>SJYX01021169.1:65380-126498 GCA_006410675.1 Oreotragus oreotragus | reverse complement strand
AAGCTGAAACTCCAGTACTTTGGCCACCTCATGCAAAGAGTTGACTCATTGGAAAAGACTCTGATGTTGGGAGGGATTGGGGGCAGGAGGAGAAGGGGACGACCGAGGATGAGATGGCTGGATGGCATTACGGACTCGATGGACGTGAGTCTGAGTGAACTCCGGGAGATGGTGATGAACAGGGAGGCCTGGTGTGCTGCGATTCATGGGGTCGCAAAGAGTTGGACACGACTGAGCAACTGAACTGAGCTGAACTGAATCTGTCATGGACTGGTCCTATGCCCTGCACAACGAGACAAGTCTATTTCAAATACTTGGATGTCATAACAGGCCAAATTGCTGTAAGTCTGAAAGCACCTACTGGCAATTTCCACACTTACCTTATTGCAAACTATTAATAGTGGTAGACCAGTATTATCACTGCCATAGCTTATTACCCTGTTTTATTTTTCTCTGTGACATTCACCATTCCCTGTAATTATTTATTTCTATTTGTTTGTGGTTTTCTTCCCACTACAATGTGGGGAAAACTTCCCAGGTGTAAGCTCTATGTTGTAATTCTAGTACCTAGTACAGTGCTTGGTACATCATAAGTGCTCAGAATATTCAACTTACTCAACAGAATAAGTACTTGTTGAATGATGAATAAGCCTCATACTTGGTGGTTAGAGGGGAGAGGAGGTAATCTACCTATTACAGAAGCTCTACAATCAAAATTCCAAATTCCAATGAGTTCACTGACAGTTGCTGACTCCCAAATTTTCTGATGGACTGCAGCACCCAACATGACCTCTTACAACCCACTTCCCTAGGTTTCCCCCAGTGGAGACTGGACCCTCTATTCTGTTATTGTCTGGTGATATGACTGTCTTTCAGCCTGTTTTATAAGTTCACAGGAGGTACCAGTGGTACTTAAGTGGTGACTGCTCTGTCCCCAGAGTGTGGCAACACATTCAAAGCCCTTGGTCAATGTAAATAGATTTATGACATGAATACGTCAATATGGGCAGAGGAGAACAGTGTTCTACCCTGTCTCTCATGGTCCACATCTTGGCGGGGTCCCTGATTGGTCTTGAGCTCTGGTCCAGTGGCCCTCCTCCCCCATCAACCACCTTAAGGTGCTGCCTCAGGTTGACAATACTTGACTCACCAGACACTGAGGGGCAGGTGTCTCATTTGGCCCAAACAGATACTTAGAACCAAAGTAAGGAACATTTTTGGATATATTTGGTGCTTTTTTTTCCTGGGGAGCTGGAGAGGAGGTTACCGAGAAAATAAGTCCGTCATGGTGAAAATCAAGATGATGAGTATGATGACGCTTCCCATAACAATCCCCAGGACTGCAATGTAGAAGGTTTGGTGGGAAGTCTCGGCTGCCGTGGCTCGATTGTTCCATCTGTTGCAGTGCCTTGTCTGATTGGAGGTAATAAGTAGAACAGGAATAGATGGGCATAAAAAGGTTCTTGTATGGGAGAGGGGTGAGCCATAGGACTATAGGAACACAGGGTGTGGACCTAAACCCAGAGGCAGGAAACAAGGAAGAATTTGAGTCAGCGTTAGGGCCAGGATGGAGAGTGTGGGGGAAGGCAAGGATTGGCATGATTCAGATTCCCACCTGGATGGAGAAGATCACTGCCACAATTCCTATGGGAAAACACAGGAAGAGGGCCAAAATGGACAGGCACATATAGTCTTTGGGGGGCTTGGCACGCAAAATTTCAAACGTCTGGGAGTAGGAAGTGAATTATGGCTCAGTATGGCTTCTGGGTTCTAACATCCCCTCTGACCTCCTCCCTTTGACCTTCCTCCATTCCTGTAAAGTCTTCACTGACACCCTTTAAAACGCTCATTGACTCCACTTACTTCCTACTGGGTTCTCTCTAACCTCTCCCTTTTCCCTTTAATACCTTCTCTGTCCTCTAGAACTGTCAGCCCCCCACTCCACCTCCATCCCCCTGACCCTATAATCCCGCTCAGTTCTCTGTAAGGCTTTCCCCATTTCCTGTAAACTCCTCACCATATTCTATAACTGCCTTTCAGATCCCTAAGCACGTCTTACTTGGTCCTTCCATTGTCCCTACAAAATCATTTACTGACTCCACGGACTGTCATTCGGCTTCCTGGAAAACTCAGCTGACACCCTAAGAGCATTTTGTTCCTATAAAACAAACCCTCACCATTCCCCAAGCAACCTTTTCTTTGTCTCTATTCACCACCCTACTAAGAAGACCCTCATTCAACATTTGCACTCTGACTTTTCATGTGTAAAACCTTAATCATGCTCCTGCAAAATTCTCAACTTATGAAAACTTCTAATGACCTTAGTGGCTCTCTTCTTGCTCCATTTTAATATTCCTGACTTTGTCCTTATGAATCTGTCATGGTCCTGTTATAAACCTTACTGTTCACCTATTAACTCCTCCCCACTCCACCCCCCAACCCCGACCGCACCAATAACCTCTCACTTGGCTCTTCGAAGACCTTCTTTGAGCAACTATAACTCTAAGTCCTCTCCTTGTCTATACATAGCCTCTTCTCTGTCCCCTTATAAAGACCTGCCATGTCTCCCTCTAATGCCCTCTAGCTACATCTGAAACCAGCTTCACTATCCTGTGAACTTCCTGTACTCTTAATGACAGCAGCCTTCTTGTTCTCCTAGACCCGTGCCTCCATCTAAATACTTAATACCCTCCCTTCCCCTTATGAAGCACTCTTTGTCCCCTCATTCCCCTCAACCCATGCTGGCTTTCTTCCTCCCACCCTGTCCCCCCATAAATTCCCGCCCTGCCCCCTCAAACACCCCCATTAGGGCATCTGGATCTGGCTACATGGAGCCTCTCCCTGACTCCATCCCACCAGGGANCTCTTTGTCCCCTCATTCCCCTCAACCCATGCTGGCTTTCTTCCTCCCACCCTGTCCCCCCATAAATTCCCGCCCTGCCCCCTCAAACACCCCCATTAGGGCATCTGGATCTGGCTACATGGAGCCTCTCCCTGACTCCATCCCACCAGGGATTGCCATGGAGACCACGCAGGCTCCGCCTCTTACCCTGTACCTTCTCCTATTGGCTGATTGGAAGTTGCGTGTTGGGGTGGGAAACCAATGCCGATTGGTCTCGTGGAGTGCAGGTCTGTACTAAACTCTCCCGTGACTGATCAATTCTAGGAGTTATTTTTACTGCAATTTAGTTGTTTTTTTTTTTAAATGTTCTTTTTATTTTGTTTAGAGTTATTTATCTGTATGGATACAGGCCCTTAGTCAGATATGCGATTTGCAATTATTATGTTTGGGTCTTTGTCTTTTTATTTTTTGTCATTTGCAGAGCAAAAGTTTTTAATATTGATAGAGTATATATATATATATATTTTTTTTCTTTTAGGAACGTGCTTTGGTATCATGTTTAAGAACTCTTTGTCTAACCCAGTGTCAGAAATATTTTCTCCTATATTTTCTTCCAAATGTTCGATAGATTTACATTATATATTTGATTGTTAATTTGAGATGTGTTATTTTCTNTTGCAGAGCAAAAGTTTTTAATATTGATAGAGTATATATATATATATATTTTTTTTCTTTTAGGAACGTGCTTTGGTATCATGTTTAAGAACTCTTTGTCTAACCCAGTGTCAGAAATATTTTCTCCTATATTTTCTTCCAAATGTTCGATAGATTTACATTATATATTTGATTGTTAATTTGAGATGTGTTATTTTCTAATATAATAAGCATTGAGTATAATATGTTTACTTCTAAGCACTGCTTTAGCTGCATCCACATATTTTGATACGGTCTACGCTTCTTTTTTTTTTTTGGCTGTTCTTGGTCTTCGTGCGTGCGTGGGCTTTTCGCTGGTTGCAGGGAGTCGGTGCCACCCTCTAGTTGTGACACGCAGGCTGCTCATTGCAATGCCTTCTCTTATTGCGGAGCACTGGCTCTAGGGTACATGAGCTCAGTAGTTGCGACTCTGGCTTAGTTGCTCCTCACCATGTGGGATCTTCCAGGATCAGGAACGGAACCCATGTCTCCTGCATTCGTGTGGGGATTCTTTACCGCTGAGCCACCAGGGAAGTCCTGTACTTCCTTCTTGATATGTTAAATACATTTTCTAATTTCCCTTGATTCATGAGTTATTTTGACTTGCAGGATTTATTTCCCAGTGTTTGAAGATTTTCCTGTTAACTTTCAGTTATTTCTTTCTGCATTACTTTTATTATGGTCAGCGCATTAGTTTTCTATTTCTATATGACAAATCAACATACACTTAGTGGTTTAAAAAACAGCCATGTACTGGCTCACAGTTCTGAGCATGAGAAATCCAGGAATGGTGTGCCTGAGTTCCCTGCTCAGGCTCTCACAAGGCTGATATCAGTGTGTCTGCTGAAATGTCTCTTCTGTAGCTCTGGATACTCTTCCAAGCTCATGTGGTTGTGACCAAATTCAGTTCCCTGTAGTTCGGGGACTGGGGCCATCCTCTTCCTTGCAGGTGAGCTGCCAGGATCTATTCTCAGCTTCTAGAGCATACCTGCATTCCTTGGTGTGTGGTCCTGTTCATCTTCAAAGCTGTGAACAGAGAATCTCCCTCCATCAAAATCACTCTCATGCTTTGTGTCTGACTTCTGTCTCTTACCTCTAGACCCACGTTTAAATGCCTCATCGTGTGTTTAGGTTAGGTCCATCCATATAATCTTCTCTTAAGGTCAGCTGTACCATAACATCACAGGAGTGATATCCCATCATAGTCACAATCTCAGAGGTTTTACAGGATTGCACACCAGGGACTGGAATTCTTTTGTGGTTGGGGGTGGGGCACATTAGAGTTTTGCATACCACAGTCAGATAATATGATTTTGTATGATTTAAATTCTTTGAATTTGTTAAAGTTAGTTTTATGATCAAAGATATGGTCTATCTTTTTAAAAATTAAAACAATTTAAAAACAATTTTAAAGGTTTATTTCCACTGACAGTTATTACAAAATGTTTTCTGTATTCCTTATGTTGTGCAATACATCCTTGAGCCTATCTTATGCTCAATAGTTTGCATTAATACCTGCCCTCATGACCTGATCACTTCCCAAAGGCTGTACATCTAAATACCATAACACTGGGGATTAGGCTTCAAACATGTAAATTTTGGGAAGACATGAACATTTGATCTATAGCAAATCATCTCAAATTAATGATGTCAGCTTCCACTTTGAGTATCTGAAAAAAGGAGAGCAAATTACAATAAAACCAAGCAGAAGAGTAATTTCAACAAATAGTGTTGAAAACTTGGATATCCACGTGCAAAAGAATGAAGTAAACCATACATCAAAATTAACTAAACTGGATCAAAGGCCTAAACATAGGATCTAAAACCCAAAAAATCCATAGAAACATCAGGGAAAGCTTAATGGCACTAGATTTGGTAGTCATTTCTTGGGTATGACAATAAAAGAATAGGCAACAAAAGCAAAAATAGATAAAATGGACTACATAAAAAAAAAACTAGTATGTATCATAGAACATTAACAGTGAAAATGCAACCTGTGATGGAGTGGGATTAAATGTTTGCTAATCATATATCTGATAAGGGGCTAATATCCAGAATATATAAAGAACTCCTACTACTCATAAAAACAAAATAATCTCATTAAAAATGGGCAAAGGACTAGATATTTCTTCAAAGAAGATATGTAAAAGGCCAATAAGTATATGAAAATGTGCTCAACATCACCAGTCATTCCCTAATGCAAAATCAAAACCATGATGATGTATCTATCACTTCATATCCATTGGGATGGTTACTATCAGAAAACCCCAGAAAATGACAAGTGAGGACAAGGTTGTGCAGAAATTGGAACCCCTATGCACTGTTGGTAGGGATACAAAATGGCACAGATGCTATGGATAACAGTATGGCAGTTCCTCAAAAATTAAAAAAAATTAAAAATTGAATTATTATATGATCCAAACATTTCACTTCTGGGTATATGTTCAAAAGAATTAAAAACACTCATGTTTTCAAAAGAATTTGCATACCCATATTCATAACAACAGTATTCACCGTAGCTAAAAGGTGACAGCAACTCAGGTATACATTGATGGATGAATGGATAAGCAAAATGTTGCACATATATATATATAAAAGCACATATTTATAATACATGATAATATATGTGGGTGGCTTGGGGTAAAGAATCCACCTGCAGTGCAGGAGCTGCCGGAGATGAGGGTTCAATCCCTGGGTGGGGAAGATCTGGAGCAGGGCATGGCAGCTCACTCCAGTATTCTTGCCTGGAGAATCCCACAGACAGAAGAATCTGGTGCGCTACAGTCCGTGGAGTCACAAAGAGTAAGACACGACTGAAGCAGCTTAGCACACATGCATATACATACATGTGTGTTTTCCAGTGGTCATGTATGGATGTGAGAGTGGGACTGTGAAGAAAGCTGAGCGCCGAAGAATTGATGCTTTTGAACTGTGGTGTTGGAGAAGACTCTTGAGAGTCCCTTGGACTGCAAGGAGATCCAACCAGTCCATTCTGAAGGAGGTCAACCCTGGGATTTCTTTGGAAGGAATGATACTGAAGCTGAAACTCCAGTACTCTGGCCCCTTCATGAGAAGAGTTGACTCATTGGAAAAGACTCTGATGCTGGGAGGGATTGGGGGCAGGAGGAGGAGGGGACGACAGAGGATGAGATGGCTGGATGGCATCACGGACTCGATGGATGTGAGTCTGGGTGAACTCCAGGAGTTGGTGATGGACAGGGTGGCCTGGCGTGCTGCGATTCATGGGGTCGCAAAGAGTCGGACACGACTGAGCGACTGAACAGAACTGAACTGATGTTTATATTGGGCTTCTCTAGTGGCTCAGATGGTAAAGAATCTGCCTGCAATGCAGGAGACTGGGGTTCAATCCCTGGGTCAGGAAGATATGGAGAAGGGAATGACTACCCACTCCTGTATTTTTGCCTGGAGAATTCCATGGACAGAAAAGCCTGGGTATATATATGATAAAACATTTTTATGTATGTATATTATAAATAAATAAAAAAAATATATATATATACACACACACACACAATCCAGCTTTAAACAGTAAAGTGAAGTGAAGTGAAGAAATTCTGATAAATGCTATAATATGGGTGGACCTTAAGGACATTATGCTAAGTGAAGTAAGCTAGTTACAGGGAGCTCCCTGGATGTTCAGTGGTTAGAACTTGAACTAATCCCTGATCAGTTAATTAAGATCCTAAAAGCCATGCAGTGCAGCCAAACAAGCAAAAACAAACAAATAAGCTAGTTACAAAAAGGCAAATACTCTATGATTTTCATTTATATAAAGAATCTAGAGTAGTCAAATGTGTAGAGACAGGAAGTAAAATGATGATTTCTAGGGGCTGGTAGCAGGGAGAGAATGGGAGTTGTGTTTAATAGGTATAGAGATATAGTTTTATAAGATGAAAACAGTTCTGGAGATTGGTTGAACAGCAATGTGAAATGTACTGAACACCACAGAACTGTACATTTAATATTTATAAGGTGGTAAATTTTGTGTTATATGTATTTTACCACAATTAAAAAACACCATTTATACTATCAAAAATATTAAATAATTTGAGATGAATTGACAAAAGATATGCCATATTTGTACATTGGAAACTATAAAACATTGCTGAGAGATTTAAAAGAAGACCTATGTAAAAGGGGAGGTATACCATGCTCATAGATAGAAAGAAATAAAATATTGCTAAGCTGTTGTGTGTGTGCTAAGTTGCTTCAGTCATGTCTAACTGTTTGTGACCCTATAGACTGTAGCTGTCTGTCCATGGGATTCTCCAGGTAAGAATATTGGAGTGGGTTGCCATGCCCTCCTCCAGGTGACCTTCCTGACCCAGGGATCCAACTTGTGTCTCTTATGTCTCCTGTGTTGACAAGTAGGTTCTTTACCATTAGCACCACCTGGGAAGCCCTGCTAAGATGTCAGTTCTCCTCAAATTTATCTATAGAGTCAGTGCAGTTTCAATGAAAATACTCACAGGCCTTTAAAATTTGTTTTAGAAATTTATAAGCGTCTTCGTAAATTCAGATGTAAATTAAAAAGAATTGGAACAGCCAGAATGACTTTTTTTTTTTTTTTTTTCAGAATGACTTTGAAAAGAAGAACAGAACGGGAGCGGTCACATTCCTTGACTTCAAGTCCTATTATACTCGGAATAGGTGTGGAAAATGAAAAAGTATGGTATTGATCTCAAGATAGAGAAATGGATCAATAGAAGGGTACAGCCTATTTTTACCCCAGAACCAGATCTCAACGTGTCTGAGCATTTGAATTTTTAAAAAACATGCAGAGGCAATTCAGGGGAGAAGGCCAATCTTGTCAACAAATGTCCCTGGAATAACTGGACATCTATATGTGGCTTCCTTGGTGGTTCAGTTGTAAAAGAATCTGTCTTTAATGAGGAGACTCAGGTTCAATCCCTGGGTCAGGGAGATTCCCTGGAAAAGGAGATGCCAACCCACTCTAGTATGCTTGCCTGGAAAATCCCATGGACAGAGGAGCCTGGCTGGCTACTATCCCTGGGGTCGCAAAGAGTCAGGCATGACTGAGCATGCACATGCAGGCATTCGGAAGAGTAAACTCAGATGCATACTTTGCATCTAATAAAAATGAACCCAGCATGGATCCTAGACTTAAATGTAAACTAAAACCATAAAACTTCTAGAGGAGGATGTTAAGAGAAACCTTGGGTTAAGAAATCCTTGATTTCTTAGATCAACAACAAAAATATGATCTGTAATAAAAGAGAAACTGACAAAATGGCCATCATCAAAGTTAAAATTTCCAATCTTCAAAAGACACTGTTGAGAGAAACAAAAGTTATGGTACATGCTGGAAAATCTGATAGAGGACTTGATTCCAGAATATATCATGAAATCTTAAAACTCAATAATAAGAAAAGAAACGTGGACTTCCCTGCTGGTCCAGTGGCTAATACTCTGCACTTGCAATGCAGAGGAACCAGGTTGGATCCCTCGTCAGGGAACTAAACTTGGCACAGTCAAATGAATAAATTTTTTTTTTTTTAAAGAAAAGAAGCAATCCAATAAAAATGGGCAAGGGACTTCCCTGGTGGTCTAGTGGTTAAGACGCTATGCTTCCATTGCCGGGGGTCACAGGTTCCATGCCTGGTCAGGGAACTAAGATCCCATATGCCACTTGTTGCAGACAAAAAATAAAAAAGCAAAGCATTTGACAAACATGTCACCAAGTATTGATGGTAAATAAATAGTCAGAAAGATACTCAATAGTATTAGTCACTAGGAAAAGGCATGTTCAAATCACAGTGAGATATCATTACATAACTAGTAGAATGGCTAAAATAAAAAGACTAATCATACCAGGACTTGGCAAAGATGTGGGGCAACTGGAACTCTCATGCATGGCTTATAGGAATGTGAAATAGTACAACCACTTTGGAAAAAGACTTTGGCAATTTCTTAAAAGCTAAACATGTATTTAACATATGATCTAGCCATCCCACTCCTAGTTATTTATCTATAAGGAATGAAAGCGTGTACCCACATACCCATACACATACTTGTGTTTGAATACTCACAGCAGCTTTATTTGTATTAGGCAGAAACTGGAAACCATTGTAGTGTCCACTAACAGGTTAACAGATGAACAGACTGTGGCATAATCATATAATGAAGTAGTCAGCAATAAAAGGAATGAACTGTTGATAATGGAACAGCATTGATGAATCTCAAAATAATTATGCTGACTGAAAGATATCAGAGAAAAGAAGGGCACATACTTTGTAATTCCGGTTACATAAAATTCTAGAAAATACAGACTAATCTATAGCGACAGAAAACAGATCAGTAATCACCTGGGGAGAGATGGGAGAGAGTGATGACAAAGTGGCTGGAGAAATAAGTTGGAGGTGATGAATATGTTCATTATCTTGATTGTGGTAATAGTTTCATGGGTGTATTACTTGTGTCAAAACTCATCACATTGTATTTTATTTATTTCTTTTTCTTTTTTAATTTTTATTTTTACTTTATTTTACTTTACAGTACTGTATTGGTTTTGGCATACATTGACATGAATCCGCCACGGGTGTACATGAACTCCCAAACATGAACCCCCCTCCCACCTCCCACCCCACATCATCCCTCCGGATCCTCCCATGCACCAGCCCCAAGCATCCTGCATCCTGCATCGAACATAGACTGCCGATTCATTTCTTACATGATAGTATACATATTTCAATGCTATTCTCCCAAATCATCCCACCCTCTCCCTCTCCCTCAGAGTCCAAAAGTCCGCTCTACACATCTGTGTCTAAAATATCATGTAGTCTTGTCGACTATACTTTGATAAAGCTCTGAAAGGTTAAGTTAATAAAAGAGCAGCAGAGTAAATTCTGTAAGTAAGAAAGAGATTAAAGGCAAGATAATTTTTTTCTTTAGGGTTTAAAAAACTAAATGGCCTATGCACACTACTATATGTAAAATAGATAATCAAGAAGGACCTACTGTATAGCATAGACAACTGTTCTCAATACTCTGTAATAACCTATATGAGAAAATAATCTGAAAAAGAATAGATATGTGAATAACTAAATCACTTTGCTGTACCCCTAAAACTAACACAATATTTTGAATCAACTATATTCCAATGAAAAATTAAAAAACAAATGCCTGGGAATTACACTTTGTGTTTATAAATCTGAATTTCCATGACCCCAGATTGTAAATGATCCATCCTATATTTTAAAGACACAGACATTGAGGGTCCTAAGATGGCGGAAGAATAGGACGGGGACACCACTTTCTCCCTCACAAATTCATCAAAAGAACATCTCAATGCTGAGCAAACTCCACAAAACAACTTCTGAATGCTGGCAGAGGACATCAGGCACCCAGAAAAATAGAGCATTGACTTCAAAAACAGGTGGTTCCAACACTAAAGGCAATATTCAGTACAGAGCAGGTACCTAATAATTAATTGTTTGAGAAAAGCATGAGTGGGTTGATNCTCCACAAAACAACTTCTGAATGCTGGCAGAGGACATCAGGCACCCAGAAAAATAGAGCATTGACTTCAAAAACAGGTGGTTCCAACACTAAAGGCAATATTCAGTACAGAGCAGGTACCTAATAATTAATTGTTTGAGAAAAGCATGAGTGGGTTGATGAGTCTTTCTAGTATCCGAATCTCTTAAAATACAGCAAAATTTTTCTATATTTTTTCATTAGACTTTGGGTGATGTTTTATGTGTTATCATGCGAATTTACAACCAATAACTACTAGCAGTGATTGACTTATCTCTTGGGCCCAGCTTTGTCTGGATCACTTGATGTGAATTTCTTCAACTAACTTTATTTTCACAACTCCTCTGTGAGGCAAGTAATATGACAATCACCAAGGGGTAGAGATTAAGTGATTTGCCAAGGCCACGTGTCTAACAAGCACTGGAGTGAAACAAGTTAGATGAAATACCATATGATTTCACTTATATGTGGAATCTGAAAAACAAACCATGGAAACTCAACAAAATAGAAACAGACTAGTACATATAGTGAACAACGGAGTGGTTGTCAGAGCAATGGGCGGGGGTTGTAATGTCCAGCACAGGGAATACAATCAATAGCCTTGTATGGTAACAGATGGTAACTAGACTTATTGTGGTGATCATCCCATAATGTATAAAAAGATCATATCACTATGCTGTATACAAAACAAATATTATATTGTACATCAATTATGTCAATAAAATTTAAATTTAAAAATAAAAAAAATAAAAACACAGACATCGACTCAATGTTCCAGATAAATTTTAAGAACAGTGCAGAACTTCAAATCTGAGTAACTCTCAACCCTCTCAACCGACATGTGCCATGCCATGCTAAGCTGCTTCAGTCACGTCTGATTCTTTGTGACCCTAGGGACTGTAGCCCGTGAGGTTTCTCTGTCCATATGATTCTCCAGGCAAGGATACTGGAGTGGTTGCCCTGCCCTCCTCCTCAGCCAACACAGGTAAGAGCAATTCCAGCTGTAATTAGACACACTGAGAAGCACTGCTGCTGCTGCTGCTAAGTCGCTTCAGTCCTGTCCGACTCTGTGAGACCCCATAGACGGCAGCCCACCAGGCTCCCCTGTCCTTGGGATTCTCTAGGCAAGAACACTGCAGTGGGTTGCTGTTTCCTTCTCCAATGCACGAAAGTGAAAAGTGAAAGTGAAGTTGCTCAGTCGTGTCCGACTCTTAGTAACCCCATGGACTGCAGCCCACCAGGCTCCTCTGTCCATGGGATTTTCCAGGCAAGAATACTGGAGTGGGGTGCCAAATGTGCCACAGAGGAGAGAACAACTTTGTTCATCTTGGCTTTTTTGTTTGTTTTGTGTTAACCGGCAGAAATCTTTTCTAACATAACATCAAGTCATGGACAGACAATTCTGCAGATGATACCTGAGGCCAGATCAAGCCAGTACAAGGTTTTGCACTCAACGTGGTAATCGCATACACTTCCATCTTGGGTTTTTATGAGATTGATTGGAAGTTGGTTTGATTCATACCAATGCACGTTCTCTAACTGCTATTTTAATTCTTTTAGTTTTCATTCCTGATGTTCAGTCTTCCAAACAAAAACTATCACAGGTAGACTTGTTCCTCCAGACTAGAATTAAGGTGGCACATATAGGTAGTCCCCAAACCTGAAATTCTCATTTTATCCAGGTACTTGGCCTCCTGGAATAGACTGTGTTTTCCAGGTTCCCTGGGAGGTACCCAGAGGCCTTGTAGTTAAATTCTGGCCAATGTGTAGTTAAATTCTGGCAGCAGAATAGGTGGGTGTATAAGTGTGTGTGTAAAATTTCCTGAAAGTGTCTTAAAATGGAGTAAGCATTTCATTCCCCCCCTTCCTGTGTCCTACTGCCTGAGGTGAAGATGAGCCTGTCAGTCCTGGTCCAGGGCCATGACCACAGCTGCAATAGAAGATGATCAAGAACAAGGTAATGAAAGCGCAGAGGGCAGAACAGGCATTGAAGCAGAAGGTGGTGGCAGAGCTGACCTGGGCTCAGATCACGTCTCCCTGGAGGGTGGCTCTCTGGATCTGCAGGTTGCGGGGAGGGGCGGGGAGGAAGAAGCTCATGGGGGTCAGTGACAGTGGTTGGGCAGGGCTGCCACCTAGAGCTGTTTAGGTTTTACACCCATTGCCCACGACCTGACCTGGCAGGGGAGCGCATGGGAGCTGCTTCACTCGCCCAGGTGAATGGGCACCTCTTCTGACTCACACAAGGGCTCCCCAGAGGCTGGTGTTGGCCCTGCGGCTGGGCTGCAGTGGATGCGGTGTGCTGGGCGTTTGGAGAGAGGCGAGGCAAGCCAGGATGCCAGGGATGGAAAGCTGACCAGGGCAGCAGAGGAACCTGGGTGAGCCTCAGCCAGAGGCTGCCCTGAATTTTCAACGTCAGTGAAGCCTGTGGGTCCTTGTCAGTTGCTGGCTTCTCAGCCAGTATCTGGGCATCCTGCAGTGGGGCTTCATTTCAGGGCCTGGGAAGGTTCTGCAGATCTGTCTGGGGGCTTCATCTCGGAGGCCCTTACATCCAATTGAGACCATAAGACTACTTCTGTACAAGACTGAGACAAAAGTGATTAAGAAAAAAGTGATGCATGTTACTTTAAGACCAAAGCTTTATTTCAAAACCCTTCCCCTGCTTTACTGAGGTATATGTGACAAATAAAATTGTAATATATTTAAAATGTACAACGTGGTGACTTGATATACATGTCTACAGTGAAATTTTTACCGTAGTGAAGTTAATTAACACATCCATCAGCTCACAGTTTCCTTTTTTTTACCTTTTTTTTGGGGGGGCAGGGTTTGGGAGAACACTTAAGATTTACTTTCTTAGTAAATTATAAGTATACCAAATGGTATTGTTAGCTCCAGTTACTATATTATATATTAGCCCCTCAGATTTTATTATATAACTGAAAGTTTGAACTTTTTTTAAAAATCAGCTTATCCTTTTCTTTTTTTGGTTGGGGGACTGTGTGGCCTCACTTATGGGATCTAAGTTCCTCGACCAGGGATGGAACCCATGGCCTCTGCAGTGAGAGCGCTGAGTCCTAACCACTGGACCACCAGGGAATTCCCTACCAGCCTATCTGTTTTTCCTCACCACCGTCCACCCTCTGGCAACTATTACTCTAACTTCTGTTCTTATGAGTCTGTTTTCTTTAAGAGTCCACGTGTAAGTGATTCCATACAGTGCTTGTCTCTGTCAGACTTTTTCATTTTTCATAACACCTTCAAGGCCTGTGTTGTCTCAAATGGCAGGATTTCATGCTTCTCAAGATTAATAATTTTCCTTTGTATATAGATACCAAATTCTCTTTATTTCTTAAGTTGATGATGGACACGTCATTTGTTTCCATCTCTTGTCTATTATGAATAATGTTGCAATGAATACGGGACTCCAGGTACCTCTCTGAGACAGTGATTTTATTTCCTTTGGCTGTATACTCAGAAGTGAGACTGCTGCATCATATGTAGTTATAATTTTAATGTTTGAGGACCTCCGTCCTATTTTCTGGTCTTCCCTGGTGGCTCAGTGGTAAAGAATCTGCCTGCAGTGTAGGAGACTTAGGTTCGATCCCTGGGTCAGGAAGATCCTCTGGAGAAGGAAATGGCCACCTACTCCAGTATTCTTGCCTGGGAAACTCCATGGACAGAGGAGCCTAGTGGAGTATAGTCCTTGGGGTTGAAAAAGAGTTGGACACAACTTAGTGACTAAACACATACACGTCTTATTTTCCATAGCGGCTGTTCATATTTACAATCTACCAACAGTGGACAAGGATTTCCTTGCAGGCCAAACTAAGAAACAAGTGGAGGTTTTAACTCTTTCATCCTCCGCCCAGACTCAAAGGACTCTGAGCCCTTAGGAGATGGTGGGATCTCCAAGTGAAGGAGCATGGATCCCTGGCTTATTCTATGGGACACTAGAAATACTCACATGGAAAGGCTGTGATAGTGTGAAATAAACTTCTGTCTTGTGAGCTGCTGACTTGGTGAGGGTTTATTTTTTACAGCATGACTCTAAACAATATACCTTTTAGACCTCAGCACCCACTAGCCCAGTGCATCTCAATCTATTTGTGACTGTGGCATAGATTCTGATTTTGGTATCTCCAGTCTGTCATGGAGGGTCTCCCTGATAGCTCAGTTGGTAAAGAATCCACCTGCAATGCAGGCTTGATTCCTGGGTCAGGAAGATTCAGTGGAGAAGGGATAGACTACCCACTCCCGTCTTCCTGGGCTTCCTTGTGGCTCAGCTGGTAAAGAATCTGCCTGCAAAGCGGGAGACCTAGATTCAGTCCCTGGGTTGGGAAGATCTCCTGGAGAAGGGAAAGGCTACCCACTTCAGTATTCTGGCCTGGAGAATTCCATGGACCGTATAGTCCATGGGGTCGCAAAGAATCGGACATGACTGAGTGACTTTCACTTTCACTTTCAATCTGTCATGGATTGATCCTTTTGGTCTACACTTTGTTTGATAAGATTCTTGATCTTATACTTGGATGTCATGATGACTTCAAATTGCTATAAGTTTCAAGGTACCTACTGTCAATTCCTGCACCTGTCTTATAACAAACATTAGCAGTTTGATGGACCAGCTGTTAATGTTCATTACATTATTGCTTTAGCCTACTACTCTGTTATTTTTCTCTATAGCATTTACTGTTCCCTGTAATTATCTTGTTTATTTAGAGGTCTATTTTTTTTTTTTTATAGTTTTCTTCCCACTAGAACTTAAGCTCTATCAGAAAGGGGTCTGATTTACTTTGCTCTGTTGCTTTCCTAATTCCCAGTCTAGTGCCTCATACACAGTAGGTGCTCAGAAAGTATTGTTGATTTTTGAATCATAAGCAACGGTGTTGCTGGGGAGAGGAGACAACCATCTGTGATCCTTCTTGGTCTGGATTCTTGCCAGTTCACTCACAGCTGCCCGACTCCCTGGTTTTCTGATAGACCCACAAGTATCCCAGATTAGGTCCAGCCTCCCACACCCCTCTCTTTAAGTTTTCCCCTTTAGAGATGGGGTCACTGTGGACTGTTACTATTTAGTGATGTCTGTCTTCCAGCCTAGGTTATGAGATTCTGAAGGTGTAAGGTTTGATCTCAAGTGATGACTGCTATGTCCCCAGAGTCATGCAGCACGGTCTAGGTGCTTGGTCAACATAAGTAGATGTATGGCATCAATGCGTGAATGTGGACAGAGGGGAGGCTGCCATGGGGAGTCAGTATGCTACCCTGCCTCCCGTGGCCCACATCTTGGTGGTTGGTCTTGAGCTCTGGTTTGAGGGGCTGCCTGAACTACCACTTTCTTTCTCCCAACAAGCCCCTCATGGCACTGGCTCAGGTTGGCAGCACTCAGAATGCCAGACTCTGAGAGGCAGGAGTCTCATTTGGCCCCAGTGGATACCTAGAGCCAAGGTTAGACACACCGTTGTATATTTTTTTGGTTGCGTTTTCATGACCTGGAGAGGAAGTTACCGCTTAAGTAAGACTGTTAGGAATACACTCATGGTGAGGAGTATGATGATGCATCCCAAAACAATTGCTGAGACAGCGAAACTGAAGACTTTGTGGGAGGTCTTGACTGCCAAGGTTCGTTCATTTCTACGGTTATGGCGCCTTGTCTGAGTTTGGGAGGAGAGACAGAACAGGAACAGCTGGGCTTAAAAGGGTTTTTGGAGGGAGTGACAGGCGCTCCAAGGACTCAGGGTGGGGTCTGAGCCAACAGGATGGAGAACATGGATGAGATTGGTTCAGGGTCAGGGCCAGCATGGAGAGGGAGGGGAGGATGAGGA
This sequence comes from Oreotragus oreotragus, assembly GCA_006410675.1. Classification (NCBI taxonomy): domain Eukaryota; kingdom Metazoa; phylum Chordata; class Mammalia; order Artiodactyla; family Bovidae; genus Oreotragus; species Oreotragus oreotragus. Next base: position 109,623 of record SJYX01021169.1, on the reverse strand, counting down.
CTGACACGACGCACATTCCCACCTGGGAAGAATAGTACAAGGCTGCAGTGCCTAAAGGACAGCACAGGAGATAGGCCAAGATCGCCAGCAAGAGGTGGTCGCTTGGGGGCTTGTTAGACCTAATTTCAAAAGCCTGGGGAGAAGGAGTGGGTTATGGTTCAGTGTGGCTTCTGGACTCTATGATTCCCAATACCTCCTACCCTTCATTCTGCTTGGCTTCTATAAAATCTTTACTGACACTTTTTAAAAATGTCTCATTGACCCCCACTATTTGTGCCATACCCCCTTTAACCTTAGTATAATATCTTGATGTCCCCTAGAACTCATGTACCCCCACCCCACCCCCACACCCTCTAATCCCTCTCTGCTCTCTATAACCCTTTCCCTGCCTCCTACAACCTCCTCACCATCTTCTCTAATTGCCTTGCACACCCCTACAGCATTCCTCATTTGACCCCTTCCACTGTCCCCACAAAACTGTTCATTTTATTTTTGTGGCATCTTGTCTGAGTTTGAGAGGAGAGGCAGAACAGGAATAGATGAGCTTATAAGAGTTACTGAATGGGGGTGAGCCATTGGGAGTGTACAGACCCTGGGTAGGGGCCTGAAACCAAGGAGGAAGGACAAGGAAGAAGGTGGTTCAGGGTCACAGCCAGATACAGGGAGGGAAGGGCTGGGATTCGCAAGATGCAGATTCCCACCTGGGAAGAGTAGAACATGGCTGCTGTGCATAAGGGGCAACACATGAAGCAGGCCACGGTTGGCAGCATGATGTCGTCCTCCCTGGGTGACGCCTCTGACATAATTTCAAACACCTGGGGAAGGAGTGGGTTCTGGCTCAGTATGGCTTCTGGTCTCTCATAGTCTCTCTGACCTCCTCCCTTTTTACACCAACACATCTCTCTGTGGTTCCTATAAGTTCTTCATTGACCACCCCCTTAGCCCTTGCAAACTCTCACTGTCTCCCTGTAACATCTCCCTCTCTCTTTTGATACCTCCCTGACCACTAGACCTGGTAGTAACCTCCCACCCCACCCCCCTGCCCTAGAATCCCTCTTTGTTCTCTGTAACATTTTCCCCTTCTCCTGTAAGCTCCTCTCTGTCTTCTATAATTGCTTGATGATCTCTACAGCTTGTCCCACTTGGCCCCTTCCACTGCCCCCCTACATTCCCTACTGATTCTGAGACCCTCATTTGGCCTTCCTATACCTCAGCTGACCCACTGTCATGCTTTGTTGCCATCAACACTCTCATAGTCCTCCAAGCAACCTTCTCTTTGTCCCTATAAACCACCCAACTAAGAAGAACCTCACTCAACACTTTTCATGTGTAAAACCTCCATTGTCCCCTTAAAATCTTTCACCCTATAATACTTTGAATGTCTTTTAAAAAAAATTTATTTATTTGGCTGTGCTGGGTCTTAGTTGTGACACTTCAGATTTTTGGTTGCAGCATGTAGGATCGTGTTCCTTGACCCAGGATTGAACCTAGGGCCACTGCATTTGGACCAAGGAATCTTAGCCACTGGACCACCAGGGAAGTCCCTATAATACTTCTATTGTCTTTAATAATTTTCTGCTTGTCCCCTTTATAGCTTCCCTGCTGGCTCAGATGGTAAAGAATCTGCCTGCAATGCAGGAAACGTAAGAGATGCAGGTTTGATCCCTGAGTCGGGACAATCCCCTGGAGAAGAGTATGGCAACCCACTCCAGTATTCTTGCCTGGAGAATCCCACAGGCAGAGGAACCTGGCAGTCTACAGTCCATGGGATTGCAAAGAGTTAGACATGAAAGAGCAACTAACATTTCATTTCATTGTCCCTTTTATAATAATACCACTCATTTTGTCCTTGTGAATCTGTCATGATCCTGTTATGACCCTTATTTTCATCCATAAACTTCTCCCTTCTCCCCCTCACACCATAACTTTTCACTTGGCTCCTCTGTTATTTGACCAACTGTGAACTAAAGTTCCCTCCATTTCCACTTAAAGCCTCTTCTCTATCCCTTTATAAAGACTTGCTCTGTCCCCAACTGAAAACTTCTACCTCTGAAACCAACTTGGTGATCCTTTGAACTCCTTTTCCCACCACTGATTACAACCTCCATGTTTTCCTAAACTTGTGCTCCCTCTAGATACTTCTTTACTTATAAAACTGTCTCTGTCCCCTTATGAACCTTCCTCCCTTTATTGCCCCCACCCTCTCTAGCTCTCTTCCTCCCATCTGTCACCCCATATCCCTGCCCCTTCAAACACCCCATTAGAGCAACTGGATCTGCTACTACCAAGGCTACATAGAGCCTTTCCTTCACTCTCCAGAGATTACCATGGAGACCAGGCAGGCCCCGCCTCCTAGTCTATCTTTCTACTTCTATTGGCTGATTAGAGGTTGTGTGTGATGACTAGGGTAAGCCAAATACTCAGGAGGCTGCTGATTGGTCTGAAGGAGCTCAGGCTCTTCCTACTCTCTCTGGTGACTGATCAATTCCAGGAGTGCCTTGACAAGGGTCCATCTAGTCAAAGCTATGGTTTTTCCAGTAGTCTTGTATGGATATGAGAGTTGGACTACAAAGAAAGCTGAGCGGCAAAGAATTGATGCTTTTGAACTGTGGTGTTGAAGAAGACTCTTGAGAGTCTCTTGGACAGCAAGGAGATTCAACCAGTCCATCCTAAAGGAAACCAGTCCTGAATATTCATTGGAAGGACTGATGCTGAAGCTGAAGCTCCAATACTTTGGCCACCTGATGTGAAGAGCTGACTCGTTTGAAAAGACCCTGATGCTGGGAAAGTCTGAAGGCGGAAGGAGAAGGGGACAACAGAGGATAAAGTGGTTGGATGGCATCACCGATTCAACGGACATGAGTTTGAGCAAAGTTTGGGAGACAGTGAAGGACAGAGGAGACTGGTGTGCTGTAGTCCATGGGGCCGCAGAGGGTCAGGTGACTGAGCAACTGAACAACAGCAACAGCATTATATCCCAGGGATTATCTGTCTTACAACTGGAAGTTCATACCTTTTACTACTTTCACCCAATACCCCCTCCCCCATTCGCTTCCTTTGGTCACCACAAACCTGGTCTCCTTTTTTTTAATGAGCTTGTTTAAAGTATAATTTACCTATCCCTGGTACACAACATTATGATTTGATATTTCTATACAGAACAAAATAATCACTGTGATGTCTAGTTATCCATCACCATAAAAAATATTACATTACTACTGACTATATCCCCCACGCTGTACATGAATGTGATTCATTTATTTTTTAACTAGGACTTTGGACCTCTTAGCTTTCCCTTACCTATTCCACTTATTCCCACACCCCCTTCTGTGTCTATGATTCTTTTTCTGTTTTGTTATGATTGTTCATTTGTATCATGTTGGTAGTAAAATTATTACCATAATCAAATTAATTAACACATCTATCAGCTCACACAGCTCCCTCTTGATTGTTTTGGGGGAGTGTTGAATGCTTAGGATTCACCTTCTTAGCAGATGTTAAGTACAAAATGCAGTATTGTTAACCATAGTTACAATGTTATATATTAGACCTTCAGACCAAATTCACCTTATAACTGAAATTTTCTATTTTTTTTTTAACCAGCTTGTCCCCTACCTTCCAGCCCCTGACAACCTTCATTCTATTTTGTTTCTATGTTTTTTTAAAAAAATATTCTATATATAAGTGATATAATACAGTATTTATATTTTTCTGATTTGACCTATTTCACTTATAGTAATTCCCTCAAGGTCCATTTGTATTGTCTTAATTGACAGAATTTCCTATTTCTCAAGGCTTAATAATATTCATTTCCGTACATATAACACGTCTTCTTTATCCATTCATCCATTGTCAGACACTTGAGTTGTTTCCTTATCTTGCCTATTGTGAATAATGCTGCAATGATCAAGGGAGAGCAGATATCTCTTTGAAGCAGTGATTTTATTTCTTTTGTACATATGCCCAAAAGTGAAATTGCTGCATCATATGATAAACAATCATAGTTAATATTTAAATTATATTTTTGAGGGTCCTCAGTTCTGTGTTCTATAGTGGTTGTTCAAGTTCACATTCCCACCAACAGTGTACAAGTGTTCACTTTCAGGCCAGGGATTTAAAAAAGCTGGTGGGACTTCTGTGGTGGTCAAATGATTAAGAATCCACCTGCCAAGATCGGGAACATGGGTTCTATCCCTGGTCCAGGAAGATCCCACAAGCCACAGGGCATCTAAGCCTGTGCTTTACAACTGTTGAAGGCCGCATGCCCTAGAGCACCTACTCTGCAACAAGGGAGGCCATTGCAATGGAAAGCCCACGCGCCACAAGTACAGAGAGCCCCTGGGCAACAATGAAGATCCAGCACAGGCAGAAATAAATAAAATTGAAAAGCAAATGTCTTGTTGTCTTCTTCTGCCTGAGTTCAAAGGCCTCTGAGCCCTCTGGACATGGTGGAATCACCAAGCAGAAGGAGATAGGATTAGTGAACTATATGTGGGTCACTTGAAATGCCCACATTTTGAGGTTGTGAAAATGTGAAATAAACTTGTATCTTGTGAGCTCTTGATTTGAGGAGGTTTATTTGTTACAGCCTCTAGCATGACTGTAAACAGTATACTTTCTAGACCTTGGTGCCCACTAGCCCAGTGCATCTCAAACTAGTTTTGATTGTGGCATTGGATCTGTTTTATATATCTCCAGTCTGTCATGTATGGATCCTTTTGGGTAATAATTTGTTCAAGAGGACAAAACTCTTGATCTTATACTTGGAGGCCATGACACTGTCATATTGTTGTAAATTTCAATGTACCTACTGTAAATTTCTGCCTAGCTTGTTGTAATTAACATTAACAGTCAGTGGACCGGTACTGGCACCGCTCTAGCTTATTACACTGTGTTATTTTTCTCCATAGCATTTACATTCCCTGTAACTATCTTGTTTATTTAGAGCTCTGTCTGTAAGCTCCATCAGAAAGGGGTCTGATTTCTTTTGCTCTTTTGCATTCCTAGTTCCTGTTATCATGCCTGATAAATAGTAGATGCTCAAGAAGCATTCGGAGAAGGCAATGGCATCCCACTCCAGTACTCTTGCCTGGAAAATCCCATGGACGGAGAAGCCTGGTAGGCTGCAAACCATGGGGTAGCTAGGAGTCGAAAATGACTCAGCGACTTCACTTTCACTTTTCACGTTCGTGCACTGGAGAAGGAAATGGCAACCCACTCCAGTGTTCTTGCCTGGAGAATCCCAGGGACGGGGGAGCCTGGTGGGCTACCGTCAATGGGGTCGCATAGAGTTGGACACGACTGAAGCGACTTAGCAGCAGCAGCAGCAGGAAGCATTGTTGAATGATGCCTAAATCACAAGCAATGGTGTTGGTGGAAAAAGGAGGAGGCAACCGTAACTGTTATGGGAGCTCTCTACAATCCTACCTGACTTGAATTCTAGCCAGTTCACTCACAGATGCTTGATTTCCTAGTTTTCTGATAGATGACAAGTACCCAGATTAGGTCCAGCCTCCTTTATCCCCTACTAGACTTCCCTGATTACAGATAGGTCCACTGTGGATGGTCACTATCTGGTGATATGTCTTCCCCCCTGGTTTGTAAGTTCTGGGAGGGTAGGGATTTGATTTGAAGTTGACTGCTGTATCCCAAGTCAGGCAGCTCAGTCAAGGCCCTTGGTTGACATAAACTGGTTTGTGGCATGTATTTGGGCAGGAGGGGAGACTGCCCTGGGAAAACAGTGAGCTACACTGTCTCCCACGAGCCCCACCCCTCAGCAGGGTCCCAGGGTTGGTTTGAGCTCTGGCCTGAGTTATCACTTCCTTTCTCTGTCAACCACCTCAAGGTGCTNGTGTATTCTTGCCACCTCTTCTTAATATTTTCTTCTTCTGTTATTTCCATACCATCTCTGTCCTTTATTGTGCCCATCTTTGCATGAAATGTTCCCTTGATATCTCTAATTTTCTTGAAGAGATCTCTAGTCTTTCCCATTCTATTGCATTCCTCTGTTTCTTTGTATTGATCACTTAGGAAGGCTTTCTTATCTCTCCTTGCTTTTCTTTGGAACTCTACATTCAGATGGATATATCTTTCCTTTTCTTGTTTGCCTTCACTTCTCTTATTTTCTCAGCTATTTGTAAGACCTCCTCAGACAACCATTTTGCTTTTTTACATTTCTTGGGAATGGTCTTGATTACTGCCTCTTGTATAATGTCACGAACCTCCATCCATAGTTGTTCAGGCACTCTGTCTATCAGATCTAATCCCTAAGTAAACAGAAAGTTATAATTACGTTGATTAATGCTATAAGTATAGCTTCCTATGCCAGTGCTAGGGAGAGAGAGAGAGAGTCATTGTTATGGGATGAATTTTGTTCCCCAAAGAAAGATATGTTGAAATCTTAATTCACACTGCTTTAGAATGTGACCTTATTTGGAGATATGGTCTTTACAGAGGTAATCAAGTTAAAATTAAGTCTTCTGGAATATTACTGGTGCTCTTATAAAAAGAGGAAATTCAGACAGAAAGACACACACACAGTAAGACACCACATAAAGATGAAGGCAGAGACTGGGGTGATATGTCTAGAAGCTAAGAAGCACCAACAATCACCAGCAAACCACTAGAAACTAGGAGAGAGACATGGGTTAGGTATTTCCTGCCCTCAGAAGGAATCAATGCTGCCTTGATCTGGGACTTCTGGCCTCTAGAACTACGAGAAAAAAAAATCTGTTGTTTAGTACAATTTATGGTACTTGTTATGGCCACTCTAGCAAACTAATACAGGCACCCAGACCAATCTGAGGCAAGGGGTTGGTCAGGTTAAGGGAAGACTTCCCAGTGGAGGTGTTATCTGAGCTGAATCAAACAGGTAGGGTTGCATGGGTGGGGCCTGGGGAGCCATTCCATATAAAGTGATCCTCTGCAGTGGTTTGGATGTGAAAGAGAGTGTGCACGTCCAAGCTACTGCAAGTAATCCGACATGGCTGGATCTAGCGAGTGTGGGCAACGGTGGTGACAACTGAGAACTGAGAAGCTGGAGCCAGTTCACGAAGGGCCTTCTATTCCAAGCCAAGGAATGTGGACTTTATCCTGAAGCCAAAGGGTGGCCTCTAAATATTCATTCTCCTCCCCACTATTCAACTGCCTAATTCCATTTTTCCAGGAAAAGTGTTCTCATATCTATTGTGGAACTTCTCACAGAGAAATATAAAAAACGACTTGCTTCTTGACCTCACATATGAAGCTCACTCCTTGAAAGAAGGGATTATGTTCTGTTTATTGAAATACACCCAGCGCCTGGCAGGTGCTTGACATGTAGGCGCTGTTGTTGTTTAGAGGCTGAGTCGTGCCACAACTCTTTGTGACCCCAGGGACTGTAGCCCACCAGGCTCCTCTGCCCAGGGGATTACCCAGGCAAGAATACTGGAGTGGGTTGCCATTTCCTTCTCCAGGGGCTCTTCCAACCTGGGATTGAACCTGAGTCTTCTGCATTGCAGGTGGATTCTTTACTGCTGAGCCACCTGGGAAACCCTTAACATGTAGTAGTCTTTCAGTGAATAGTTGTCCCGTGTGTTCCTAGGGACAGCATTGGGACTTCTTAGCTCTCTTTGGAGTGATATTCCAAGACCTCCATATTTGCTTTCACTCATCGCTCCTCTTCTTCCTTCCTGCCACTGATTACCTTCCAACAGCCTTCCACATTGGCTCTCATTTCACTTCACTTGGTTTTCTCTTTGGATCAAGGGCCCTGGGAGCTTCTGGTGTGCTTCCCCCCACCCCGAATCAGTACTCCCTACATCAGGCAGCCTCTCATGCGTCCATGTTCCTACTGTCCTCAGGGGAGCCTGGTTCACACCATGCTGAGACCTGCAGCCCAACCTTGTCACCTTACTTCTGCCCTTAGTTCTGCCAGAACTAATGCTTAACTTAGCCTAAGCAGGGTCATTAGGTCTGTTTCAAGGAAGTAGCTCTGGCCAGAATCGACCAAAGAACAGGTGGCAGCTTTGGCAAGAGGATGCAGTTGAGGCTACAGGGTCGGTAATGACATTGCTAAGCTCAACAGGTGGGCAGGGTCAGGGAATCCGGGCAATCTCTACTTGAGCCAAATTTGATCCGTGGGGCCTCCATTGAAAAAGGCAAAATAGAGAACCAGAATGGAAAACTAGGAACAATGATAGTCAAAGTAAGATGCTAGGAAACCAGGTGTTCAAGTCAGATTGGATTCATTAAAAAATGTACCTCTCCTCATATCTGCCCATTTCTACGTGCACAAACACACCCTAACTGGAGCAATCACACACAACACACATATGCATCCATGCACACAACACAGACAAAATGTTGACACAGAGACCCATACCCACAGTGACAGAATCTAGTGTGACCTGCTTTGGTTGGCAGATACTATAACACTTAATCTGTCTGCAACTGGCTGGGAAAGAAGCTCTTTATACATGCATGTCTGAAATAATAGAAGCACCACTTAAAATAAAAATGTCCTTTATAATTTGCTTCAAACAGATAGCTTTTGGTTTTCTTATACCAAAATGAGCCTGATACAACTTTTTCTGAATGATTGCAAGCCATCTTTAAGGGCACTCATTATTGGGGGCTGGGCTTAAACATAGGCTGTTGTTAGGAGCCATGTCGAAATATATTAAACTCTTTATCCCTCCACTAAATGGCCCCAGTGTAAACATTCTATTTACATAAGCAGTCAGATTGTCCATATATGTGCATATATATATATATGGGTATGAGTATATACACACACACCATCTTTCATATATCTCCCTACAAAATGCACAAAAATCATTCTGTGTAGATACACACACAGTGCATTTGCTTACAAGCAACCTGTGCACTCCCTGAAGCTAAGTTTGTAAGTGGCTCCCTTTCTTTCGTCATTTTCCTTCCTTCCTTTGCAGACTAATTTTTAGGATTAAGGAGTTAGTGCAGCATTCACTGCAGAATTTGGTGGTTTTAATTGGTCGCACATGACTTAGTTAAAGGAGGCATTTTAACTACAAAGAACTTTACTGGGAGATGTGCTCAGGGGGAGTTATTAAAAGCAAGTCCATAACAGCTCCTTGGGAGGCTATTATTTTGCACCTCTCCACGCTCCCTCCCCCAAGAGGGTATGTGTACTATTGGTAACAAGGTGAGAGGAAATTCCCTGACTTCATTAGAAACCTGGAAAAATAACTTTTCCTTCCCAATATCTTCCTTTTTTGCTGGAACACATTTCTTCTGAAAAGTGGTATGGCGAAATGACCAGCCCCAAGTATCCTTTTTGTCTAATAAACTCTCTGGAGGTTTAGGATTTATCCCTAGAGAATAACCCCCTCCCCCACCAGACACAGATAGAGGAAAACAGCTACCCCATTAACTCGAAGTTGTTAATAACTGGGATACCACCTACACTGCTAATATTCCCATGTGTGCCACTTCAGGGAGGGGAGAAAAAAAGTTTCATGAATATTTCACCATCATTTGCTTTATTTACATGTAAATAATGTGCTCATTACAAGCCCTTATCTCTTCATTGAAGCCAGGCTGGCAGAGCCTAGTGTGACACGCTTGGTTGGCAGATACCTTAACACCTGATCTGTTTGGCATTGGCTGGCAAGGAAATGTTTGCAAGCACATGTCTCAGATAATAGAAGTGTGCTTGCAGTGGCCAAGTCCTTTTCATTGTAATTGTTTCAAATGGATGTCTCTATGGTCTTAAAAGTTATTTATAATTAACATATAATATTAGATTAGCTTCAACTGTACAACACAGTGATTTGATATTTTTATGGATTATGAAATGACCGTCTCAATGAAACCAGTTACCATCTATCATCATACAAAACTGTTACATTACTGACTATATACCCTATGTGTACTTTACATCCCCCTGACATATTTAAGCTGAAAGTTTGTATCTGTTAATCCCCTTATCTATTTTGTCCATCCTTATCTTTTCATGCCAACTGGACCTGACACAATTTGCCCTGTTCAAGTTGACCCCAGGTCATTTCTATGGACACTAATCATTGAGTTGGGCTGGAATATAAAGTGTGTTCTTAGTGTATCAGTTTAATCATCCAAGAAATGGCCACAGGCTATCTTATTTTTAAAGCTGTATCCTGTCTTCTTTCTAAAGTTTTTGCTTGCTGATTATATTGTTTATGCCTCCAGTAGCCCTTTGATATCTTCTATACTATCCTAGGCTCACAAACCATGCTGAGTTACAGTTGTGTAGAAAGTAAGACTGAGAGCCTTAGGAGTTTTTCTGTAAGTACTCTGCATGAGTTTTGATGTGTGGATTTTATATAATCTATACAAGATTTTGCTGCTCTAGGGTTTTTAAAGGTTAATTTTTAGAGTTTAGCTTTGAAAGTATTAGACCATTATGGTTTCTAGGAAGGGAACTTTCAGATAAGTGATATATCATTATAGTTAGGGTTAATATAGACAAACTAAAGCTCATTAATTTGGATTCCCCTACTTTATAATCTGAAACTGTCTTATTTATAAACAAGGTTAGGAGTTTACTATTTCACCAGCTACAAAAAGAAAGGAGATAGTTGGTGGTAAATTAATATCTTAGAATAACATGGGTAATGTGTCTCATTTACACAGGAAGCAGGCATTTGTTGCTGTTGTTCAGTGACTAAGTCGTGTCTGACTCTTCGTGATGCCATGGATTGTAGCATGCCAGGCTTCTCTGTTCTCCCCTGTCTTCTGGAGTTTGCTCAGATTCATGTCCATTCAGTCAGTGATGCTATCTAACTATCTCATCTTCTGCTGCCCCCTTCAATCTTTCCCAGATCGGGGTATTTTTCAGTGAGTTGGTTCTTCACATCAGGTGGCCAAAGTATTCATCAGCTTCATCAACAGTCCTTTCAACGAATATTCAGAGTTGGAAACTTGACTATATGTATCTATTTATTAGTATGGATCCCATTAAGCCATCTACTTGGTAAAACAATTCACTGTATTTATTTGGAAGTAACAATAACAAACAATGAGACCTCAGTTAATCAATCCACTGAGAAAGAAGTTCATCTGAATAAAGTCAGCCTGGTATGCAGAGACATAGAGAACTGATGGAAGCCCTCAGTCCTTAGCTAGGTAGTGACAGTTAAGAAAAGAGAAGGCCAAGGCCATTTTAGTGGGGAAGTTAAAGGTCGCAGTGTCTTTAGTTCAGGAATAACGGGTATGGGGTCATGTCCCAAGGAAGCAGGAATATACCCCACAAGCTGAGAGAGTCTCAGCCTCCCCTTGGAGCACAACTGGAATGGAATATGTTTCTGACAGTTCTCTGTGAAGTGAGTTCCTGAAAAAGAAGAGTCAGTATTAGCGGTATTCCCTTATAGCTTTGAAAGAAATTCTGACTTTACATTAAGTCACACTGGTCTTCCCACCAATTAATAGTAGACAGCTCAATACGCGCTAGGCATCATGCTAAGTGTTTTACATATATTCTTTCATTTAAGCCTTGTGAACTTTGCAGGGAGATACCATCTCATTGTATAAATGAGGAAACTGCAATTCGGTTAAAATGATTCACCTAACCAAGGTAGTGAATGGTGAAATTAGGTTTCAAACCCAGCTCTAACTCCACAGCCTGCTATCTTAACCATTAGCATGTACTGTAGTTCCTCAAGAGATAGGCTAAGACAAATGTTCTTGGGTGCTATAAGAGGTACATGTCAGTAACTAAGCTGAGACTCAGGGGTTCTTCAAAGCCCTCCTTACCTATGTTCAAGCCCCTGGAGCAATGACCTTCAACTAGTCCAGGCCTCGGACAATGATTACAAAATGCATGAAAGAGAAAGAACAACGTAAGTGTCCTAATTTCTAAAATAATCATCCTTGGCTCTACCTCTATGCAATCCAAATGGAAGTTATTGCTCAATGTTTGAAACTGTGACCAAGGCCAAACTGGAAACATGCTTTAACTTTCAGGAATAAAATTGTCAACATCAGCCAATCAGTCGTGCACTAGCTAACACTGGTGGTGAAATTCATGCTATTTTCATGTCACTGAAAAAATAAGTGGCTATTGTTTAAAGCAAAGGATCAATATCAAAACTGTGTGAAATGAATTCGCAAGTGTTAAGAGATACTTACGAGGGGGTGAATAGCAAGAATTGCTCTTATGAAGAGCAAGAATTGGTTCAGAAAAAATGTCCACGATGATGTACGAATTGATCTTCCAATCATTGACAGGACCCTGATGGAAATAATGAAAAGGTCAAAGATTTGCTTTGTTAAATGTCTTAATGCCTTGCAATAGTAAGAACGTTGGCTGGAAATCCAATTTGGATGAAGAGGCTAACTTCTTCTGGAAGAAACCCTAAACACAAGCAAGTTTCTGAAAAGATATTAGTGCGTTTTGAATAATGAATGGAAACAGGAAGGACTTGACATTTGTACTGAACTTTCAAAGGAAGTTGGATAAAACAACGTATTCTCAAGCAGAATAGTAACCAGGGTGGCAGATGGCTTTCCTAGTATATTGAAGAAGTGAAAGTGCTAGAAACCTCAGAGGTAAATTCAGTGTGCCAGAGATCCCAAAATGGGTGCAGGACCCAACTACACATAAGGATAACTATTCTTCCAACAATGATACTATTCTGCTAACAATGATTATGCTATCCATGTAGAATTCAATTCTCAAAGGCAGACAGGCAGGGTAATAGAGTAGTCATTCTATAGTACTATTAGAATTATATGCCTGGCTTCTTCACCACAACAGTGCTGAGGTTGGCCATTTTTCAATTTTAGTTATGCCTAAGGGCATTAAAAAAAACCCTGTGGGTTCAGTTCTGTCCTTGCCTCTTGGAATATAGTCTTAAACATCAGAAATAGTAGGGATTCAGTCTTACTCTGACTTTTGCATCCCATAAATTTATTGGAGTCCTGCTTAATTTCATATAACTTCTTCTAGAATCCAAGTCTCTTATATGGTTCCCCAGGTGACAATCCATTTCCCCTGAGAGTAGCATTCTGATTTGCCTCTCTTCGTGCCTTTCTAATCCTTATGTGTGTGTTAGTCATGCAGTCATGTCCGACTTTATGTGACGCCATGGACTGTAGCCCGCTAGGCTCCTCTGTCCATGGAATTCTCCAGGCAAGAATACTGGAGTGGGTAGCCAGTCCCTTCTCTAGATGATCTTCCCTACTCAGGGATCGACCCCAAGTCTCCTGTGCCTCCAGCACTGCAGATTGATTCTTTACTTCTGAGCCACTGAGGGAGCTCCTTTGTGGCAGGACTCTGTCCCTTACTCTAGAACTATGCTTCTATCAGCTCTGAGAACCTCCTGGATTCCTTCTGCCTATTTCTTGCATTGACTTCTACTCTTGCCACTTCCAGGTGTCCCTGACATTTTGGTCACCTCTTTGAGCTCGTTTCATAACACTTAAGTCCTTCTTAGAGTTAATGTAAGCCCTGATAGCCTATCTGATCTTTAGATTGTGGCCATCTCTGATTTGACCTGTAAGCCTGGACAACATTTAACGACTCATAATGTTAAGAATAATAAAGATAATAACAATAATAATAATCATTCTTTGAATGATACCCTTAATCTCCAAAGTTACTTTACTTATCAGAATAAACTTAAAGGGACTTTTGACCATTTGAAGAATGTAAATCCATCCTCAGAAGATGAAAGTTAATCTCAGCTGAGGAAATTCAATAGAATGTATCTAAGGAGCTAAAGAAAATACTCAAAAATAAGTTCCATTGATTTTATCTTTAGAATCAATGGAATAAGTATATAGTTTCCCAGTGGACTTCAATGAAAAGGACAACTCTCATTTGTATATGTATATTTTGGTGACTTTGTCACATAATCCCTCCAATTACTTTAGTAGTACTGTGAACCACCATTTGATATCAGTTTTATTAAACACTAATCTTGACCAGCTAGAATAGTAGTGATACCAGACATCATGTCCCCACACTTTGCTGTTGTCTTCATTCATGTTTATGCCAGGACTGATCTTGCATTACAGATGAAGTTGGGCATAGAAGATAAATTTGAAGAGTCTATAGAACTTGAGAAGCAGAAGAAACACTAAAGCTTAGAAACAGTGGAGGCCCCTGCCAGAAAGCCCTAAATATTGTTTGCCTATATTCTTGGTTTGTACTAAAATTAACCTGTGAATCCCACTCAGACCCCAATTCACTTGCTTGGGTTCCTGATGATACTTGTCTAACTCTTGGCAGTCCTCTACTCTTAAGGCACTGAAATCTCTCTCTAGGTCCTCTCTCTGGAGTTCTAGCTCCAGATATGATACTCTGGAACACAATTAGAAACTTTCACAATCAGTGCCATTGCCTTGAGAGGCTGCCATGCAGCCTCCCCCACATCCTAGCCTAGCCACCTTGTATAAAAAAAATCTAACATGGATGTGTTCTTAATTTTGAGACAAGTACTATGTTGGCAAACTTCTTTTAAGGCAAGACTGAAGTCCATGTTGCTTCTTCTTTACCTTGACTTGCTCATTCCAGATTTCTTCTCCCTCTTTCCTCAGCGAGGAAAGTACCAACAAAGTACCAGCATGGAGGTACCAGCAAGCCATCTGGCCAAAACAGCGAGTGTTAAGGTATAAATTGAAGCTGGAGCTCTTCTAATCTAGTATGACAGTTTGTACTGATCAGGTTAATGAGGATAATTTCTCTTTGGCTTGTACAGAGACCTGGAAATGTAATCTGATCTACTATTAATTACTCTGTCCAATCATTAACATAATGTTTCACTGAATAGAGAAAGACTATTCACACTGCAGGAGCAGTGTATCAATCAAAGCACCATAATAAAAAAAAAGAAAAGTGCTGCCTTTTGTATTTGGCAGGGAAGCTGTACTATCACTGTGAGAAGGACATGCACTTTGACGTGTTTCTCACCAGGAGGGATGAGTTGTCCTGAGCCGTACACCCTCCTCCAGTTCCCTCGGGGAAATTACACAGAGGTGTGTGATGATTGGCACAGAATAGGGAGGTACACTGTGGTTTTGGAAACAGAGTGAAACTAATTGTCCACAAGAAGATTAAATAACTGCATCTTGAGTGAGGGGAACATAATGCTTTATCAAATAGATAAAATAACTTTAGATGGCTCTTTTCCATTCTTTTATCAACAAGTATTTATTGAACAATTATTCCTTGTTAAGCTCTGTGTTGGGCACTAGGGATGTAGTATTCAAACAAAACAGACACAGATCCTGTTTTGTGCAGTTTATAGTCCAGGTAGAGGATGTATGTATATATATAAAATCTCATGCAGAATATTCTAGTGCAGCTGTGAGAAATTTATAACAAAAAAGTGAACTGAACTGAAGTAAACTTTTTGGGAGAAGACTGGGGAAAAATACTCATTTTCAATTCGTGTAAAAAAATAAATAAATACAAAAAAAAAGTAAAAAATAAAGTAAACAAACAAACAAAAAGAAAACGTGAAAAAGCTAGGGTGCTCTAAGAGCATATGATAAAGAAACTGGGTGGAACTCAAAGAATGAGCCAAGTAAAAAGTGAAGTAAGGAAGGGAAGAAAGAATAGCATCCATGAAAGTTATGAGGAGGCAAGCAGGTTTGAGGAACATCCAGGAAGGAAATGAGCTCAGAGAGCAAAACAAGTAACAAAATATGAGACTGAGAGAAGTGTTGCATCTTTTTTGGCCATGAACACACTCTAGATGGGCTACAGGGCCTTGACAGTTGACAGGTTATGTTGGTCACTTCCATGGGGCATTCAGACTTTTTCCTAAGGGCAATGGGAAATAGTTGAAGGTTTCTAAGCCCAGTTGAGCTTAGACTAGTAGATTGAAAAAAAAAAATCCATATAGCTAACACACCAAACAAACCCCTCAACTATCTCAGCAACCTGGATTCAAGAATAAAAGAAAGACATGTGTGGATGGAGCAGATGTAGCCTTTCCACTCTGTATGTCTGCACAGAAGGCTAGGCAGAACCCCTGAGAGGCCAAAAAGTAATTACACTTCTACTCTGGATCCATGTCTTAACCACAAGGAGTGTGTTCTGCAGGCTCTATTTTCTAATTGAGGGTAATTACAAGAAGTTAAAGCTAGATTAGAGACAATTAGACCCTATACAAGAGGGAACTCTGTGGGTGGTCAGGAAGGGAGTAGGAAGAACCAGCTGGGAAAGTGTTTCCCAAACCCCTTGGCATTCTTTGACTCATATTACAGGAGGAGGTTTTTTTTTAGGGGGGAAGGACTCTATCTGCTCCCGTGTGGTGCCTAGCTGGAGGGCAGGCAGGTGAAATAGGTAAAGACACACACACACACCAAATCACTGGCAGCCAATCAAGATTGCCTTTTCCTCAAGCCAAAGTGCAAGAAGCCAGTAAGTGGAAACAAAGAGGAAAGGAAGGTGAAGGTCCCATTACTATTCAATTTAAGACATCTTATTTGAGCAACTCCTTTTTTGTGCTGCTCTCGATCTAGATGCGGTGGGAGATACATGGTGAGCAGGTGATCTTCCCTTTAGAGGGTTTCCAATTCTATTTGAGGTGTTTGGTGTGGCTGGAGCACAGAGGGAGAGAAGGAGATTGGTGAGGGGTGAGGTCAAGAGGGGGCCACAAGCCAGGAGGAGGAGCTCTGACTCCTTTTCAGGGGCACTGGAGAACCACGGAGAGTGATAAACTGTGAAAGTATAGCGTCAGGTGTGGGTTTTAGGAAGGTACATCTTGCCACTGTGGGGAAGATAGATGAGGCAGCATGGCAAGGAGCAAGATTAGAGGGCTCAGTCAGAGCTGCCTGTGGGGGGAGCTGGGGATGTCTATGACCATGAGGAGAAAAATGAGGAGGAGAGGCCAGAAAAAAAAGTGATTTGTTTTAAACTCTCTTCATCCACCAAGCCTCCATCACTTTGATTAGTCATTGATTCATTCAATCAACAAACAATTATCTTGCGTCTGTGTAGGGCACAGTGATAGGGGGCATCAAGAATAATAAGGATGATGTTATTCCAGTCTTCAAGGGGCTTGATTAACTACCTATTGAAATGAGCAGAACAGTCAATAGCTGCTCTACAATTTTAGACATGGTTCTGATCAGCGGAGAGGCAGACAATCTAAGAAACAGTAGGCAGTGTGAATGTGCATAAGCCCTAAGGAGAGGCACAGTGGAAGGCATCTAAATTTATAGGAGAACGGTATGGTGGCTGTGTGTGTATGTAGAGGTGTGTGCGTGTGCGTGTGTGTGTGCATACACGTGGTCACATTGGGCACATGCACATAATGAAACCAAAAACCTTAACACCAACAGATGTTTCTATAACACACACACAGCAAGAGAGACAAAGACAGAGAGAGAGACTTTTGTAGCAAGCAAATTTGGGTGTTTTGAATTTTCCCCTAAGAGGCATGGTAGAGGAGCCCGAGAGAGTCTGCAAGGATTACCCTGGAATTCCCAAGAACATTAGGTCTGTAAGGATGCAGGGAGGCTTCCTACTCTGTTGGCTGTTTCCCTTGAAAGAGGGAGCAGCAGTGGGCTGAGCCCCCAAGTAGTCAGCCTAGTGCTTGATGTCCTTCATAGAAGCCCAGGCTGTTTGGAGAAAAAAAAAAGTACTCCCTGGGGGTGGTGGGGGCCNGAGTTTGAGTGAACTCCGGGAGTTGGTGATGGACAGAGAGGCCTGGCGTGCTGCGATTCATGGAGTCGCAGTCGGACATGACTGAGTGACTGAACTGAACTGAACTGAACTCAACTGACACCACACAGCCTGCCTTGATCCCTGCTCACAGTCTTCACACTGACATCCTTGACTTGCTAATCCAAATAGGAACAAGTGAGTCCCGGTATCAGATCCCCAAAGCCTCCCTAACACTGTCAGTAACCTCTGAGTTTTGCACACCAATCAAACATCTCTTTGGCAGCTATAGTCTTTGCAATCCACAGTTACCCCTGACTGTTACCCTCTATGAATGCTCTCCACTGATCATTCAGAACACCCTCAGTGACCATCTAGTTTGTACAGTCCTTTTTTAAAAAACAATTATTATTGTTATTTTAAAATTACTGGATTGTGGGCTGTGCTGGGTCTGTTGTTGCATGCAGGCTTTCTCTAGTTGTGGCAAGCTGGGGCTACTCTCTTGTAGCGCATGGACTTCTCCTTGCAGTGGCCTCTCCTGTTGCAGAGGATAAACTCTAGGCATGTGGGCTCAGTACTTGCAGCTTGCAGGCTCTAGCGCACAGGCTCAGTAGTTGTGTCACAGAGGTTTTGTTGCCCCACGGCATGTGGAACCTTCCTAGATGAGGGATCAAACCTATTTCTCCAGGATTGCAACATGGATTCTTAACCACTGGACCACCAGAGAACTAATTTAAATTTATTTTTAATATTTATTTATTTGGCTGCATTGGGTCTTAGCAGTGGCACTTGAGATCTTTGCTGCATCATTTGGGATCTTTCGTTGCAGCTCATGGACTCTCTAGTTGTGGCCTACGGCCTCAGGAGTTGTGTGTGATCTTAGTTGCTCCGTGGCATGTGGAATCTTAGTTCCCCAAACAGGGATCAACCCCGTGTCCCCCGCATTGGAAGGTGAATTCTTAGCCACCGGACCACCAGGGAAGTCCTGGATTGTACTTTTTCTTTAAAAAGGCCTCTGACCTTCAGTGACAGCCCTCATTGAGCCAGTTTAACTGCCCACCTGCCCCGATATAGCCAGTCTTTCCTCACATGGCCTCTCTGTCCTGACATGACTGCTCTGTCCTATTATACCCTCTCTCTCCTCCATAACCCCAAGTGTTTTGATTTTCCCCACGATATCCTTCCAGTCCTTCCTCACTGTCATGAACTAGACTCCTTAAATGCTGCTGGATCTCCTGTCTGCTCTGATAACATTTTTTTCCTGTCCTCTTCCATCCACGGATGTCCCGATACTCCCTTCTCAATAGAGCCTGTTGTCGGCATCGCCTCTGTCATGCTCTGTTTCTCCAAGGGGCTCCCCCATCACTGCACCTGTGTTTCTGTCCCAGGATAACAGCCTCCCTGCCCTAGCAGTTGTGCACAAGGTCAAAATCACCCCAGAGAAAAGCTTCTGCCCACCCTGCCTCTGGGCCAGCCCTCTGCCTAGCACCCTGATTGGCCCACATCTCTTGAGGGCGTGGCTCTTTAGTGCCAGTCTTCACCTAGTTCTCGGACTTGCCCTAGAATATGCAGCATCCAGGCCTATTTCTGCATTCCTGAGGCTCTAACTTCTGAATGTCAGAGTACAGAGCCGAGTCAAGGATGTTGGTGGATGTCTGAAGGAGAGTGAACTTCAGGATGGCCTTCTGATCTGAGAGTGCCCAGCTCTGGAGGTGCCTAAGCTGACTCCTGTTTTACAAAAGTGACTAGGTCCAGAGGTCACTAAGCTCTGGGCTTCGCTGGGGGCTCAGTTGGTAAAGAGTCTGCCCGCAGTGCAGAAGGCCTGAATCTGATCTCTGGGTCGGGAAGATCCCCTGGAGAAGGCAATGGCAACCCACTTCAGTATTCTTGCCTGAGATATCCCAGAGATAGAGAAGCCTGGGGGCCTATAGTCCATGGGGTCATATGAGTTGGACATGACATAGCGACTGAATCACCACAGATCTGGAGGTACCCAAGTGCCCCAAGCTAACTCCTGTTTTACAAGGGTGTCCAGGTCCAGAGGTCCCCGAGTTCTGGGTTCTTCACTTATCAGGGTTCAGAGGTGCCTGAATTAATCCATTTTTGAGGGTATCTGTTGGGTCACAACCTCAGGAGTTTCCTATGTGAAATTTGAACCTGGCCCCCCTACACACCCCCCACCCCCACCCCATGGATGGAGGACAGGCTGAAGAAAGAGGCAGGCCACTCNCAGGTCCAGAGGTCCCCGAGTTCTGGGTTCTTCACTTATCAGGGTTCAGAGGTGCCTGAATTAATCCATTTTTGAGGGTATCTGTTGGGTCACAACCTCAGGAGTTTCCTATGTGAAATTTGAACCTGGCCCGCCTACACACCCCCCACCCCCACCCCATGGATGGAGGACAGGCTGAAGAAAGAGGCAGGCCACTCCAGACTGTGGGGTGGAAATTTTGTTTGTTTGTTTGTTTTGGCCATTGTGCTCAGCATGTGGGATCTTAGTTCCCCAACCAGGGATCAAACCTGCCAACCCTGTACTGGAAGCACTGTGTCTTAACCACTGGACCACCAGGGAAGTCCGGTGGAAGTTTTGATAGGCAAAGAAACTTACATACCAGGCTGGTACTGGGCAGCTGCAGGACGAGTAGGTCTCTGCACCTGCCTGCCAGAATCCTAAAGGTTTATCTACTTTTATTTTAGAAAAGTAATTTTATTTATTTAGGCTGTGCTGGGTCTTCGTTGCTGTGTGGGCTTCTCATTACGGTAGTTTCTCTTGCTGCATGCATGGGCTGTAGGGCACACAGGCTTCAGTAGTTGCGGCTCCGAGGCTCTAGAGCACAGGTTCAATAGTTGTGGTGCACAGGCTTAGTTGCTCCGCAGCATGTGGGATCCTCCCCAATGAGGGATCGAACTTGTGCAACCTGCATTGGCAGGTAGGTTCTTTACCACTGAACCACCAGGGAAGCCTTCTTAAAAGTTTAAATAGAGACCTTAACTGGGTTCAGTCACATATTCAGTCCAGATGGCCTCAACACCACCTTATTCTCCCAAGGCTACCATCCTTGGAAAGGTTCCCACTGTGGCAGCAGTGGGCAAAGTATATATTCCTAGGATAGAAGCGGGGGTAAAGAGCTTCTAATTGCCCAGGTCTATTTGGGAGTTGACCTGGTGGTCACATCCTCTTGATGACTTTCTCCAACAGTGGCCTGGTCTGGAGGTGTCTGGGTTCTGTGGCTGGGTTCTGTGGCCCTCTTGTTATAAGGTGTCTGGGTCCAGTAGTGTTTATGTGCTGGGTTACCTTCTGCTCCTGAAGGGGACAAGGTACAAAGGATGAGGACAGACCTGCAAAAGAGACTGTGAAAGAGCTGCCAGCATTTAGGAGGACAATGGAGAGTGTTTTCCCAGAAACCAGGTGAAGAATATATTGGATTGGCCAAAATGATCTTTTGGGTTTTTCCATTACATCTTACATCTTATAGAAAAACCCAAATGATCATTTTGGCCAACCCAACTTTTGCAGATGGAAGGAGATCAGCTGGACCAACTGAGAGACCCAGAAGGTGTGTCCTGGAAGGTGAAGAGCTGGAAACATTTGCAGAGGGAACGAAGGACTACTACACACTCAAACAACTCTGCACCATCAAGTTCAGTTCAGTTCAGTTCCATCACTCAGTCATGTCTGACTCTTTGCAGCCCCATGAACTGCATCACGCCAGGCTTCCCTGTCCATCACCAACTCCCAGAGTTTGGTCAAACTCATGTTCATCAAGTCAGTGATGCCATCCTCCATCATCCCCTTCTCCCCCCTGTCTTCAGTCTTTCTCAGCATCAGGGCTTTTCAAATGAGTCAGTTCTTCCCATCAGGTGGCCAAAGTATTGGAGCTTCAGCTGCAGCGCCAGTTCTTCCAATGCATATTCAGGACTGATTTCCTTTAGGGGTGACTGGTTGGACCTGCTTGCTGTCCAAGGTACTCTCAAGAATCTTCTCCAACACAGCAGTTCAAAAGCATGAATTCTTTGGTGCTCACCTTTCTTTATGATCCAATTCTCACATCCATACATAACTACTGGAAAAACCATAGCTTTGACTAGACAGACTTTTGTTGGCAAATTAGTGTCTCTCCGTTTTAATATGCTGTCGAGGGTTGTCATAGCTTTTCTTTCAAGGGGCAAATGCCTTTTAATTTCATGGCTGCAGTCACCATCTACAGTAATTTTGGAGCCCTCCAAAATAAAGCCTGTCACTGTTACCATTGTCTTCCCAACTATTTGCCATGAAGTGATGGGACTGGATGCCATGATCACAGTTTTTTTTTTGAATGTTCAGTTTTAAGCCAGCGTTTTCACTCTCCTCTTTCACTTTCATCAAGAGGCTCTTTAGTTCCTCTTCATTTTCTGCCATAAGGGTGNAAAATAAAGCCTGTCACTGTTACCATTGTCTTCCCAACTATTTGCCATGAAGTGATGGGACTGGATGCCATGATCACAGTTTTTTTTTTGAATGTTCAGTTTTAAGCCAGCGTTTTCACTCTCCTCTTTCACTTTCATCAAGAGGCTCTTTAGTTCCTCTTCATTTTCTGCCATAAGGGTGGTGTCATCTGCATATCTGAGGTTATTGATATTTCTCCCTCCTTGATTCCAGCTTGTGCTTCATCCAACCCAGCATTTCGCATAGTATACTCCGCATATAAGTTTAATTAGGGTGACGATACACAGCCTTGACGTACTCCTTTCCCAATTTGGATCCAGTCTGTTGTTCCATGTCTAGTTCTAACTGTTGCTTCTTGACCTGCATACAGATTTCTCATGAGGCAGGTAAGGTGGTCTGGTATTCTCATCTCTTGAATTTTCCACAGTTTGTCGTGATCTACACAGTCAAAGGTTTTGGCATAGTCAATAAAGCAAAAGTAGATGTTTTTCTTGAACTCCTGCTTTTTCTATGATCCAACAAACGTTGGCAATTTGATCTCTGGTTCCTCTGCCTTTTCTAAATCCAGCTTGAACAATTGAAATTTCTCAGTTCAGGTACTGTCGAAACCTGGCTTGGAGAATTTTGAGCATTACTTTGCTAGCGTGTGAGATGAGTGCAATTGTGCGGTAGTTTGAACATTCTTTGGCATTGCATTTCTTAGGGATTGGAATGAAAACTGACTTTTCCAGTCCTGTGGCCACTGCTGAGTTTTCCAAATTTGCTGACATATTGAGTGCGGCACTTTCACAGCATCCTCTTTTAGGATTTGCAATAGCTTAGCTGGAATTCCATCACCTCCACTAGCTTTGTTCGTAGTGATGCTTTCTAAGGCCCACTGGACTTCGCATTCCAGGATGTCTGGGTCAGGTGAGTGATTGCATCATTGTGGTTATCTGGGCCATTAAGATCTTTTTTTGTATAGTTCTTCTGTGTATTCTTGCCACCTGTTCTTAAAATCTGCTTTTGTTAGGTCTAGACCGTTCTGTCCTTTATTGTGCCCACCTTTGCATGAAATGTTCCCTTTGTATCTATTTTTCTTGAAGATATCTCTAGTCTTTCCCATTCTGTTGTCTTCCTCCATTTCTTTGCATTGTTCACTTAGGAAGGCTTTCTTACCTCTCCTTGCTATTCTTGGGCACTCTGCATTCAGAATGGTATGTCCTTCTTTTTCTCCTTTGCCTTTAGCTACTCTTCTTTTCTCAGCTATTTGTAAGGCCTCCTCAAACAACCATTTTGCCTTTTTGCATTTCTTTTTCTTGGGGATGGTATTGGTCACTATCCCCTGTGCAACATCACTGAACCTCTGTCTATAGTTCTTCAGGCACTGTCTATCAGATCTAACCCCTTGAATCTATTTGTCACTTCCACTGTATAGTCATGAGGGCTTTGATTCATACCTGAACGGTCTAGTGGTTTCCCCTACTTTCTTCAGTTTAAGTCTGAATTTTGCAATAAGGAATTATTGATCTGAGCCATAGTCAGCTCCTGGTCTTGTTTTTGTTGGCCATATAGAGCTTTTCCATCTTCAGCTGCAAAGAATATAATCAATCTGATTTTGGTATTGACCATGTGGTAATGTCCAAGTATAGACTCATTTCTTGTGTTGTTGGAAGAGAGTGTTTGCTATGACCAGTGTGTTCTCTTGGCAAAACTCTGTTAGCCTTTGCCCTGCCTCATTTTGTACTCCAAGGCCAAACTTGCCTGTTATTTCAGGTATCTCTTGACTTCTTACTTTTGCATTCCAGTCCCATATGATGAAAAGGACTTTTTTTTTTTTTTTTTTTTTGATGGTAGTTCTAGAAGGTCTTGTAGGTCTAAATAGAACCATTCAACTCCAGCATCTTCAGCATTAGTGGTTGGGGCATAAACTTGGATTACTCTCATATTGAGTGGTTTGCCTTGGAAACGAACAGAGATTGCTGTCATGTTTGAGATTGCACCCAAGTACTGCATTTTGGACTCTTTTGTTGACTATGAGGGCTACTCCATTTCTTCTAAGGGATTCTTGCCCACAGTAGTAGATATAATGGTCATCTGAGTTAAATTTGCCCATTCTGGTCATTTTAGTTTACTAATTCCTAAAATGTCAATGCTCACTCTTGCCATCTGCTGTTTGACCACTTCCAACTTACCTTGATTCATGGGCCTAACATTCCAGGTTTCTATGCAATATTGTTCTTTATGGCATCAGACTTGACTTCCATCACCAGTCACATCCACAGCTGGGCGTTGTTTTCGCTTTGGCTCTGTCTCTTCATTCTTTCTGGAGGTATTTCTCCACTCTTCTCCAGTAGCATATTGGGCACCTACCGACCTGGGGAGTTCATCTTTCAGTGTCATATCTTTTTGCTTTTTCATACTGTTCATGGGGTTCTCAGGGCAAGAATACTGAAGCGGTTTGCCATTCCCTTCTCCAGTGGACCACATTTTGTCAGAACTCTCCACCATGACCCATCGGTCTTGGGTGGCCCTACGTGGCATGGCTAGTTTCATTGAGATAGACAAGGCTGTGGTCCAGGTGATCAGCTTGATTAGTTTTCTATGATTGTGATTTTCATTCTGTCTGCCCTCTGATGGGTAAGAGGCTTATGGAAGCTTCCTGATGGGAGAGACTGACTGTGGGGGAATCCAGGTCTTGTTCTGATGGGTGGGGCCTTGCTCAGTAAATCTTTAATACAATTTTCTGTTGATGGGAGGGGCTGCGTTCCCTTGCTGTTGTTTGGCCTGAGGCCAAACTATGGTAGAGCTAATGGCAGTAATGGTGGTAATGGTGACCTCCTAAAGGACTTATGCCTGCACTGTTGTATTCAGTGCCCCTGACCGTGCAGCATGCCTCCACTGGAGACTCCTGGACACTCCCAGGCAAGTCTGGCTCAATCTGCTGTGGGGACATTGCTTCTTTCTCCTGGGTCCTGGTGCATACAAGGTTTTGTTTGTGCCCTCCAAGATTCTGTTTCCCCAGTCCTGTGGAAGTTCTGCAGTGAAATGCCACTGGCCTCCAAAGTCAAATTCCCTGGGGGTTGCCAGTCTCTTTGCTGGATCCCCAGGTTGGGAAATCTCTTGTGGGTCCTAGAGAATTTCTTTGGCATAATTGTTCTGCAGTTTGTAGGTCGTCTGCTTGGTGGCTCTGTGGTGGGGCTAATGGCAACTTCCTCCAAGAGGGCTTATGCCACACACAGCATGTCCCAGGTCTGCTGCAGTCAGAACGCCTATCCCCGTGGCAGGCCCCTGCTGATCTCGGCCTCCTCAGGAGATGCTCAAACACTCGGAAGCAGGCCTGGCTCAGTCTCTGTGGGGCCTCTGGGTCCCAGTGTGCACAAGGTTTTGTCTGAGCCCTCTGAGCATCTCTGGCAGCTATGGGGTTTGATTCTAAATGTGATTTCACCCTTCATATCACCTTGTTGGGGCTTCTCCTTTGCCATTGGACTTGGGGTATCTTTTTTTGGCGGAATCCAACATTCTCCTGTTGATGGATATTCAGCAGCAAGTTGCATTTTTGGCATTCTCTCAGGAGAAGATGAGCGCATCTACTCTGTCATCTTGTCTCGAAATGTGTGTGTGTACCTGCATATATGAAGTCAAAGTGCAAAATACACACAGGATGGATTTATAGCAACAGGAGTTCTGTGGTTTCTTCCAGACATGGAGGGAGGGAAGAACAGAATAGAGAAGGGCAGGACAGGAGCTTAATTTATACCAACAACATTTTATTTCTAAGAAAAAAAGATCTGACGCAAATATAGGAAAATGTTTGCAGCTGTTAAATCCAGATGGTACATGGGGGTCCATCAGACTCTTTCTATACAGTTTGTAAATTTGAAAACTTTTTCTAAATAAAGTCAGAAATTAATTTTTTTAAAGTGAAGAACATTCTGGTGTTTTTGTGGAGGGTAGACCAGAGGAAGAGACAGACCATGGCATGGACCAGGGCAGATGATGACAAGGCTGAATCATACCAGGGGGCTCATGGGAGAGATCTTTTGTTCAGCAATATGTCTCCTGTGCCTGGCACAACAACAGATACACAATAAAAGTTCACTGAATGAAAGAACAGCTCATAGCCCTGCCTTCCTTGTTGGTCTGTGGATTTCCTGAGGGCAAGGTTGAGGTCTGTCTCGGTCACTGCTGTGTCTCCTGCATCATCCGCCACAGAGCCAGACGTGGAGGGAGCTGGAGGCCCTACAGGTAGGTGGCTGTATGTCCGTAAAATATTCCTGTGAGCAAATCTGTGAGAACCAGTGCTGGGTTTCCTCTTCAGGAAAGGTGGAAATGGGGGATATCTTTGGGACTTTCNGTGTCTCCTGCATCATCCGCCACAGAGCCAGACGTGGAGGGAGCTGGAGGCCCTACAGGTAGGTGGCTGTATGTCCGTAAAATATTCCTGTGAGCAAATCTGTGAGAACCAGTGCTGGGTTTCCTCTTCAGGAAAGGTGGAAATGGGGGATATCTTTGGGACTTTCAAAAGCACCTACAAGGATTCTTACCAGGAGGAGGAGAGCACCCCACCTATTTTGGAGAGTGGGAGATGTGTGACATTACTTACCGCCACATTGGCTTCCTTTGTGTTCCTTGAATTGCCAAGCCTATTCCAGCTTATGGACCTTTCCACTTGCTATTCCCACTCTGTGGGAACTCAGTTCTCAAAATTCCTGGGACAGCTGTCACACTTTGGCTTCTGTCCCTTCAGCCCAAGGAACATCTTAGAAAGGTGTGCGTTGGGTGTCCGGTCTGGGATGACAGTTCCCAGAGGCCTTTGCATTCACAAGAGGCCATGAGACTAGTTCTGCCCCATGTACTGAGAGCAAATGTGATAGTTGGTTCTTTAGGGTTAAAGCTTTATGAAAATATTTTTTACCCTGCCTTTTTAAGGAATAATTGACAAAACTGTAGTATATTTAAAGGGTACAATATAGTGATCTAGCGTGCATGTACTTTGTGGTGTTATTACCACAGTCAGTTAGTTAATAGGGCTTCCCTGGTGGCTCAGTGGTCAAGAACCTGCTTGCCAATGCAGGACACGTATTCGACCCTGAGTGGGGAGATCATCTGGAGAAGGTAACCCACTCCAGTACTCTTGCCTGAGAAATCCCATGGACAGGTAGAGCCTGGCGGGCTATAGTCATGGGGTTTTAAAGAGTCAGACACGGCTTAGGAACTAAGCAACAAGTTAATCAATCCATCTGTTACCTCTATAGTTATCTCTGGTGAGGATACTTACTTTCTTAGCAAGTGTTAGTACTGATACATATAATGGTACTGTTAACCATAGTCATCATGTTACATTTGACATCCTCAGACCTCATTCATCTTACAGCTGAAAGTCTGGATACTTTTACCAGTCTGTCTCCATTTCCTCCATCACCCAGCTCCTGGAAAACACTATTCTACTTTCTGTTTCTGTGAGTTTGGCTTTTTCAGATTCCACAGAAGTGATATACATTATCTTTCTGTCTGACTTATCTCACTTATCATAATGCCCTCAAGTTCCATTCATGTTGTGGCAAATGGCAGGATTCATATTTCTTATTAATTTCTCAAATTAATAATTTTTATTTGTATATTGCCCACTAGCCCAGTTGTGAAGTAGTTATCTGTTTTTGATATCTCCAGTCTGTCATGGACTGATCCTTTTGGTCTACACCTTGTTAAATAAGACGAGACTCTGGATCATATACTTGGATGTGATGATGTCAGATTGCTATTTCTAAGCGCCTCCTAGCAATGTCAGTACTTAGCGTGGTGCACACCATTAGCAGGCCATTAGCAGGACCAGTACTGGCACTGCTTTAGCTTATTACCCTGTTTTATTTTCTCCAAAATTACAGCATTTTCCATTCACTATAATTATCTTGTTTATTTAAAGATTTTTTGTTTATGATTTTCTTCCCACTAGGACATAAGCTCCATCAGAAAGGTGTCTTGTTTATCTTGCTCTTGAAAGTTTCCTAGTTCCCAGCACAGTATCTGGTAGATCATGGATGCCCCCACAGTATTGCTGAATAATGATTAAATCACAAGCACTGGTGCTGGTGTGGAGAGGAGGCAACCAAAGCTGTTACTGAAGCTCTCTACAACCCTAATTTGACACTAATTTTAACCAGTTCACTGGTAGATGTTTGACTCCCTGGTTTTCTGGTAGGCCCCAGGTTAGGTTCAGCCTTTTACAACCCATTTCCCTATGTTTTCCCCATTAGAGATAAAGCCACTCTGGAGTGTCGCTGTCTGGTTAAAGCTTCTGAGGGGATGGAGCTGAGTCTTAGTGATGACTGGTTTCTCCTGAGAGTCATGCAGCTGAGCCAAGTCCCTTGGTTGGCATAAGTAGACTTATGGCATGAATGCGTGCATGTAGGCAGGAGGGGAGACTGCCCTGGGGAAAGAGTGCCCCCTCTTGTCTCCCATGGCCCATGTCCTGGTGGGGTCCAGAGTTGCTGTTGAACTCTGGTCCACTGAGCTGTCTGACCTCCCACTTCCTTTCCCCATCAGCCACCACAAGGTGCTGGATCAGGCTGGCAACACCTTTTACTTCCAACCATGAGATGGTGTGGGCTTCCCTGGTGGCTCAGCTGTAAAGAATCCTCCTGCAATGCAGGAGACGTGGATTCAATCCCTGAGTCAGGAAGATCCCCGGAGGGGACGTGGCAACCCACTCCAGTATTCTTGCTGGCAGAATCCCATGGGCAGAGGAGCCTGGCGGGCTACAGTCCATACGGTCGCAAAGAATAAGGAACAACCGAAGTGTCAGCATGCACGAACACACAAAATGGTGTCCCATTTGGCCAAACGGGTACCTAGAGCCACGGTAAGTCACACTTAAATATATTTGGTGTTTTCCTCATGAGCTGGAGAGGAGGTTACCGAGAAATGAATAGTAGGACTGCAATTGAGATGAAGACTAGGACGATGCGGACCAGGCAGACAGATGGTATAACAATTGCTGAGACTGCAAACGTGAAGGCTTTCCGGGAGGCGTTGGTGGCCAAGGCAAGGTCATTGTTATTGATGTGGTTCCTTGTCTGAGTTGGACGGGAGAGGTGGAGCAGGAATAGTTGGACTTAAAAGGATTATTGAATAGGGGTGAGCCATGGGTCTGTGGGTGCACAGGGTAGGATCTGAAGAAACAGGAGGGAGGACATGGATACAGTTTGTTCAGGGTCAGGGCCAGGATGGAGAGGGAGGGGAAGGCGAGGGTTGGCGTAATTTGAATTCCCACCTGTAAAGAGTAGTACATGGCTATGGTGCCTAAGGGGCAACACATATTGCAGGCCAAGACTGACAGCAAGAGGTGGTCACTGGGGGTCTCCTCAGACCCAGTTTCGGATGACTGGGGGCAGGGAGTGGGTTATGTAGCTTAATATGGCTTCTGAATTCTAACGTCTCCTCTGACCTCTCAACATGTCTCTTCTTGGCTCCTATAAACATTTCACTGACCCCCTTGAAAACTCTCACCAGCTCCCTCTAACTCCCACCATGTCTCCTCTTAGCATCTCCCTACCCTCTTTAATACCTTCCTGTCCCCAGAACTCTCAGCCTGTGGCCCCTACTGTGGCCTTATAACCCGTCTCTGTTCTCTGTAAGGTTTCCCGCACCTCCAATAGGCTTTTCTCTGTCTTCTGTAACTGTTGTGGGTCCCTGCAGGATGTCTCACATGATCCCTTCCACTGTCTCCACAAAAATCCCTACTGATTCAGAGGACTCTCACCTGGTTTCCTTGTATCTCAACTGACCCACTGTCATACTTTGTTTCAATTAACACTCTTCATCATCCTCCAAGCAACCTTTTCTTTGTCTCTATAAACCATCTTACTAAGAAGACCCTCACTCAACACTAGCACACTCACTTTTCACGTATAAAACCTCCATTGTCTCCTTAAAAACATTCACCCTATAATACCTGTAATGTCTTTACTAGCTATTTGCTTGTCCCTTTTATCATACTATCACTCATTTTGTCCCTATGAATCTGTCATGGTCCTGTTCTGACCCTTATTGTTCACCCCTAAACTCCTCCCTTCTCCCTTCCCCAATAACCTCTCACTTGGCTCCTCTAAGATCTTCTTAGAGCAACTATAAACTTTGAGTCCTCTCCTTGTCCACTCAGAGCCTCTCCTCTCTCCCCTTTTGAAGATCTGACTTGTTCCTCCTAACACCTCTGCCTCTGAAACAAGCTTTGTGATCCTTTGAATTTCTTCTCCTTCCGCTAATTACAACCTTCCAGTTCTCCAAAATCCATTCTCCCTAAATAATTCTCTACACCCTCTCTACCCTCTAAACTCTTCTTGCCCCTTCATTCCCCACTCCCTCTAACTCTCCTTCTCCCTCCTGTCACCCCGTAAATTCTCTCCCTGCCCCCTCACCTCCATTAGGGCATATGGATCTGGCACTACTAAGGTAACATAGGGCCTTTCCCTCACGCCAATCTGCCAGGGATTACCATGGAGACCAGACAGACCCCGCCTCCTATTCTATCATTCTACTTCTATTGACCGATTGGAGGTTGTGTGCTAGGGTTGAAGAAGCCAGTTCTCATCTGGCTGGTGATTGGTCTGAAGGAGTTCAGACTCCTCCTGTTCTCTCTGATGACTGATCAATCCCAGCAAGTGAGAGACAGCAACTGGTGCCGAGTGACGTGAGCCTAGGAGTCTTAGGTTGCTTCAGTCACCTTAGAGGGATCATTTACCAAGTTGGTACTTCAGCAGTAAAGGGCGATCTTTGCAAGAATGAACAGCATTTTATGTGTTTATTTGCCTCCTGCCCTGCGTGGGGAAGATCCCCTGGAAGAGGACATGGCAACTTGCTCCAGTATTCTTACCTGGAGAATCCCATGGACAGAGGAGCCTGGTGAGCTATAGTCCATAGGGCTGCAAAAAGTTGGACACAACTGAAGTGAGCTCTTTGATGAAGTGTCAGTTCAAGTCTTTCTTCCATAAAGAAAAAAATTGGCTTTTTAAATTACAGTTGAGTTTGAGGGTCATTTGTATATTTTGCGTAAAAATTCTTTATCAGATGTATGATTTGCAAATATTTTCTCTGGGTCTGTAGCTTAATCTTCTCATTTTCTAACAGTATCCATTGCAGATCAAAAGGATTTAATTTTGATGTAGTTTGAAAGTGAAAGTGAAAGTTGCTCAGTCCTGTCCGACTTTTTGTGATCCCATGGACTATAATGGGATGATAGAATAGGAGGCGGGGTCTGTCTGGTCTCCATGGTAATCCCTGGCAGATTGGCGTGAGGGAAAGGCCCTATGTTACCTTAGTAGTGCCAGATCCATAGGCCCTAATGGAGGTGAGGGGGCAGGGAGAGAATTTACGGGGTGACAGGAGGGAGAAGGAGAGTTAGAGGGAGTGGGGAATGAAGGGGCAAGAAGAGTTTAGAGGGTAGAGAGGGTGTAGAGAATTATTTAGGGAGAATGGAATTCTCCAGACCAGAATACTGGAGTGGATAGCCTTTCCCTTCTCCAGGAGATCTTCCCAGCCCAGGGATTGAACCCAGATCTCCTGCATTGCAGGCAGATTCTTTACCAGCTGAGCCACCAGGGAAGCCCTTGGTGTAGTTTAAATTACTTAAAAAAAAAAACATCTTTTCTGGAGGTGTTTTGGTATCATGCCTAAGAACTCTGCTTAATTCAGGGTTTTCGCTTATGTTTTCTCCCATAAGTTTGAAGTGAAGTGAAGTGAAGTGGCTCAGTCGTGTCCAACTCTTTGCGACCCTGTGGACTGTAGCCTACCAGGCTCCTCTGTCCATGAGATTTTCCAGGCAATAGTACTGGAGTGGATTGCCATTTCCTTCTCCAGGGGATCTTCCCAACCCAGGGGTCGAACCTGGGTCTCCCGCATTGTAGACAGACGCTTTACCGTCTGAGCCAGCAGGGAAGTCTATAAGTTTGACAGGTGAAAAATTTACATTTAGATCTATGATATATATTGAGTTTATACTTGTATAAGATGTGAAGTTTTCATTGGGATTAGTTGAGTTTTACATATGGTGGTCCAATTAAACACCATAAAACACAATTATTTCTTTGATAAGTTGCCTTTGGACACATTTCTAAATAAATTGCCCAAAGACGGCCAATAAATAAACTGTGGGTCTCTTTCTGCACTCATTCTGTTCTGTTGACCCGTGTTTATTCACTTGCCAATACCACACTTATTAATGTAGATTTAATGTAATGTAATATAGTGATTCTTAAAACTGGGTAATGTGAATAGTCTAACTTTATTCTTTTTTTTCAGAAGTGTTTTGACAATGCTTGGCTAGATCTATAAATCTTGCTAGTTTTTTTTTTTTTTTAGTGGGAATTGCATTAAAATTTCCTATCAGTTTGGGAGAGATGTTGAGTCTTCCAATTCATGACTATGGAAAGGCTCTCCATTTATTTCAGATTTCTTTGATTCTTTCTTCCTTTTTTTGGCCATGCCACATAGCTTCTGGGATCTTAGTTTCCTGACCATGGATCAAACCTGAAACCTCAGCAGTGAAAGCATGGAGTCTTAACCACTGAACTACCAGGGAATTCTCAGACATCTTTGATTTCTTTCAACAGTAGCCAAAGTTACACACACAGCTTGTAAATGTAACATTTTAGATTCACACCCAATTAATTGCCTATTTGGGGGCTACTGAAAATGTATTGCAACCTGAATCTTGCTTAACTCATTTTACCAATTCTAACTTTGTGTGTGTATACGGATTCCTTGGGGTTTTCTACTTAGACACTTTATGTCATCTGCAAATAAGGGTAGTTTTTATTTCTTCCTTTACTATTTGTATGCCCTTTCTTTTTTCTTTTTCTGACGTACTGTACTGATTAGGACTCCCAGTCTGATGTGGAACAGGGATGGTGAGAGTGGACATCCTTACCTGTTGCATATATTAAGGCAGAAAGCCTTCCCACTTTCATTGCCACATATAATATTAGCTAGAGGTTTTCTGTAGATGCCCTTTTCAGGATGAAGAGGTTTTCTTTAGTTCTGGTTTGCCACTTTTATTGTAGATGTATGTTGACTTTCCTCAAATGCCTTTTCTGCATCACTTGATCATGTGGTTTTCCTTTTTTCAGTAGTTCATAGAGTGGATTACATTGATTGACTTTCTAATATTGAACCAGCTTTGCAGTCTTGGAGAAACCTCAGCTGATGATGGTGTGTTCTATTCATACACTTCTATTTAAAATTTTCTAATATTTCATTGAGAAATGTGCATCTATATTCATAAGAGATATTGGTCTGTAGTGTTTTATCCATAGTCTATATGTGGTTTTAATATCAAGACAATGCTGCTGCTGCTGCTGCTAAATTGCTTCAGTCGTGTCCGACTCTGTGCGACCCCATAGACGGCAGCCCACCAGGCTCCCCCATCCCTGGGATTCTCTAGGCAAGAATACTGGAGTGGGTTGCCATTTCCTTCTCCAATGCATGAAAGTGAAAAGTGAAAGTGAAATCGC
Source organism: Oreotragus oreotragus (assembly GCA_006410675.1). Lineage (NCBI taxonomy): Eukaryota > Metazoa > Chordata > Mammalia > Artiodactyla > Bovidae > Oreotragus > Oreotragus oreotragus. The sequence continues at coordinate 76,100 of SJYX01021169.1, read as the reverse complement.
TTAGTCGTGTCTGACTCTTAGCGACCCCATGAACTGCAGCTCACCAGACTCCTCCATCCATGGGATTTTCCAGGCAAGAGTACTGGAGTGGGGTGCCAAATATCAAGACAATGCTGGCCTCAAAAAAATGAGTTGGGAAGTGCTCTCTCCTCTTCTATTTTTCTGAAAAAGATTGTATGGAAATGATGTTATTTGCTTGGTAATAATTTACCAGTGAAACCATCTGGGTCTAGAGACTTTTATTTCAGGAGATTTTTAGTTACAAAACAAATTTCTTCTCTTTTTAAAAAATATTTATATATTTGGCTGCACCAGGTCTTAGTTGATGCACATGGGATCTTCAGTCTTCATTGTGGCATGGGGGATCTTTAGTTGTGGCATGGGGGATCTTTAGTTGTGGCATGCGGGGTCGAGTTCCCTGATCAGGGATGGAACCCCTTGCCCCCTCTAACTACTAGACCACTACGGAAGTTCCAAGGGTTGACTTTTAAATGCAAATTATTGTGTTATTGAAATAAACTGCAAAACACTGTGTTCATTATGTGATGTTAATGTGACTGTGCTGAAAGATTACACTATATGTTGACATTATCAGACTAAGTACTCAATGCAATAGCCCTAGTTCACAGGAAATAAAAAGTCAGGAAAATTTAAAAATGAAAAAGAGAATATCTCATCACACTAGAATTTCTTCACACAAAAAGGAAAACATGAAGATGAGGCTGCAACCAAAGTAGGTTTCTGAATGGCTCATTTGTGAGTCAAGCAAGGAAAGCATTTACCAATGGTGAGTTAATTAAATTATGTTTGATGGCAGCAAAAAGAACATCTGTCCAGAGGAAATAAATTTATCTAAGAGTATTAGCCCTTCACGAGAAAAGTTGCTAGAAGAAAAAGACATTGAAAGCAGCATTACTGTCAATTACTAAAACAAGACATATTCAACAGCATACAGAACAAAAGTAGAAAAGCAGTTGCCACAAATCAATAAATGGGATAGACTAAATTAACAGAATGAAAGAAAAAAATCATATGATCTCAAAACATGGAGAAAAAGCATTTGACAAAATACAATCTTTCATAATAATACTTTCTTTAAAAAACCTTTCAATAAATTGGGTATAGAAGGAGTAACCGCAACACAATACATGCCATATATGACAAGCCCACAGCAAACTTCACACTCATTGGTGAAATGTTGAAACTATTCCTCTAAGATCAGGAACAAGAAAAGGTGACCACTTTCACCACTCTTACTTAACATAATGCTGGAAGTCCTAATAGAGGAATCAAGGAATGAAAAGAAGTAAAAGGCACTCTTGCACATAAGTCTTAACAATATTTTTTTTAACTCTGTCTCTGCAAGCAGGGGAAACAAAAGCAAAATAGACAAACTAACACACTGTACCCTTTAAAATGACACAATTTCATCGCAGTTATAGCTCAGTAAAGCTGGAGGGGAAAGTAGTTGCTAGAGACTATGAGGAGGGGGAAATGAGGATTTACTACTTAAATGGGTACATTTTCATTTGGGATCTGTAACTTCTGAAGTTGAGCAGCAGTGATGGTTGTACAGCAAAGTAAATGCACAAAATGCCACTGGATGTTTCACTTGAAAATGATTAAAATGGCAAATTTTATGTGTGAAAGTGTAAGTCGTTCAATCCTGTCTGACTCTTTGTGATCCCCTGGATTATACAGTCCATGGAATTCTCCAGGCCAGAATATGGAGTGGGTAGCCTTTCCTTTCCCCGGGGGATCTTCCCAACCCAGGGATTGAACCCAGGTCTCCCACATTGCAGGTGAATTCTTTACCACCTGAGCCACAAGGAAAGCCCAAGAATACTGGAGTGGGTAACCTATCCCTTCTCCAGCAGATCTTCGGGATCCAGGAATCAAACTGGGATCTCCTGCACTGCAGGTGGATTCTTTACCAACTGAGCTATCGGGGAAGCTCTAATTTTATGTGTATTTAACCTCAATTTTTAAAAGGTTAGTGATTTCTAATGATTTTTTCAGCTTTTACATGATCATGATTATTTAAACGTTACTCAATATATCACAATGCTATGACTAGATTTTCTTCTCGTTGGCTCCAGGGTCTAGAACTGCATGCTACTAGTTGGGACCTTGAAATAGAGTCCACTTTCATACATTCCAACCCTCTGCTCAAAATTTTGCAATATTTCACATTGTTTGGTATTTGAAGGATGAGTTCCTGTACAGTTGTTGTTGTTTTATTTTTGATTTCCTTGTTATTTTTTCACTGAAAGTTTCTGATCATCGTTGTTTTTGCTTGTGGAATGAAAAACTGTATGCCTTCCACAGTATATCCTTAAGATCCCCAGCTTCTTACTCAATTAACGTCCAGTTTATAATCCAGTCTCATGTTCCTGAAATCTACTGATTTATTAAATTAATATGCACCATGAGCTTGTACATTTTTTGTCCTGAAAATTTTGGTAGACTTCTCTTTTATAACACATCCTGTTCATTCCGTTTTTGTTTTAAGGATGTACAGTTTCTTAAATATGGTCGTGGGTCTTAATTGGAGAAACAGTGGAAACAGTGGCTGACTTTATTTTTCTGGGCTCCAGAATCACTGCAGATGGTGATTGCAGCCATGAAATTAAAAGATGCTTATTGCTTGGAAGAAAAGTTATGACCAACCTAGACAACATATTAAAAAGCAGAGACATTACTTGTCAACAAAGGTTGGTCTAGTCAAGGCTGTGGTTTTTCCAGTAGTCGTGTATGGATGTGAGAGTTGGACTATAAAGAAAGCTGAACGCCAGAGAATTGATGGTTTTGAACTGTGGTGTTGGAGAAGACTCCTGAGAGTCCCTTGGACGGCAAGGAGATCCAACCAGTCCATCCTAAAGGAGATCAGTCCTGGGTGTTCACTGGAAGGACTGATGCTGAAGCTGAAACTCCAGTACTTTGGCCACTTCATGTGAAGAGTTGACTCATTGGAAAAGACTCTGATGCTGGGAGGGATTGGGGGCAGGAGGAGAAGGGGATGACAGAGGATGAAATGGCTGGATGGCAAGACCAACTGGATGGACATGAGTTTGGGTAAACTCTGAGAGTTGGTGATGGACAGAGAGGCCTGGCATGCTGCGATTCATAGGGTCGCAGAGTTGGACACGACTGAGCAACTGAACTGAACTGAAGGTTTTTTCAGGAATACAAGGATGGCTTATAATTTTGTTAATATGCTGAATTAAATTTTAATCAGTGCTGGAAAATGTTTGATATAATCAACAAATTTTTAATTTAAAAAATCTTGGCAAGCTGAGATTAGAAGAAAATGTTTTGAACAGATGGAATTTTTATTAGAAATCTATATCAGTTATGTGACTGGTAAAACATTGGAACAATTTCATACAAAAATAAAAATGCGATTAGGATGCTTGCTTATCCTTCATATTGTACCAGATAGGTTAGCCAAGGAACTAAAATAAAAACATATAAAATGAAGTATTAAACTGTTAAAAAAATTCAAATTTTACATAGAAAATTCAAGCTTCTTAAATGATGGGTTATTACACCAAAAAGTTCGGTAAGATAGCTAAAATGTCAACATTAAAAATTCAATTCCCTTCTCCTACCCCAATAATAAGTTAGATTATACAATAGAAAGAAAATTCCATTTATAATAAAACTAAAGTTCTATAAGTCCTGTATGAAATACCATGTTTATGAGTAAGAAGACTTACTGTAAGCCTCAACATGTTGAACCACCTCAACTGATAACTAGATTCATTATAATACAAATGAATTCAGATAGGATTTTTTCCTTTATCTTTTAAAATTGAAATATAGCTGATTTACAATATTATATTAGTTTCAGGTACACAACATACTGATTCAAAATTTTTATAGCTTATCCTCCATTTAAAGTTATAAAATATCGACTATATTCTCTGTGCTATAAATATATCCCTGACAATTTCCCTAATTTTATAGCTAGTAGTTTGTACTCTTAATTCTCTCCTTCTCGCCCCTCCTCTTCCCTCTGGTAATCACCACCAGTCTGTTTGCTGTATCTGTGAGTCTGATTTATTATAATCATTCAGTTGTTTGTTTTTTTAAGATTCCACATATAAGTGATGACATGCACTTTTCTTTTTCTGTCTGACTTACTTCACTAGGTGTAATACCCTCCAAGTCCATCCATGCTGTGGCAAGTGTCAATTTTTCATTCTTTTTTAGGGCTGAGTGGTATTCTATTCTCTCGCTACATATATTTGAAGGAAATGACAACCCACTCCAGTATTATTCTTGTGCGCACACACACACACACACACACACACACAGTGGACTACCGCTCAGCTGTATGTGTGTTTGTATAACACCACATCTCTATTCATCTATCTGTTGATGTACACTGGGTTGCTTTCATATGTTGGACCACAAAGAAGGCTGAGTGCCAAAGAATTGATGCTTTCATCTTTGGTGCTGGAGAAGATTCTTGAGAGTCTCTTGGACTGCGCAAACTAGTCAATCCGAAAGGAAATCAACCCTGAATATTAATTGGAAGGACCGATGCTGAAGCTCCAATACTTTGGCCATCTGATCCGAAGATCTGACTCATTGGAAAAGACCCTGATGCTGGGAAAGACTGAAGGCCAAAGGAGAAGAGAGTGGCAAAGGATGAAATGGTTAGATAGCATCCCTGACTCAATGAACAAGAATTTGAGCAAACTCTGAGAGATAGTGGAGGACAGGGGAACCTGGTGTGCTGCAGTCCACAGGGTTGCAAAGTCATGTGGACATGACTTAGTGGCTGAACAACAACAATCAAAAAAGCAAGAGAGTTCCAGAAAAACATCTATTTCTGCTTTATTGACTATGACAAAGCCTTTGACGGTGTGGATCACAATCAACTGTGGAAAATTCTTCAAGAGATGGGAATACTGGACCACCTGACCTGCCTCCTGAAAAACCTGTATGCAGGTCAGGAAGCAACAGTTAGAACTGGACATGGAACCATAAACTGGTTCCAAATCGGTAAAGGAGTACGTCAAGGCTGTATATTGTCACCCTGCTCATTTAACTTATATGCAGAGTACATCACGGAAATGCTGGGCTGGAAGAAGCACAAGCTGGAATCAAGATTTCGGGAGAAATAACAATAACCTCAGATATGCAGATGATACCACCCTGATGGCAGAAAGTGAAGAGGAACTAAAGAGCCTCTTGATGAAAGTGAAGGAGGAGAGTGAAAAAGTTGGCTTAAAGCTCAACATTCAGAAAACGAAGATCATGGTATCTGGTCCCATCACTTCATGGGAAACAGATGGGGAAACAGTGGAAACAGGGTCAGACTTCATTTTTTTGGGCTCCAAAATTACTGCAGATGGTGATTGCAGCCATGAAATTAAAAGATGCTTACTCCTTGGAAGGAAAGTTATGACAAACCTAGACAGCATATTAAAAAACAAAGACATTACTTTGCTGACAAAGGTCCATCTAGTCAAGACTATGGTTTTTCCTGTGGTCATGTATGGATGTGAGAGTTGGACTATAAAGAAAGCTGAGCACCGAAGAACTGATGCTTTTGAACTGTGGTGTTGGAGAAGACTTTTGAGAGTCCCTTGGACTGCAAGGAGATCCAACCAGTCCATTCTGAAAGAGATCAGTCCTCAGCGTTCACTGGAAGGACTGATGTTGAAGCTGAAGCTCCAGTACATTGGCCACCTCATGCGAAGAGCTGACTTATTTGAAAAGACTCTGATGCAGGGAAAGATTGAGGGCAGGAGGAGAAGGGGACGACAGAGGATGAGATGGTTGGGTGGCATCACCGACTCAATGACATGAGTTTGGATGGGCCCCGGGAGTTAGTGTTGGATAGGGAGGCCTGGCGTGCTGCAGCTCATGGAGTCGCAAAGAGTCGGACACGACTGAGCGACTGAACTGAACTGAACGACAACATGCTGGCTGTTGTAAATAAATCTGCTGTGAACAATGGGGTGCATGTATCTTTTTGAATTAGTGTTTTAATTTTCTTCAGACATATACCTAGGAGTGGCTGGGGCCCTGGAGCTGGCTTGCTGGTGTGTTAGCTGGGCTTTGACAAGGCAGGATGTGGCGTGGCAGTGATCCTGGGACTGATGCTCACACACCCCGTGGGCTGGACTGTGTCCCGAGGTCTTTGCCTTCAGGGACCTGGGGTCCAGGGGCTAGAGCCAGTGTACTGGTGTAGCCTGCATCCTGGGCCTTGTGGTGAACAGGCCCATGTCTTCAGGGTGTCTGTGGGCTCAGGAGATCCGAAGGCAGCCAGCCTGGTGGTGGGTCTGGCTCATCCTGCTGCACTCTTTGCTTGGCCTGAGGCATCTCAGTACTGGTGGTGTGGGCAAGATGGGATCCTGGGGCTAATAAGCTAGGAGGGTTCCAAAATGTCTCCTGTCAGGAGCAATGTCCACATGGTAGAATGCGCTCCCCCAAATGGCAGCTGACAGTGTCTGGGTCCCCAGGGGGAGCTCCAGTTGCCTCCTGCCTCTCCAGATGGCTCTCTAAGATTAGCAGATGAGTCTGATCCAGGCTCCATTCAATCTGCTGCTGTTGCCCTGGATTCCAGGAAAAGCGAGATTTTCTGTGTGCCGTTCAAGAGGGGAGTATCTATTTCCCACAGCACTTTGGCTTTCCCAAAAGTAAGTCAAACATTCTTTCCATCCTACCAAGCTTAGCATATCCCAGTCTTAAGTAGAACTGCTGATTACTGTCACATTCCTCTGTTTCCTTTGTAGGGCTTAACGCTATCTGAAACTATTTACCTATATTTTGTTTATGTGTTTGTCTTGTGTGGAGAAGAGATAAGTTCTTTTCCTGTCTTGCTCAGTGCAGTGTTCCTGGGCCTAGAACAATACCTGCCACACAGTAGGTACTCTGTGATGTTTATTGAATGAAAGAATGAATGAACCCCAAGGGAACTTGAACACATGGGAAAAGAATCACCCAGAAGGCAGAAATATCCTCATATGGTTTATTGTCCTTGAAAGTGCCAGGAGAAGGGAGACTTTGTCCAAGGGACAGAGTTAAGACATGGACATCTGAGTCCACAGGGCATGCAAGGAGGAGGAGGGCGCCCTGTCCCTGACACCTTGAGGGAGAGGGGACCAGGGCATCTTCACGCTCTCCTGGGTTGTGGGGGCCTCTGTCACCAGGCACAGTGGGGGGAGAAAGTGAAGAACATGAACAGCCACCACAGGATGACGCTCGTGATGCCTGTGGCCAAGAAAGGTTTAAAGGTTGAACATAGAGAAACCAACTTAAACATGGACATGTAGCTTGGCTTCATCCATCTTCTGCTGGGTGGGCATCACCCGTCAGCCTCACATGTTGTACTTATATATACACACCCCAAACGGAGAGACCTCTTTCCTTCATTTGAAAGAAAAAAGTGGAGATCCATTCTGGAGGAAAATAATACTATCCTAGGCCTCAAATTCAGAGAAGGCAATGGCACCCTACTCCAGTACTCTTGCCTGGAAAATCCCATGGACAGAGGAGCCTGGTGGGCTGCAGTCCATGGGGTCGCTAAGAGTCGGGCATGACTGAACGACTTCCCTTTCACTTTTCACTTTCATGCACTGGAGAAGGAAATGGCAACCCACTCCAGTGTTCTTGCCTGGAGAATCCCAGGGACAGAGGAGCTTAGTGGGCTTCCGTCTATGGGGTCGCACAGAGTCGGACACGACTGAAGTGACTTAGCAGTAGCAGTAAATTATTTTTAGAGATACCTTCAAACACAATGCCAAACTCATAACCAGACCCATAGGAAGATAAAGACCTGTGAGAGAGAAAACAGAAACAAAACAGAGAAACATAAAGACTTCAAATATTGGCATTATTAGATATAAGCCTGCAAACCATATGCAGAGACATAAACCTAAGTTTGAAAATTTTAGTGAAGAAATTGGAAACTCTTTGAAGTGACAGAGACTGGAGAGAAAACCAAACAAATTCTAGAACTGAGAAATATTGGGAATTGAGACTAAGAATCCCACAGATGAGATTAGCAGGAAATTAGACATAGACAAAGAGAGAGATGGTGAGAAGAAGACAGATCAGGAAAAAACTACCTCGACCATAGTATGGAGGGGAAAGAAAGGAAGAGGTTCTGTCGTACATATGACTAGAATCCCAGAAAGAAGAGAAGACAGTGGCACATAGGATACATTTGAAGACGTAAAGACAAGGAATTTTCCAGACCTGATGACTGACATTAGACTGTGGACTGACACAAGAAGTCTGATGAGCCCCAAACAGAATAATTACAATCCACCCCTAATTATATTTTAGGAGAACTGCAGAAAACCATGGAGAAGGCAATGGCACCCCACTCTTGCCTGGAAAATCCCATGGATGGAGGAGCCTGGAAGGCTGCAGTCCATGGGGTCGCTAAGAGTCGGACACGACTGAGCAACTTCATTTTCACTTTTCACTTTCATGCATTGGAGAAGGAAATGGCAACCCGCTCCAGTGTTCTTGCCTGGAGAATCCCAGGGACGGGGGAGCCTGGTGGGCTGCCGTCTCTGGGGTCGCACAGAGTCGGACACGACTGAAGCGACTTAGCAGCAGCAGCAGCAGCAGAAAACCAAGGCAAAGAGAAAATATTAAAAACGGTTCCTTCAGTGAAATGACAAATTGATGGCTAATTTTTAAACAGCAAGGAAACAAAGCTTAGAAGGTGGTAGAATGATATCGTCAATGTCTGAAATACATCAACTGCCAGCAAAAAAAAAAAAAGAAAAAAAATTCAAGCACAGTAAAAATATTCTTCAAGAATGGAGAAACTGTGTGCCTGTTGTGAGGCGCTATGGCAACAAGGATGCACTTGGAGAGCCAGGGCTCCCACAGCTGCTTGTCAGCCCAGTCCACTGAGCCCTGTCTCTTCTCACTGGCCTGCATGGCTGACATCCCCTGTGGCAGCCCCTCCAGCCAAGTCAGTGCGTGCTGCTGGCTCAACCCCATCCCCAGTCTGCACTGCCATGCACTTGGGGCAAGACCTGGCAGCCACAAGTGCCTGCCAGGAGCCAGAAGCCCTGCAGCTGATAGTGTGCCTAGAATCAGCCCTGGCACACAATCTCTTCCTTTCTTTCCCCTCCATACTATGATCTGTTTAGTGTTTTCCTGACCTATCTTCTTCTCACCATTTCTCTCTTTGTCTGTGTCTAATTTCCTGATAATCTCATCCATGGGATTTTTCATTACAATTCCCAGTTCAATTCAGTTGCTCAGTCATGTCCAACTCTTTTTGACCCCATGGGCTGCAGCATGCCAGGCCTCCCTGTCCATCACCATCTCCCAGAGCTTACTCAAACTCATGTCCATTGAGTCCGTGATGCCATCCAACCATCTCATCCTCTGTCGTCCCCTTCTCTTCTTGCCTTCAATCTTTCCCAGCATCAGGGTCTTTTCAAATGAGTCAGTTCTTTGCATCAGGTGGTCAAAGTATTGGAGTTTCAGCTTCAGCATCAGTCCTTCCAATGAATATTCAGGACTGATTTCCTTTAGGATGGCCTGGTTGGATCTCCTTGCTGTCCAAGGGACTCTCAAGAGTCTTCTTCAACACCACAGTTCAAAAGCATCAGTTCTTCGGTGCTCAGCTTTCTTTATGGTCCAACTCTCACATCCACACACGACTACTGGAAAAACCATAACTTTGACTAGATGGACCTTTGTTGGCAAAGTAATGTCTCTGCTTTTGAATATGCTATCTAGGTTGGTCATAACTTTTCTTCCAAGGAGCAAACATCTTTTAATTTCATGGCTGCAGTCACCATCTGCAGTGTTTTGGAGCCCCCCAAAATAAAGTCTGTCACTGTTTCCACTGCTTCCCCATCTATTTGCCATGAAGTGATGGGACCAGATGCCATGATCTTAGTTTCCTGAATGTTGAGGTTTAAAAAAGCCAACTTTTCCCCTCTCCTCTTTCACTTTCATCAAGAGGCTCTTCAGTTCTTCTTATATTTCTGCCATAAGTGGTGTCATCTGGATATCTGAGGTTATTGATATTTCTTCTGGCAGTCTTTATTCCAGCTTGTGCTTCATCCAGTCCAGCATTTCTCATGATACACTCTGCATATAAGTTAAACAAGCAGGGTGACAATATACAGCCTTGATATATTCCTTTCCTGATTTGGAACCAGTCTGTTGTTCCATGTCCAGTTCTAACTGTTGCTTCCTGACCTGCATACAGATTTCTCAGGAGGCAGGTCAGGTGGTGTGGTATTCCCATCTCTTGAAGAATTTTCCACAGTTTGTTGTGATCCACACAGTCAAAGGCTTTGGCATAGTCAATAAAGCAGAAGTAGAACAATTCCTGCTATTTCTCAATTCTAGAATTTGTTTGGTTTTCTCAAATCTCTTTCACTTCAAATGCTTTCCAATTTATTCACGAAAATTTTCAAACTTGTTTGTGTCTCTGCATATGGTTTGCAGGCTTATATCTAACAATGCCAATGCTGATGGTTGGCCCCTGCCACTAAGTGTGTCTCTCAGTCTGATCCCTGCCACTTCACAGGCACCTGCAGCTAGCCTGCCAAATCCATGGGTGTGCATACCACTGCCTTTGGTCACCACAGATACCTACTGTGGTACCTAACCACTGGACACAGAGGTGTTGCTGAGAACTGCTGCAGTACTTGCACTGTAAACACCTCCCTCCCACCCTGCAGGTGTTGATGTGGGCACAGAGGCCCACCCCCACACC
>SJYX01021169.1:8760-64995 GCA_006410675.1 Oreotragus oreotragus | reverse complement strand
CCTTGCTGTCCAAGGGACTCTCAAGAGTCTTCTTCAACACCACAGTTCAAAAGCATCAGTTCTTCGGTGCTCAGCTTTCTTTATGGTCCAACTCTCACATCCACACACGACTACTGGAAAAACCATAACTTTGACTAGATGGACCTTTGTTGGCAAAGTAATGTCTCTGCTTTTGAATATGCTATCTAGGTTGGTCATAACTTTTCTTCCAAGGAGCAAACATCTTTTAATTTCATGGCTGCAGTCACCATCTGCAGTGTTTTGGAGCCCCCCAAAATAAAGTCTGTCACTGTTTCCACTGCTTCCCCATCTATTTGCCATGAAGTGATGGGACCAGATGCCATGATCTTAGTTTCCTGAATGTTGAGGTTTAAAAAAGCCAACTTTTCCCCTCTCCTCTTTCACTTTCATCAAGAGGCTCTTCAGTTCTTCTTATATTTCTGCCATAAGTGGTGTCATCTGGATATCTGAGGTTATTGATATTTCTTCTGGCAGTCTTTATTCCAGCTTGTGCTTCATCCAGTCCAGCATTTCTCATGATACACTCTGCATATAAGTTAAACAAGCAGGGTGACAATATACAGCCTTGATATATTCCTTTCCTGATTTGGAACCAGTCTGTTGTTCCATGTCCAGTTCTAACTGTTGCTTCCTGACCTGCATACAGATTTCTCAGGAGGCAGGTCAGGTGGTGTGGTATTCCCATCTCTTGAAGAATTTTCCACAGTTTGTTGTGATCCACACAGTCAAAGGCTTTGGCATAGTCAATAAAGCAGAAGTAGAACAATTCCTGCTATTTCTCAATTCTAGAATTTGTTTGGTTTTCTCAAATCTCTTTCACTTCAAATGCTTTCCAATTTATTCACGAAAATTTTCAAACTTGTTTGTGTCTCTGCATATGGTTTGCAGGCTTATATCTAACAATGCCAATGCTGATGGTTGGCCCCTGCCACTAAGTGTGTCTCTCAGTCTGATCCCTGCCACTTCACAGGCACCTGCAGCTAGCCTGCCAAATCCATGGGTGTGCATACCACTGCCTTTGGTCACCACAGATACCTACTGTGGTACCTAACCACTGGACACAGAGGTGTTGCTGAGAACTGCTGCAGTACTTGCACTGTAAACACCTCCCTCCCACCCTGCAGGTGTTGATGTGGGCACAGAGGCCCACCCCCACACCACCCCACTGCCCCCAATATGCTGCCTCAGTGTCTTCTATTGATATGATTCAGTTAGAGCTGCCTGATTTCTCTCCCTCCTTGATTTCCCCTTATCATCCCCGACAATCCTTCCCAAGACCCAGTGACCCTATCCATGTCCTCCATAACACCATTTCTGCCCCTTGTGAGTTTTAACTTATCCCTGCCGTCTAGAATGCTTTATTGTTCCCTGATGACCTCTAGACTTTTGCAGCTATAAAGACATCTATCTACTTGAAATACCCCATCCTTTACTCTGTCCCCCTTCATAACCTTCCCATGAAACCTGCAGCGTGTCCCCCTAACAACTCTCATTTTCCCCCTTTAATCCTCTCCATTCCCCTATGCAGGTCCTCCCTTAACTTGAGCCTGGTCCCCTGCCAGTCTTTTTTTCTACATTCTCTAACCAATTCTCTTCCCTCTTAACCCCTTCTCTGTCCAAACTGGATCCTACTAGCTCAATCCCTTAACTTACAGCACTCTTTCTAGATAGCACTCCACTTACCTCATTAAAGCCAAAGGGCCATGCCTCCAATTCCTCAGGACAGGAGCGTACATCAGGGCGTGATGCCATCAGGGCAGGCTCTAATCACTGATATTGACTTTGATTGAAATATAAAGGTCAGAGTCCCAAATGTTTAGTCCAGATTTATGCTCTATTAGAGGAATATTGGGCTCTGTCACCTAGGAAGCTTCTGAATGAATGAATGAATTGGGTGGGATTTCAGTTATTGGCATTTATCCTCCAGTTGGAACTCCTAACTGGTTCAACATATAGAAAATGTGAGTCTAAGTCACAAGTGTATTCCTGATTGAACCTCTGATTGGTTCCAGGCATGCAGAAGGCAGGATTTATTAATTCATTGAACATATTTGTGGGTCTTTAAAAAGTATTTATTTATTTTGGCTGCATCAGATCTTAGTTGCATCACGTGGGAACTCCATTGAGTCATGTAGGATCTATCCTTGAGAAACAGCTCTCTAGTTGTGGCACGCAGGCTCAGTAGTTGTGGTTCTGGGGTTTAGTAGCTATGAGGCATGTGGGGTATTAGTTCCCCTTTTTTGTTGTTTAGTCACTCAGTCTTATCTGATTCTTTGTGACCCCATGGACTGTAGCCTGCCAGGCTCCTCTGTCCATGGGGTCTCCCAGGCAAGAATACTAGAGTGGGTTGCCATTTCCTTCTTTAGGGGATCTCCCTCACCCAGGGATAGAACCCACATCTCCTGTATTGGCAAACAGATTCTTTACCACTGAGCCACCCAGGAAAGCCCCATTAGTTCCCCTACCAGGGATCAAACCTGCATCCCCTGCATTGCAAGGCAGATTCTTAACCACTGGACCACCAGGGAAGTCCCCATTGGTCATATTTGAATTTAGGAGCTTACTGTGTGCCAGGCCCCATGATCAGCCCCCAAGGGAACAAGTGGTGGCCAAGGGAGACAGGACTGTGGCTCTCCTGGAGTTCACCATTCACAGGGGAGATGGAGATCAACAGCCAAATAAACAAGATGCCTTCAGGGTGGACCGCTGACTGAAGGGACTAACTAGAGAGGCACTGAGGACAAGTGGAAGAAGAGAAAGTTCTCAGCAGAGGGGCCACCTGAGCTGAGATTTGCTGGGTGAGATAGCTGAAGAGATCTGTGGGAAATGAAAGGATTCCAGGCAGGGGAACAGCAAGTGTGGAAGTCCTGAGTTGGGGGTGAGGTTTGAGTGGCTGGAGTCAGGGAGGCCTGAGGGGAGGGTGTGAGGAGAGTGGGGCAGAAGCAGACCAGTTGGGTTGGCCATCAGATTGCGAGATTGGGATTTCATCCTGTGAGCCATGGCAGCCTATGGGAGGATGTGAAGCTGAGAGAGGTGTCACATGGTTTAGGTTGTGGGGACACTCTGGCTGCCCTGTGCAGAATGGAGAGTGGGGAGCAGCAGGTTCTTGATTTGCCAGGAACCTCAGACCCTCCTAAGGCAGACCCTGGGGGTGAGGGCGAGCAGAGCAGGCCTCAGAGAGGTGCCCCCTCATTTCCAACCTTTACAGGAGTATTCTCTGAGATAAGGCATGGCTAGCTGTGGCCTGTCTGCCTTCTGCCCTTGGGCTAAGCTGGGGACCTCTTCTTCCCCCCTCCCAGCCAACTTAAGTCTGTAAAGTTCAGAGTCCTCCCCAGGAAAAGCCAGCATTGCCTTGCCCAGATGATCAAGGTTAACATTATTTGTGACAAATCATGCTGATATGATGTAGTCTTTGATAATATGTGATGAAGGGTACACTCACCTCTGGATGTTCTTCCCCAAACCTATAATCTCCATCTAAGTGTGATGAAAACATTAGACCAACCTGAAGTACAAATTAAAGGACATTATCCAAACACCTGACTCCAAACAGGTTTTTAAATTTTAGCTCTGAGTGTGTAATGACATTATCATTTTGATTGCATTTTCAAATTAGAATGCAGTAAAGCTGACTTAGTATACAGTTCAATGACATTTATACACCTAGATATAGATTTAACTACCATCAGAATCAGGATTCATCACCCCCAAAATATCTCCCTTGTGTTCTCCCTTCACAGTTATCCACCCCTTCCTCTACCCCTGGCCACACTGACCTGACAATATAGTTTTGTCTTTGTGAGAGGACCCCATCAAGGCAATCACACAGCACTAACCTTTTATTAGTCTATGCCCTGACCAATAATGCTGAAGAAGCTGAACAGTTCTATGAAGACCTATGAGACCTTCTAGAACTAATACCCCCAAAAGATGTCCTTTTCATTATAGGGGACTAGAATACAAAAGTAGGAAGTCAAGAAATACCTGGAGTAACAGGCAAATTTGGCCTTGGAGTACAGAATGAAGCAGGGCAAAGGCTAACAGAGTCCCCACTGGTCACAGTAAACACCCTCTTTCAACAACACAAGAGAAGACGCTACACATGGACGTCACCAGATGGTCAATACCGAAATCAGATTGACATATTCTTCGCAGCCAAAGATGGAGAAGCTCTATACAGTCAGCAAAAGCAAGACCAGGAGCTGACTGTGGCTCAGATCATGAACTCCTTATTGCCAAATTCAGACTTAAATTGAAGAAAGTAGGGAAAACCACTAGACCATTCAGGTATGACCTAAATTAAATCCCTTATAATTATACAGTTGAAGTGAGAAATAGATTCAAGGGATTAGATCTGATGGACAGAGTGCCTGAAGAACTATGGATGGAGGTTCATGACCTTGTTTAGGAGGCAGTTATCAAGACCATCCCAAGAAAAACAAATGCAGAAAGGCAAAATGGTTGTCTGAGGAGGCCTTACAAATAGCTGAGAAAAGAAGAGAAGTGAAAGGCAAAGGAGCAAAGGAAAGATATACCCAATTGAATGCAGAGTTCCAAAGGATAGCAAGGAGAGATAAGAAAGCCTTCCTCAGTGAACAATGCAAAGAAATAGAGGAAAACAATAGAATGGGGAAAACTTGAGAGCTCTTCAAGAATATTAGAGATACCAAGGGAAATTTTCATGCAAAGATGGACTCAATAAAGGACACAAACAGTATGGACCTAACAGAAGCAGAAGGTATTAAGAAGAGGTGGCAAGAATACACAGAAGTATACAAAAAAGATCTTCACGATCTAGATAACCATGATGGTGTAATCACTCATCTAGAGCCAGACATCCTGGAATGAGAAGTCAAGTGGGCCTTAGGAAGCATCACTAACAACAAAGCTAAAAAATAAATAAATAAAAGAACAAAGCTAGCGGAGGTGATGGAATTCCAGCTGAGCTTTTGCAAATCCTCAAAGATGATGCTGTGAAAGTGCTGTACTCAATATGTCAGCAAATTTGGAAAACTCAGTTGTGGCCACAGGACTGGAAAAGGTTAGTTTTCATTTCAATCCCAAAGACAGGCAATGCCAAAGAATGCTCAAACTACTGTACAATTGCACTCATCTCACACACTAGCAAAGTAATGCTCAAAATTCTTCAAGCCAGCCTTCAACAGTACATGAACTGTGAACTTCCAGATGTTCAAGCAGGATTTAGAAAAGGCAGAGGAACCAGAGATCAAATTGTCAACATCCGTTGGATCATCAAAAAAGCAAGAGAGTTCCAGAAAACATCTATTTCTGCTTTATTGGCTATGCCAAAGCCTTTGACTGTGTGGATCACAACAAACTGTGGAAAATTCTTCAAGAGATGGGAATACCAGACCACCTGACCTGCTTCCTGAGAAATCTGTATGCAGGTCAGGAAGCAACAGTTAGAACTGGACATGGAACAACAGACTCGTTCCAAATTGGTAAAGGAGTACATCAAGGCTGTATATTGTCACCCTGCTTGTTTAATTAATATGCAGAGTACATCATGAGGAATGCTGGGCTGTATGTAGCACAAGCTGGAGTCAAGATTGCCAGGAGGAGTATCAATAACCTCAGATATGCAGATGACACCACCATTATGGCGGAAATCGAAGAAGAACTAAAGAGCCTGTTGATGAAAGTGAAGACAAGGAGAGTGGAAAAAGTTGACTTAAAACTCAACATTCGGAAAACTAAGAATGGCATCTGGTCCCATCACTTCATGGGAAATAGATGGGGAAACAGTGGAAACAGTGACAGACTTTATTTTGGGGGGCTCCAAAATCACTGCAGATGGTGACTGCAGCCATGAAATTAAGATGCTTACTCCTTGGAAGAAAAGATATGACCAACCTGGACAGCTTATTAAAAAACAGAGACATTACTATGCCAACAAAGGTCCATCTTGTCAAGGCTATGGTTTTTCCATTANATTTAGGTTGTGGGGACACTCTGGCTGCCCTGTGCAGAATGGAGAGTGGGGAGCAGCAGGTTCTTGATTTGCCAGGAACCTCAGACCCTCCTAAGGCAGACCCTGGGGGTGAGGGCGAGCAGAGCAGGCCTCAGAGAGGTGCCCCCTCATTTCCAACCTTTACAGGAGTATTCTCTGAGATAAGGCATGGCTAGCTGTGGCCTGTCTGCCTTCTGCCCTTGGGCTAAGCTGGGGACCTCTTCTTCCCCCCTCCCAGCCAACTTAAGTCTGTAAAGTTCAGAGTCCTCCCCAGGAAAAGCCAGCATTGCCTTGCCCAGATGATCAAGGTTAACATTATTTGTGACAAATCATGCTGATATGATGTAGTCTTTGATAATATGTGATGAAGGGTACACTCACCTCTGGATGTTCTTCCCCAAACCTATAATCTCCATCTAAGTGTGATGAAAACATTAGACCAACCTGAAGTACAAATTAAAGGACATTATCCAAACACCTGACTCCAAACAGGTTTTTAAATTTTAGCTCTGAGTGTGTAATGACATTATCATTTTGATTGCATTTTCAAATTAGAATGCAGTAAAGCTGACTTAGTATACAGTTCAATGACATTTATACACCTAGATATAGATTTAACTACCATCAGAATCAGGATTCATCACCCCCAAAATATCTCCCTTGTGTTCTCCCTTCACAGTTATCCACCCCTTCCTCTACCCCTGGCCACACTGACCTGACAATATAGTTTTGTCTTTGTGAGAGGACCCCATCAAGGCAATCACACAGCACTAACCTTTTATTAGTCTATGCCCTGACCAATAATGCTGAAGAAGCTGAACAGTTCTATGAAGACCTATGAGACCTTCTAGAACTAATACCCCCAAAAGATGTCCTTTTCATTATAGGGGACTAGAATACAAAAGTAGGAAGTCAAGAAATACCTGGAGTAACAGGCAAATTTGGCCTTGGAGTACAGAATGAAGCAGGGCAAAGGCTAACAGAGTCCCCACTGGTCACAGTAAACACCCTCTTTCAACAACACAAGAGAAGACGCTACACATGGACGTCACCAGATGGTCAATACCGAAATCAGATTGACATATTCTTCGCAGCCAAAGATGGAGAAGCTCTATACAGTCAGCAAAAGCAAGACCAGGAGCTGACTGTGGCTCAGATCATGAACTCCTTATTGCCAAATTCAGACTTAAATTGAAGAAAGTAGGGAAAACCACTAGACCATTCAGGTATGACCTAAATTAAATCCCTTATAATTATACAGTTGAAGTGAGAAATAGATTCAAGGGATTAGATCTGATGGACAGAGTGCCTGAAGAACTATGGATGGAGGTTCATGACCTTGTTTAGGAGGCAGTTATCAAGACCATCCCAAGAAAAACAAATGCAGAAAGGCAAAATGGTTGTCTGAGGAGGCCTTACAAATAGCTGAGAAAAGAAGAGAAGTGAAAGGCAAAGGAGCAAAGGAAAGATATACCCAATTGAATGCAGAGTTCCAAAGGATAGCAAGGAGAGATAAGAAAGCCTTCCTCAGTGAACAATGCAAAGAAATAGAGGAAAACAATAGAATGGGGAAAACTTGAGAGCTCTTCAAGAATATTAGAGATACCAAGGGAAATTTTCATGCAAAGATGGACTCAATAAAGGACACAAACAGTATGGACCTAACAGAAGCAGAAGGTATTAAGAAGAGGTGGCAAGAATACACAGAAGTATACAAAAAAGATCTTCACGATCTAGATAACCATGATGGTGTAATCACTCATCTAGAGCCAGACATCCTGGAATGAGAAGTCAAGTGGGCCTTAGGAAGCATCACTAACAACAAAGCTAAAAAATAAATAAATAAAAGAACAAAGCTAGCGGAGGTGATGGAATTCCAGCTGAGCTTTTGCAAATCCTCAAAGATGATGCTGTGAAAGTGCTGTACTCAATATGTCAGCAAATTTGGAAAACTCAGTTGTGGCCACAGGACTGGAAAAGGTTAGTTTTCATTTCAATCCCAAAGACAGGCAATGCCAAAGAATGCTCAAACTACTGTACAATTGCACTCATCTCACACACTAGCAAAGTAATGCTCAAAATTCTTCAAGCCAGCCTTCAACAGTACATGAACTGTGAACTTCCAGATGTTCAAGCAGGATTTAGAAAAGGCAGAGGAACCAGAGATCAAATTGTCAACATCCGTTGGATCATCAAAAAAGCAAGAGAGTTCCAGAAAACATCTATTTCTGCTTTATTGGCTATGCCAAAGCCTTTGACTGTGTGGATCACAACAAACTGTGGAAAATTCTTCAAGAGATGGGAATACCAGACCACCTGACCTGCTTCCTGAGAAATCTGTATGCAGGTCAGGAAGCAACAGTTAGAACTGGACATGGAACAACAGACTCGTTCCAAATTGGTAAAGGAGTACATCAAGGCTGTATATTGTCACCCTGCTTGTTTAATTAATATGCAGAGTACATCATGAGGAATGCTGGGCTGTATGTAGCACAAGCTGGAGTCAAGATTGCCAGGAGGAGTATCAATAACCTCAGATATGCAGATGACACCACCATTATGGCGGAAATCGAAGAAGAACTAAAGAGCCTGTTGATGAAAGTGAAGACAAGGAGAGTGGAAAAAGTTGACTTAAAACTCAACATTCGGAAAACTAAGAATGGCATCTGGTCCCATCACTTCATGGGAAATAGATGGGGAAACAGTGGAAACAGTGACAGACTTTATTTTGGGGGGCTCCAAAATCACTGCAGATGGTGACTGCAGCCATGAAATTAAGATGCTTACTCCTTGGAAGAAAAGATATGACCAACCTGGACAGCTTATTAAAAAACAGAGACATTACTATGCCAACAAAGGTCCATCTTTTTTTTTTTTTTTTCCAGTAGTCATGTATGGATGTGAGAGTTGGACCATAAAGAAAGCTGAACACTGAAGAATTGATGCTTTTGAACTGTGGTGTTGGAGAAGACTCTTGAGTGTCCCTTGTACAGCAAGGAGATCCATCCTAAAGGAAATCAGTCCTGAATATTCATTGGAAGGACTGATGCTGAAGCTGATTTTTTTTTTTTTCCAGTAGTCATGTATGGATGTGAGAGTTGGACCATAAAGAAAGCTGAACACTGAAGAATTGATGCTTTTGAACTGTGGTGTTGGAGAAGACTCTTGAGTGTCCCTTGTACAGCAAGGAGATCCATCCTAAAGGAAATCAGTCCTGAATATTCATTGGAAGGACTGATGCTGAAGCTGATACTCCAATGCTTTGGCTACCTGATGTGAAGAACTGACTCACTGGAAAAGACCCCGATGCTGGGAAAGACTGAAGGCAGTAGGAGAAGGGGACAACAGAGGATGAGATGGTTGGATGGCATCACTGACATGAGTTTGAGTAAACTCCAGGAGTTGCTGATGGACAGGGAGGTCTGGCGTGCTGCAGTCTGTGGGGTTACAAAGAATCGGGTACAACTGAGTGACTGAACTTAATTGAACTGAATCTTTGAGACTGGCTTTTTGTCACTTGGCAGAATGCCTTAGAGATTCATCCAAGCTGATGAATGTATGATGTTCATTTCTCTTTTTTAAACCTTTGTTTTTAAAAACAATTTTTATTTATTTATTTTTAGCCATGCTGGGTCTTCATTGCTGTCTGGGCTTTCTCTAGTTGCAGAGGTGATGGCCACCTTCTCACTCTGTCCTCATATGGTGGACAGAAAAGAAGCAAGCTCTCACAGTCTCTTCTTACAAGGGCGCTAATCCCACCAGGATTACCCCACCCTCATGACCTCATCTAATCCTAATTATGTCCTAAAATTCCTATCTCTAAATATAATCACACTAGGGGTTAGGGTTTCAACATATCAATTTTTGGGGACACAACTCCGCCCATTGCAATGATCAAACTCCCTACTCATCTCTTTCTTCTTCTTTTAGCCACTGAGTTATGTCCAATTCTTACGCAACTCCATGGACTGTAGCCCGCCTAGGCTCCTCTGTCCCTGGGATTTCCCCAGGCAAGAATACTAGAGTGGGTTGTCATTTCCTTTTCCAAGGGATTTTCTCGACCCAAGGATTGATCTCCATGCACCTCCTGCATTCCAGGTGGATTCTTTACCACTGAGCCACCCGGGAAGGCCCCCTATTCATCATAGAAATGTAAATTAAAGCAATACAGAGCTATTGTATAACTTCTCACCCACCCAGCACATTGCTGACAAGAAGACAAAGAACAATCATTTCACATGCTGGAATTGGAAGTGTGACTTGGTGAAGCCTTTGCAGAAATCATCATAGTATGATGACCACAAAGTCCTTATACTTTGACCCTACAATCCCACTTCTTGGATCTGTTTTTAAGTGGTACTTGCTCACTTGCACAGAGAAGCATGCCCATGGGTGTTCTTGGCAGGATTGTTCGTGGCAGCCAAAAGATGGAAGTCATCTTTATATCCAACTGGAGGGTCCCCATAGTGAAGCTTGTAATTCCTAATGTGACCCCCAAAGCAGTATTAAAAAGAGGGAGAGAAATTAGGGTATAGGTTCTCATCTGTGGAGAAGTAACTGGGAGAAAGCTGCTGCTGCTGCTAAGTCACTTCAGTCGTGTCCGACTCTCTGCGACCCCATAGACGGCAGCCCTCCAGGCTCCCCCATCCCTGGGATTCTCCAGGCAAGAATACTGGAGTGGGTTGCCATTTCCTTCTCCAATGCATGAAAGAGAAAACTGAAAGTGAAGTCGCTCAGTCTGTCCGACTGTTAGCGACCCCATGGACTGCAGCCCACCAGGCTACTCCGTCCATTGGATTTTCCAGGCAAGAGTACTGGGGTGGGGTGCCATTGCCTTCCCCGTGGGAGAAAGCATGGGGGGTCTTTTGGTCTGGGCCTTGTTTTCAGGTGCAGGTTCCGTGGGTATGCTGTGTGTGAAAGTGTATTGGTATACATGTGTGATTGGGCATGCTTATGCACTGCCATAAAAATATTTTTAAAAATAGGAGATTCAGTGTACTCTTGATTTCAGTGAGACTCGGATTCCCAAACTCTTCATTTCAATAAGAAATCTAGGTCTCTGAACGGTTCTTAGGGAGTGTTTCGTGAGTGGGAGAGAACTGATTTTCTCTTCTTAATTCACATATCTGTGAGAAAAGAGGAACCATGCACACAGTTCTCCTTCTGACTTGAAAATTCAAAAGCACATCTCTCGTTCAGGAAATGAAGAATATCAATTCAAGGATTGTGAAGTCACTTGAAATAAGTATTGTTAAGACACTTGAAATAAGTTAGACGTCTTATCAAAACTGAACACTGAAGTTAAAAATCACAATCATAGGACATGGTAATAATGTTGCAGTCTGAGTGTCTTAAAGTTTGTTCAGTTTTCTGGGGTTAGATATAAACTTGGATGAAGCCAGCTTATGGTATGGAAGAGAATCTGCTTTCCTGCAGCCGCTTATTCTTTTGTGATTGTCCCTGTTATCCTTCTAACAGTTCTTTCACCAGAAGGAAGAAAGGCACACAGGTTCATGCCAGTGCTGGAGTCACACCCTCTCCCCTTGTTGCTCAGATGAGAAAGAATTGGCCTGCAATGCAGAGACCCGGGTACAGTCCAGTATTCTTGCCTGGAGAATCCCATGGATACAGGTGACTGGTGGGCTACAGTCAGTGGGGTCGCAAAGAGTTGAACACAACTGAGTGACTAACACTTTCACTTTCCTCTAAAACCAAGGGAACTATTAATATCAGCTAAAACCCAGTGGCATTAGCTTCCATTGATGGTTTTCACCTGAGTTAGTAGTTACTATGGTGTTTGAATGATTGTCAGTTTTCTAATGATGCATAAGAAATTTCCACAAACTTAAGTTTATTAACTTAGAGTTCTGTGTAGGTCAGAATGGCTGGGTTCTCTGCTCACCATTTCACAAGGTTAAAATCAAGGTGTTGGCCTGCATTCTCATTTGGAGCTAGGACAGTCTTCCAAATGAATCATGATTATGGCAGGATTCAGATCCTTATTGTTGTAAAACTAAAATCCCCATTTCCCTCCTGGCTTTCAGCCGGGGGCCAATCTGAGTTAAAGGTTGCCTGCATTTCTTGCCATGTGATCCTTACTGAGTTAAAGCCAGCTGGGGAGAGTCCTCCTTGCCTCTAAGCTGCCTCATGCCTGGGAATCTTTGCCAGTAAAATCCAGTCCTTTTTNGGTTAGGACATGAGGTGACATTTAAGCTGTGATCTAAAGGACAAGGAAGTTAGCTATACAAAGGGAGAATATGGGGAGAAGTAGGACTCTGGGAAAAGGGAACAGCACCTACAAGAGCTCAGACACAGGAATGAGCTTGCTGTGGTGAGCAAGACAGAGTGGCACAAGGTGAGATTGGAGAAATATAGGAAGCAGAGCAGCAGGAGCCTTATAAGGCATTGTACAGACTTACAGACTGGGAAGCAACTGAAGAATGGTAAACAGTAATTAAATTCATGCTTTAAAATGAATGCATCCAAAAATCAATCCAACAGCTGTGAAGATAACCAATCAAGGGGGAAAGAAGAGTTGCTGCAGTAACCCAGGCCATGGATGATAGTGACCTGCAGTAAGGTGGTTGTAGGGGAGATAGAAGTAGACTCACTAAGCCAGGTTAAAACTTGGAACTTTGATATTTCCTTTACTTTTGCTACTAGCATGCAATCAATCGTGTATGGGTTCTGACTGGACAATCTCACAGCTGACTTTATTTCTTTGTTCCCGCTGACCCGGCACTGCCCCATATTACCTCTCACTTCTGTGATGGCAGCGGTCTCATTGCTAATCTCAGTTTTCAGTCCTCACCTGTTCCAGTACAACCCATACACGGCTGCCAGAGCAAACTTTCAAAAATATGATTCTGACCCTGTTCCTGTTCTGCTCAGAACCTCCAAAAGGCTCTATAGTTTGGGAGTCTACATCCCGGGTAGTCCAGTGGAAAGCTATTTAGTCAAAGCATAATGCTTGCCTCGTGCTTTTCCCATCTCTGTTCCTTTCTGAATGTTATTCTCACATTATGATATTATCCCTGCTGGATATTAATCCCCATTTTACATATGTAGTAACTGAAACCTCAAGTGGTTAATAATGTTAGAACCATAATCTGTAGCTGTACTCTATTAAAATAGTCATTAAAATTAATGATTTAGAAGAATACTTGATTACATTGAAATGTTTTTAACTTTAAATGTTTTACAAAACTGTTCATAGTATGATAATCTTATAAAACTGTTTATATCTGTGAGGTGTGACAGAGGGTGATTTTCCATTTTTCTTGACTTTCCAAACTTTTTAATAATGACTGTGTATTACTTTTATCATGATAATAGTCATCAAAAAGCTCAAGGGTAAATATCTTACCTATCCTGTAAGGTTCTCCTCAAACACTGATATCTCCTGCTTCTCCACTCCCTCACCCCTACCAGAAGTTTGTAGTTTATTAACCTTTCTCTTCTACCTTCTTTTATAGTCAGTTGTGAATTAACACATCTCCCAGCCAAATCAAAAGGTCCTGGAAGAAAGAGACTGTCTTGCTTATTGTCATTCCCCCATTCCTAATCGATTTACAATCTATTGCTGGAAAAGGCAATGGCAACCCACTCCAGTACTCTTTGCCTGGAAAACCCCATGGGCAGAGGAGCCTGGTAGGCTGTAGTCCATGGGGTTGCTACAAGTTGGACATGACTGAGCGACTTCACTTTCACTTTTCGCTTTCCTGCTTTGGAGAAGGAGATGGCAACCCACTCCACTGTTCTTGCCTGGAGAATCCCAGGGATGGAGGAGCCTGATGGGCTGCCGTCTATGAGGTCGCACAGAGTCGGACACGACTGAAGCGACTTAGCAGCAGCAGCTGAAGTCAGCAGGAATCATAATTTAGATTTCTATCTAAAGGCTAACTCAAAAGTCCATGGGGTTGCAAAGAGTCAGACGCAACTGAGCAACTGAACAACGACAAAATTAAAATTAAAGAGGTGTTAGAAGAAGACTGGTTCAGTTTCACTTCCAGGGACTTCCAGGAGGTGTGAGGGAGGTAGAAGTCTTCTACGAATGTCAGCTATTCGTATGCCTGTCTCTTTTCGACAGTGAAGCCCTGTCTCTTCACTCCATGCAGCGCTAACCCAGGACAGCATGGAGGTCTGACTCTCAGGTGGTCCCTTTTTGGGAAAGCCATCAGGGCAGGAGCCCCAGAGTGGGCCTCAGCTTGGGGGTGGGGCACATCAGAAACAGAAGTGTCACAGAACAGAAGCTGAAAATTGCACATAGGAAATTCTAGTACCTCCTCTTGGTAGGGCATGCCAAGAGCTTCGTGAGAGACGGGGAAAGCCCTAAGTAAGGTGTAATAAATTCACCTCCCATCCTGTCTCTTATACACATCTAGATGTGTATAAGAGACAGCTTCAGTCGTGTCCGACTCTGTGCGACCCCATAGACGGCAGCCCACCAGGCTCCCCCATCCCTGGGATTCTCCAGGCAAGAATACTGGAGTGGGTTGCCATTTCCTTCTCCAATGCATGAAAGAGAAAAGTGAAAGTGAAGTCGCTCAGTCTGTCCGATTGTTAGCGACCCCATGGACTGCAGCCCACCAGGCTACTCCGTCCACTGGATTTTCCAGGCAAGAGTACTGGGGTGGGGTGCCATTGCCTTCCCCAAACTGAAGACTAGATCAGTGGAAAGGAGAATAAAGGGAAACCCAGACTAGAACAGCAGGCTCCTCCAACTTAGACCAATCGACTCCAGGGAAATTCTTTAACCCCCTGAGGACAAAAATGTACCCAAGAGTCCTTTATATTATGACTGAATCACTTGCTCGAATGTATTCAGCACCTATAGTATGCCAAGCACTGAAAATATGTTCAACTGGAGAAAAGGCAGATATGGTTCTTCACCTAAGGAAGCTGATAGAATGCCTGTTGGGGAAGCTATAGATAAATAATCATACATTTTAATTGTAAAATTATAAGCAAGATAACTTCAATCAATCATAAGATAAATTGTATAATTGCTGGGGAAACCTGAAATAAAGGGCTTAACTGAATCTGAGAGGGAGTCTGATGAGAGAGCTATTGGTGCTGAGACCTGAAGAGTGTGTAGGAGTTAGCCTGGTGGAGGGAGACAGCTGCGGAAGCAGTTCTGGCAGAAGGAATGACAAGTGAGAAGCGAGGACCAATGGAGTAAGTCATTTCCTGAGGCTGGGATGAAAGAGAGGGAGAGCCTGTAATAGGCTTGTTGGGAATCTATCCAATAACTGCTTCAGTCCCCAAGCACCTCCTTGTTCTGTCTGCATCCCGGAGAAAGAATCGTAGGCTTGGGAGCAATCTTGGAAGCACTGCCATCACATTTTCATTCAAGGCACCCGAGAATTCCTATTTGAATAAATTTAAGAAAAATGACATCCATGAACAAAAAACAGCAGAGTCAAGACAGTCTTAAAGATCAACATTCATTAGCAAAGAACGACGGAGTAAAGACAGCCTTGATGAAAGCTCAACACATTATCTGGCACATTTTGTAAATTACTTGTTGAACTCAAGAAACAGGTGCACTTTGAAAATGTAATTTTTTTTTTTTTTTTTAAGAAAGAAAGAAAAGAGGATGTCACGTATAATTTCCCCAAGCTAAGAACCGGTGTTACCTCCTCTGCCTGAAACTCCTTCAGGCCTGTGTGGGCAGCAGGTCCCAGCTCGGAGTGCACTCAGCCGAGGGACGGTCCGCGGAACCGCCGGAAGGCGGAACTGCAGGCTCGTGGCACTGCTGCCCTGCGAACCTTCGGGAGTGAAGCACCCGCCGGCCCGGAAGGAGCTCACGCGAACTACGGCCGCGGCAGCCATCGCTCTTTGCAGTTCGGTGTCGGAGTGAATAGGGCCGACTCCAAGCAAGGAATTGCGTTTTCTCCAACCGCAGGTAAGTGGCGGCCTCTCGTCCCGGGAGAACTGGCTGGCGGCAGCTGTCGATCCCGGGGAAGGAGCGCCTTTGGGGCTGGGCCCACTCGACGCCCCTGCCTATAGCAGGGCGGGGAAGGGGCTCCTGTTTTTCGCCCTGGAATCTGGCGGCGGGAAAGACGATAGGTCCCTTTCGTGCTTCGCGGGGCCACTCTGACGACCATCTGAAAAGGACACCACTGCTGTCAGATGGTGGTTATTTCAGGAATCAAAGAGATGACTCTGAACTGCAGTCAAGCCCTTCCTTGCCCTTAGCCTCAGTTTCCTTACCAGGTAAGGTGAAGGCTGCGAGGATCATTGACAGTTCAGAGGCAGTGACGCGACGTGTTGTTTTCAACTCTCCCACATAGTGTGGAGACAAATCGAGCTTTCCCTACTACAGTAGTTAACGTTTTCCCATTGCCCAAGTCCCAGTTGAGTGGGGAAAAGATACACTATACTCTCGGGGGAAAGCTGCAATTATTTACAGACTGTCCCAAGAGTTTCCAACAAGGTTAAAATACTTTGACAACAGCTGAAACTCTTGACATCGTTGACCAAAAGAACCAAACTCGTCAGGAATTTTAAGTATTAGGTACATTGGACACAATGAGCTGAAGAAATACTTTTAATTTGAAAAAGTAAACCTATTATTAGTTGCACATTTTTATCTCACACAGAAGACTGTCCTGCGTTTAGTGTCAGAACACCAATTAGAGTCGCAATGAGGCAAATGAAAAAGGGACAGGAACATTTGTTGTCTACTATGTGTAAGGCGCTAATGTACTTTTTGTTCATTACACGAACCAAAAGGTTTAGTTCCGTACAGCAATCCACTGAGGAAGTAGTAGTATCTCTATTTTACAGATGAGGAATAAGGAAGGTTTACGTTTTGTCAACAATTAGTGGTGCTATTTCAAAATAATCTATCAAATATTTTAGTGGACTTGCATTGTCATCAAAATATTTTTAATTTTAAAAACTTTAGGATAGTTCTTTAATGTTTCCTGAGTTTGTAGAAGAGGAAGGTTTTGCCATCATTTTAGAAATATTAGAGAAGCAGTCATTAATTATGCAGATTAGCAGTTTATATAGGGTACATTTTAACTCCTTTGCCTTGCACTTTGAGCAAGAATTGAGACCAAAGAATAGGCTATCAGAAATGGAAATCAGTGCCATATATTTGAAGCTTATAAATCAGAATTCTGTAGTAATGATTATTTCTCCACCCTCTTAAGTACACTTGCTTAAAGTCATTTAAATTAT
Organism: Oreotragus oreotragus; assembly: GCA_006410675.1. NCBI lineage: Eukaryota > Metazoa > Chordata > Mammalia > Artiodactyla > Bovidae > Oreotragus > Oreotragus oreotragus. Next base: position 47,813 of record SJYX01021169.1, on the reverse strand, counting down.
TTTTCTGCAAAACGTTACTAAGCAAATAATTTTCAGATCATGGTATTGAAAAGTTTACCTTCCTTGTATGTAGCTTTTAGTACAATTTGAGTTAAAAGTATTTTAATGATTGAATTAGCCATTGCTTATGTCAGTTTTTATTTTAATTCATTATAGGTAAGTTCAGTGCTTTTAAGATTTTTTTTTGACATGGGTCATTGTTACAGTCTTTATTGAATTTGTTACAGTATTGCTTACATTTTTATGGTTTGGTTTTTTGGCCACGAGGCATGTGGGATTTTAGCTCCCCGACCAGGGATCTAACCCACAACCCCTGCATTGGAAGGCCTCCAAGTCGTAACCACTGAACTGCCAGGGAAGTCCCTCACAGCTTTTTAAAATATATAGTTTTTTCCCTCTTCCTCTTAAAAAAATCCAACTTATATCTGTCATAGATTTAACCTTATTTCAGTCGAGCATCACTTTTCCTTAAAGAAAAATGGAGTATGTACTTTTTGTTCATTACATAAACCAAAAGATTTAGTTCCATTTTTATAATGGCTAAACATTCAGTCCCCAAATGTTTTCTTGAGTTTTTTATTTGCATCACTATTTCAGTACTTTAAAGGCTGTAAAAAGAAAATCTAATAATTTTAGGAGTGGGTATTTAAAAGCAGTTTTATTTTTAAACATTCAACATCATCAGTGTCCAAACTTTGAGTATGGACGTTGGCCCTCCTTATCCATGGATTCTGTTTCTGAGGATTCAAGAATGGATGGAAAATATTTCGGGAAAAAAAATTCCAGAAAGTTTGAAAAAGCAAAACTTCAATTTGCCAAGTGCTGACAACTATTTACATGGTATTTACATTGCATTTACAACTATTTGCTTTGTGTTAGATACTTTAAGTAATTGAGAGATTACTTAAAGTATATTAGAGGAAGTGAGAAGACTGTATGTAAATACTATGACATTTTTATATAAGGGACTTAAGGAGAGTGTGTGGAGTGTAGAGGCCTGGAAACAATCCTCTAGATTCCCGAGGGACCAAGGCCGAGGGCCTTGTTGAAATTCTACAAAACATGGCCAGAATTTGGCCTGTGTATTTCTAGTACTGTTTGGAACTGAGAGAGGGGTATTTATAGTTCCTAAATTGGTTTACAGATAGTATACTGATCTTATGGAATTTGTGCACTTTATAAGGCTGACAAAATTGTGTAGAAAGTTGTGATCAATCTCTTCTACTGAAATTTCCTTATCTGGATTTGAAAGAAACTATTCTAGTGCTTTTCTGGTGACAATGATGTTGTTAATATTTCAAGTAAAATCAGAACATCATTAAAAATCTTTTTCTTAGTAGTAGTTATTAATTAATATTGAAGTTGATTTCAAAATTGGCATTGAAAGTTCTGTGCTTTGATTTTCAATCGATTTAGTCTAAATACCACCTTATATGGTGTATTCAAAGTATTTTCATGTATGTTATCGTATTTAATCATTCTTAACACTCTGTGAGGCAGGCGGTATTTCCCTTATATCGAAGAGCAAACTGGGTCTCATAAAGATTGGTTTTCCCAGGATGAAATTATAGTATTTCAAAAGAAGCACATTTAGGACTTCCCTGGTGGTCTAGTGGTTAAGACTCCATGCTTCCACCACAGGGGCACAGGTTCAATCCCTGGTGAGGAAGTTCTGCATGCCATGTAATACGGCTGGGTAACAGGCAGGGATGCACATTCAGTTTAGATTTTTTAAAATTTAGGACATCCATTTTACTCCATCCATTTTACCACAGCTCTACCATGCTTTGCTTCCCAAAGTTATTAATGTATTTACTCTCGAATCCTATTCTCAATAGGATTTATCTCTTTAGAATATTCTAGTTTTTATTTTCTTCCAGCACTACTTTTTGGAGTATTTGTATCTTGTCATCTTATGTTTATTTTTTCTTTTTAAAAGTTCACCCCTAAATGATTTTGCTAAATTACTTATATTGTTGTTTAGTTGCCAGGTCATATCCGACTCTTTTGCAACCCCATGGACTAAAGCCTGCCAGGCTCCTCTGTCCATAGGATTTCCCAGGCAAGACTACTGGAGTGGGTTGCCATTTCCTTTTCCAGGGGATCGTCCTGACCCAGGGATTGAACCCATTCTCCTGCATTGGCAGGCGGATTCTCTACCACTGAGCCATCTGAGAAGCCCAAATTACTTTGTTGTTGTTCAGGCACTCAGTCCTGTCCGACTCTTTGCGACCCCAGGGACTGCAGCACACGAGGATTCCCTACCTGTTGTCTCACAGAGCTTGCTCAAACTCATGTCCATTGAGTCGGTGATGCCATCCTACCATCTCATCCTCTGTCATCCCCTTCTCCTCATGCCTTCAGTCTTTCCCAGCAGGGTCTTTTCCAATGAGTCAGTTCTTTAATTTTTTAATAATAATTTTATTGAAAAAGAGTACATACCATAAAGGATAGTTGTACATACACTACTTAGCATTGTAAGTGTACAATTGAGTGTTTTTAGTTTACTCATGTTGTGCAACCATCACCAGTAACTCCAGAAACATTTTCATCATTCTAAAAGAAACCCAGTACTCATTAGCCACTCCCAATTTCACCATCCCCCCAAGTCTGACAACCACTAATCTACTGACTCTAAAGACTTGACTATTCTGGACTATTTCATACAAGTGGAATCATCTTATAAGTTTAATGTGGCAAGGCTTTCAGAAGCTATTTGTAATCTGAGAATTTATTTTCCATTACACCCTTTGCACTGATTTTCGTATTACTTGAGTAGATCACTTTTCTAATCTGTGGAGCGATTTTTCCTGTTTGGTGTTCATGCAATAAATAAATCTGCTGACGTGTATATGTTTCCTTGTTCTTGACCTTTGCTTTTCACATGTCTTAATAGTGTGTCCATGGTGTTGTGTAACCTGTTTTCAGGGCTCAGGTATCTGATTGCGGCTAAGTAACTTTTATTCTTAGTTGGCATTTTTACCCCTACTTTAAAATGACTAATGACTCCTAGCTTGTTTTAAAGATCTCAGAAGCCATGACTTTATAGAAATATAAGTATCTCATTAATTTCTGAAGAAGAGTTTCCCCATATATGTTATCAGTTATCTTGGGACAAATTTTACAAAAGCAAATCCTTACACAAAAAATGCATTTACCTGCATGGCTACCCTCTCTACGCTCTTACCCTCTCTCCCCTCCCTGTCTCTCACTGCCAGCAGTCTTCTCCAGTGAAGACTTTGCCACTTGACTCACAGTCCTGCTTTCTGTAATGCTCCCCTCCCCTCCAGTCTTCTGGTGATTCCACTGCCTGTCAGCATGGACAGTACTTTGGAGCTTGCCACCACTCAGACCTTCCTTAAATTCTGAACCCACATTTTCCTCCACTTTGCTGGCACAGTTCTGATCACCTTTCACTTCTTGCACCCTTTTACTACATCTACATCTGCTATTTTTAACTAAAGACTCTTTCTCTATTCTTCCAGTTTTATTCTGCGAGAAGCCTGCTTTTGATCCCCACCCATTCCCGTACTTTGTCTACCTTTGTAACTTTATCCATGCAGCCTGAACTTCTGATCAGACCACTTCAGCCTCTGACACTAGTGCTCTCAAATTCTCGTTCCCCTTTTTTGATTTGCTCTTCTGAAGTCCCTAATACACATTTGCTCCTTATTCTCTAAAGCTGAGCACTGCTGGAGCAGGGCTGGTGAAGCAGCGGAGGGATAGAAGTCAGTGCAGACTGGCACTGCTGTGAATCTTTCAATCTTAGCAATTGGCTCTTTTTAGCCATCTTTTAACTTGATCTTTCCCCCACAGTAGCTATTCTAATCCTCAGTCTGCTCCTCAGAATTTCTCTACACTCCTTCACCTTTCCTGGCCTTCCTTCCTTTTCATCTTAGAGAAAGAGAGCATGCTCTCTGCCCGGGCTCCTCTTGCGACCTTGCCCCTTTTGGTCAATTCCTTCTCTTTCTCATCTTTAACTTATTCCTTGCCACTAGCTCCTTCCTTTCAGTTTATCAACATTATCAAGCCTCACCCTCCCCTAAGAAGAAAATCTCAATTCTCTCACCCAAATTATTTGAAATTTTTTGCCAGAAGAATTTCCTCACTGCCTCCACCTACTAACTTCCATCTCATTCTCTTCTCAATAATATTAATAACAGAGGCCACATTTTAAATACTTACTTTGTGCATTTTGTCTTGTTTGCTCATAAAACACCCTGAGAGATGGTAATTTGCTCAAGGGCACAGAGCTCTGCTAGACCCCTGGCTGTGGGCTCTCCTGTACTACCACTCACTGCAAGCCGCTCATGCTCCCAGCAGCCGCCTCCGTCGGCAAAGCGAGCAGTGACACCTCTGCATATACTATGACTGACTGCTTCTCTTGCCTGTCTCTTCTAGTTCTTTTACCCTTCCTGGGTTCTGTTGGTTCCTCCACCCGTATCTGTACCTTGAAGACTGTCTCAAGTGAGAATTAATTTCTTCCATAGCATCTGGCAAGGAGACTTTAGGCAGAGATGATGGGAAAACATTCTGATGCCTGGAAGGATAATGGGCAGATGTTTTAGGGTAAAGCACAGGTCGCCAGCAAGCAGTTTACTTTAGCCCAGGGAAAGCTACAAGTAGGGAAGTGATATGTATTATAAGCTTGGAAAGGTAGCTACAAGTAGGATGTGGAACACTAGACCAAGGAGTTTGACTGTATCATTTCTCAGCTCACAAACCTCCAGTGGCTCTCCATCCACCAGCAGAACGGCCATATAATTTAACACTTAAATCAGGACCCTTTTGAGAAGGGAAGCACTATTAATGATTACACTGAAATAACTTTACTGAGACTGTCCCCAGCCAACTGGGAGTTATAGTCACCCTGACTATGCAACAAGTCCGAGATGACGTTTTGGTGCAGCTACTCTGGAGGGCATGTAAAACTGCGTAGAAACACATTTTGATGTTAAGATGGTAGTTTAGGGAACTGACACAAAGATTTTAACCAGGTGGCTCCTGTGAGAATCAAAGAAAATGCAGAAATTGATAGAAATAAGGAATGACTGGCCGTGGGATGTGAGGCAGAAGAAGGAATTACATGTCAGAGTCATGAGCTGGAGTAATTTTAAAATGTTATGTAATGATTTAAATAACTTCAAACCTTTAAAACTATTTTTATAAAGCTTTAGAGAGCCAATGCAATGTAATGAAAAGGGGATGGATGTGGAAGTCAGACTCATGTTTGAAACTTAGATGTGCCAATCACTAAAAGTTGAATTTTACTTACTAGTAGGGCTTCAGCTCCTGCAAAATGCAGTCAATAATATATTTATTCTGAAAGGTTGTTGAGGTGTTTAGTGATGATATTTGTAAAGTGCCTAGTACTGTAGGCCATGTAATGGAAGAAATAATAGTAATAGCAGCTAAAATTGAGTGCTTCCTTCATGCTCAATACTAAATGCTTTGTGTGTAGTAATTAATCTCCACAACAACCATCTCAGATAGGTATTGTTATCCCCATTTTACAGATGAGGAAAGTGAAATAAGTTACTTAAAATATTAGTAAAGTCTTAACTCCAGAGCTGCTGCTCTTAACCTCTAGACCATACTGCTCACAGAGGTTTAATAAATGGTAGCTGGTATTTTTTTTGTTTTGCTCCATTTTATTAAATTGAAATGCAGATTCAGCATTGTTTCTTATGTTCATACTAAACATATTAAAAGTAGCCAGCATGAAAACCAAATGTCTAAATTTAATCTCAGATTTGTTTATCAATCTGGCTTCTGCATCACTAATTAGCACCCGTTGGTTTTAACTCTCAGTCGCGATCCCCTAATCCCAGTTACATCATCTAACAATTCCTGACTTTTTGCTGTACCCATTCAGGCTGTGGGTACCCAGTCACCATCCAAGAAGCCTTTCCTTAGCTGTACCTTGCTGTCACCACTCCAGCGTTCTTGCCTGGAGAATCCCAGGGACAGGGGAGCCTGGTGGGCTGCCGTCTCTGGGGTCGCACAGAGTCGGACACGACTGAAGTGACTGAGCAGTTGTCACCACAGAACTGTGAAAATAGGATTTTGAATGTTGAGACAAGCAGGACTGGTTTTCTCTTGTTCTCATACATAATATAAAGTGTTACTTGTGAGCATGATATACCTCTTTCAGGATTCCCTTGTGGCTTAGCTGGTAAAGAATCTGCCTGCAATGCGGGACACCCCAGTTCAATCCCAGGGTTGGGAAGATCCCCTGGAGAAGGGAAAGGCTACTGACTCCAGTATTCTGGCCTAGAGTATCCCACAGACTGTATAGTTCATGGAGTTGCAAAGAGTCAGACATGGCTGAGGGACTTTCATTTCACTGTACCTCTTTCTGTTGGTATGCACACACAAACCTCATGTCTTTTCTTTGTTTGTAATTTATTTTTATTTGAGTCTTTGTTGCTCCACGGGCTTTGATCTAGTTGCGCTAAGCACGGGCAACTCTCTAGTTGAGGTACACGGGCTTTTACTGTGGTGGCTTCTCTTGCTGGGGAACATGGGCTCTGGGGTTCACAAGCCTCAGTAGCTATGGCCCGTGGTCTCAGTAGTTGTGGCTCCTGGCTCTAGAGCACAGACTCAATAGCCGTGGAGCACAGGCTTAGTACCTCCGCAGTTTGTGGGATCGTCCCAACTCAGGGATCAAACCCATGTCTCCTGCACAGGCAGGTGGATTCTTTACCATTGAGCTACCAGGGAAGCCCACCTCATCTCTCTGTTATTTATTTTTATTGTTTTGTTTCTATGCTCTTATGATCATTACTCCCCTAGTAGTTTAGGACTTACAGTATCGGCCTTTCACCCCCTCCCCTTGTGCTTGAATAATTCTTGAAACTCTAATAGGGTGAGTTGTTACCATTTTAGATAATATCCTATTTAGTTTTAACATTTTTTAGTTGTACTTGTGTAGCTAATTTATCACTCTATAACCTTTTTGAGAGAATGAGCCATGTTTGTCATCAGTATTTGTATTCCCCATAATGTCTAACTTAGGACCCTGGATGTAATATGAGCTAGGTGAGTATGTACTGAATTAGAAAGAAAAAAAACTCAGCACACCACTGCTTTATTTGATTCTCTACAGTGAAAATGATTATAATACTTAATATATTATACATCATAATATATATTAAATTTTATATCAAATATATTTAATATAAAATATTTTAAATTATTAAAAATTTCCTTCGAAAAGCATATACCTGAAAATCTTCAGAAAAGTTAAGCCACTTATATATATTTTCTCTTAAGTCTCAATTTCTCCATGACCTAAAATGGTAATAGTAGGAGGAGTTGTAATTTTCAACTTGTAAAATAACAACTTCTAAGCAATTAGAGATACCAAGGGAACATTTCATGCAAAGATGGGCTCAATAAAGGACAGAAATGGTATGGACCTAACAGAAGTAGAAGATATTAAGAAGAGGTGCAAGAATACACAGAAGAACTGTACAAAAAAGATCTTCATGACGAAGATAATCACGAAGGTGTGATCACTCACCTAGAGCCAGACATCCTGGAATGTGAAGTCAAGTGGGCCTTAGAAAGCATCACTATGAACAAAGCTAGTGGAGGTGATGGAATTCCAGTGGAGCTATTTCAGATCCTGAAAGATGCTGCTGTGAAAGTGCTGCACTCAATATGCCAGCAAATTTGGAAAACTCAGCAGTGGCCACAGGACTGGAAAAGGTCAGTTTTCATTCCACTCCCAAAGAGGCAATGCCAAAGAATGCTCAAACTACCGCACAACTGCACTCATCTCTGCTGCTGCTGCTGCTGCTGCTGCTAAGTCACTTCAGTCGTGTCCGACTCTGTGTGACCCCATAGACGGCAGCCCACCAGGCTCCCCCATCCCTGAGATTCTCCAGGCAAGAATACTGGAGTGGGTTGCCATTTCCTTCTCCAATGCATGAAAGAGAAAAGTGAAAGTGAAGTCGCTCAGTCTGTCCGACTGTTAGCGACCCCATGGACNGCAGCCCACCAGGCTCCCCCATCCCTGAGATTCTCCAGGCAAGAATACTGGAGTGGGTTGCCATTTCCTTCTCCAATGCATGAAAGAGAAAAGTGAAAGTGAAGTCGCTCAGTCTGTCCGACTGTTAGCGGCGACCCCGTGGACTGCAGCCCACCAGGCTACTCCATCCATTGGATTTTCCAGGCAAGAGTACTGGGGTGGGGTGCGAGGCACTGTTAATGTCATCCCAGCTTTACACAGGGCAACTAAGCAAAGTTATGTCAGGGAGGTTAATTTTCGGAAGATCACATACCTCTGAAGTGGCAGAGCCAGAATTCGGAGCCAAGCAGTCTAGTTCCAGAATCTGGTGCTTTTTATCCGTATGCTACTTCTCAAACGTTTGGTATTATCTCACAGGGAGAGAAAAGTAAAATACTATACATACAAGTACCGTGGTGTGAAAGTTGAGTTGAATGGAGTTATTATGAGGGAATAAGCCCCGTCCTGCCCAAGGACATCGAGCACAAGATATATAGGACTTACATTCATGAGTTGTCTTGTTTTGTCTTTTTTGTTTTGGCTGTGTTGCCTTGTGTCAAATTAGTTTCCCCACTGTTGCAAGAAAGGGGACCCCTTCCAGGGCCCAAAACTGGACTCTTGTCTAACGCTCGGAAATGAATTGTCCAAGGAAACACATCTGCTGACAAAGCAAGAGATTTTATTGGGAAAGGGCACCTGGGTGGAGAGCAGTAGGGTAAGGGAGCCCAGGAGAACAGCTCTGCCACATGGCTAGCAGTCTCCAGTTTTATGGTAATGGGATTAGTTTCTGGGTTGTCTTTAGCCAATCANGCTGACAAAGCAAGAGATTTTATTGGGAAAGGGCACCTGGGTGGAGAGCAGTAGGGTAAGGGAGCCCAGGAGAACAGCTCTGCCACATGGCTAGCAGTCTCCAGTTTTATGGTAATGGGATTAGTTTCTGGGTTGTCTTTAGCCAATCATTCTGACTCAGAGTCCTTTCTGGTGGTGCAGGCCTTGTTCAGCCAAGATAGATGCCAGAGAGAAGGATTCTGGGAGGTGGACACGTGGTGTCTCCTTTTGACCTTTCCCGAACTCTTCCAGTTGGTGGAGGCTTATTAGTTCCAAGTTCCTTACTAGGACCTCCTGTCATAAAACAACTCATGCAAATGGTTACTATGGTGCCAGGCCAGAGTGGCTGGTTTCAATCAGTGTGATTCCCCTAACACCACCGCAGTTTAACTCAGGCCCTCAGCAGTGCAAGCAGAGTCCTAATCACCGGACCACCAAGGAACTCCCTGATGTCCTTTTATAATTTTTTTTTTAATTGCAAATCATGGGTCTGTGTACTACCCTTGGCCTACTGCCAGTTTTGTGAATAAAAGTCTAGAGGAACACAGCCACACCCATTGGTTTAGATATGACTGGGAGAACAAGGCAGAGATGAGCTATTGTAGGAAAGACCATGGGGCCCACAAAAGAATGTGTATACAGTTGTGTGACCATTTACAGAAAAAGCTTACCCACCCTGAGTTAAGTACTTGGCCCAAGATCACAGCTTGGAAGTGACCAGGGCTTCAAGTTCAGGTCTGTCCAAGCCTAAAGTCAGTTCTCATGACCACTGTGCTTTCACAGTCTTCCTCAATGGGGAGCATAAATGTTATGTGCCAGGTGTATGGGCTTTAGAAACATTCACAACCCAAAAGTTGCGTGTGGAGGAACTGGAAGGCTTTAAGCAAATGCTGAAAATGTATTTGCTCCACTCATGATGAAGGATGGAAGCTGGGACGAGCATAACAAAGGGTTATGAGCGTTCATCGAGTGCCCAAGGCTAGGAACGGATGGTGAAGGGTCATACGCCTGGCCTGGAGGCATTCGGAGGCTCCCTTCTGACCACCTGTTTCTGGGAGCAAGGACTGTTGTTTCATGATAAGGCTCCCTTTAGAGTTTCGCCAAAGCTGTTATGTCGTGGATGGTGTTTATGCTGGAATGCTTTGATGTTTTATCGAGAAAGGCTATGTGCAAGTCTGCTTTATGCTCTGCTCCCTGAGACCATATATCTGCGAAGCTGGATAATAAAATTTGTCAGTCCACTAGAGGCTGTCCCTGAATGTCCTTTCAGAGTGCGGTTCTCCGAGCCNTTGATGTTTTATCGAGAAAGGCTATGTGCAAGTCTGCTTTATGCTCTGCTCCCTGAGACCATATATCTGCGAAGCTGGATAATAAAATTTGTCAGTCCACTAGAGGCTGTCCCTGAATGTCCTTTCAGAGTGCGGTTCTCCGAGCCTTACAGTTGAGGATTATGCTTTATTCAGTGGGAATTTTTAAGACTTCGAGTCCAGGGGATAGCACCTCAAGTAACCCTGAGAGAAGTGCTCCAAGGAGGAGCCAGGCTATATAGAAGTTTTGCAATAAAGGACAAGTAGTCTGCACATAAAAAGGTTATTATCAAAGAAAACCAGATAACCCAAGTTAAGGAATTTAGCACTTTTCTAGGTATGGGAAGATGCAAGCGTCTGGACTCACTGAAATCAGTCCTTTGATGTTGCACCTCACTCAGCACAGTATACTGTTTTCACATCCTGAGCTTCCTCGGGGCTCACCATAGGGAGTGGCTGCTGTCTGATGTCTGCTAGATGGCAGGTATTTTTCCCTTCCTGGGTTCCCTCAGGACTTACCAGCTCACCATCTGTAGTGGCTGGATTGCTGGTGACGTGAAATCCATATTTACCAATGTGTTGTGTCAGGAAATATTCCATTTCTCAGATGTAAATGAGCATGGAGAGAAATAGGAATCTGTTCCTTACACTTGAGAACTTACCGTCTAGTACGAGAGGCAGAGCATCCTTAACCGCTCCCTCTGTTCACCCAGAATAAATGGCAACCTCTGGCTGGTTAGGCTTTCACACTTGGAATGGAATGAATGTGGTGGCTTGGTGCCAGGCATGTTTAGGCAAACAAAGGGCCCAGGATAGTCTTCCCAGTCTTCCTCAACAGCAGTGTGGGCTCAGAGCTCAGAGTTGAAACAAGAGAAGGTAACCGAAAATTGAGGGGTCCCTGGTGTTGGTCAGATGAGCCTCAGAAGATGCTGTAAGGTGGCTAACCTAGGCCAGCTATGGGGAGGAGACTGAGATGCAAGAGGCTTGGCATGGGAACTTGGACACGGTGTGCTCTCTCATCAAGTTATCTGGATCCAAATTCCAGTTTCACCACGTATAAGCTGTGTGACCTAGACAAGTCACTTAGCTTCTCAGTGCCTGGGTTTCTTCAGCTGTCAGACGGGGAGGGTGGGGGTCAGGGGAAAGCACCTAGACTTCCCTGGTGGTCCAGGGGCTAAGATTTCACACTACCAGTCTCCCAATGCAGGGGGCCCAGGTTCCATCCCTGGTCAGGAAACTGAATCCCACGTGATGCAACTAAAACCTGGAGCAGCCAAATAAATAAATAAAAGAATTTTTAAAAGAAAGAAAGAAAGAAAAAATAGTACCTACTTCATAAGATCTCTCTGAGAATTAAATTAATCCAGTACTTAGCACCAAGTAAATGCCCTATTAATATTAACTACTCACTATGTTAATAAGGTGCCTGTAGCTGCTGAGCTATGAATTAAGACTCCCAATGAGGAAAAGAAGATGGGGATCTGAATTTCAGCACTGCCTGGGCTCCTGTACCCCCTCACAGAATGTCACCCAGGCAGGGGGTGTGCTCTGCCGATGGGAAGCACCAGGAGCCAAGGTCAGCGCTGAAACAGCACACAGGCGGCAGGAAGATGGCAGGCCCCCTGTGGACACACGGGCATGGGGATCTCCCCATCAAATGCCCCTGGCCGAATTCTCACGGGAAGAGTCACCATATGGGGACTCTGGCCACCATACCACATGCTGCTGCTGCTGCTGCTGCTAAGCCACTTCAGTCGTGTCCGACTCTGTGTGACCCCATAGACNATGAGAAACGCTGGGGTGGAAGAAGCACAAGCTGGAATCAAGATTGCCGGGAGAAATATCAATCACCTCAGATATGCAGATGACACCACCCTTATGGCAGAAAGTGAAGAGGAGCTGAAAAGCCTCTTGATGAAAGTCACAGTGGAGAGTGAAAAAATTGGCTTAAAGCTCAACATTCAGAAAATGAAGATCATGGCATCTGGTCCCATCACTTCATAGGAAATAGATGGGGAAACAGTGGAAACAGTGTCAGACTTTATTTTCTGGGGGCTCCAAAATCACTGCAGATGGTGACTGCAGCCATGAAATTAAGACACTTACTCCTTGGAAGAAAAGTTATGACCAACCTAGATAGCATATTCAAAAGCAGAGACATTACTTTGTCGACTAAGGTCCATCTAGTCAAGGCTATGGTTTTTCCAGTGGTCATGTATGGATGTGAGAGTTGGACTGTGAAGAAGGCTGAGCGCCAAAGAATTGATGCCTTTGAACTGTGGTGTTGGAGAAGACTCTTGAGAGTCCCTTGGGCTGCAAGGAGATACAGTCAGTCCATTCTGAAGGAGATCAGCCCTGGGATTTCTTTGGAGGGAATGATGCTGAAGCTGAAACTCCAGTATTTTGGCCACCTCTTGCGAAGAGTTGACTCATTGGAAAAGACTCTGATGCTGGGAGGGATTGGGGGCAGGAGGAGAAGGGGACGACAGAGGATGAGATGGCTGGATGGCATCACTGACTTGATGGATGTGAATGTGAGTGAACTCCGGGAGTTGGTGATGGACAGGGAGGCCTGGCGTGCTGCGATTCATGGGGTCCCAGAGAGTAGGACACGACTGAGCGACTGAACTGAACTGACGTGACTTAGCAGCAGCAGCAGCATACACCAGGTTAGACTGGCCTGGAAGAGTATTTAACTGTTTGTAGTAAGGCTGCTGTAGAATTATTTACTCACAGTTGATGTTTAATGTCATTGCTAATTAATACTGACTACTAAATCCCACTTTTTTTTTCCAGACCGTATCAGATTTGGCTATGTCCTTCATATTTGACTGGATTTACAGTGGTTTCAGCAGTGTGCTACAGTTTCTAGGTAATGTTGGCCCTTTGTTCTCTTTTGTTATCCCATTTAATTCTACTTACATAAAAGTGTCTTTTATTTGTCTAGAGCCGCTTTATATGTAACCCAGTAGTTACAAATGTGGGCTTTGGAATCATACAGCATATTCAACTACTCATTATACCTGTTGTGAAGTAATCTTAGATAAATTGCTTTCTCCAGTTTAGCCTTAATTTCCTTATGTGTAAAATGATAACAATTCCTACCTCCTAAGGTTGTTGATTGGAGAAGGCGATCACACACCACTCTAGTACTCTTGCCTGGAAAATCCCATGGATGGAGGAGCCTGGTGGGCTGCAGTCCATGGGGTCACTAAGAGTCGGACACGACTGAGCAACATCACTTTAACTTTTCACTTTCACGCATTGGAGAAGGAAATGGCAACCCATTCCAGTGTTCTTGCCTGGAGACTCCCAGGGACGGAGGAGCCTGGTGGGCTGCCGTCTATGGGGTCGCACAGAGTTGGACACGACTGAAGCGACTTAGCAAGCAAGCAAGCAAGCAAGGTTGTTGATAAGCATATTACTAGCAGGAATAGCTACCATTTATTAGTCAGTTTCCATAAGAGCTTTACATCCTTTATCTCAGGTAATCCTCACAGGAATCCAAGACATTATTATTTTTGCTTTTTTAATAAAAATGCATGTTCCATCAAGTACCTCATATATTATAAATGGCATTTTTTAACCTACTAAATGAGACTTGTTCACCCAGAGATTCTGACTAGTGATTTTCTTCTCTTTATAGATTTTATAGATAGGAAAAACCTTCTTTTATTGACACCCTTGATTTCTCACATTTCTCAGTGAAACAGGCTTTTTTTTTCCTCCAAAGATTTTTCATTAACTTTTATGTTGGGGTATACACAACTTTACCATTGCAATAATTAACGAAAATATTTCTAGTCCCCTGTTTTCAAATTTTGCTTTAATTTGAATTGGCAGAAAGAGAAGCATTTCATGTAATTACAGATTGATAAACATAGTTCAAACTGGCCACAACTGTTCTTATGGAATGATATCTTCTATATAAATATTTCTTTATCTACAAACATAATCTTAACTGAGGAAGTTAATTTTGCTTGGGAAATATAAATTTTGACTACTATATATTAAAAGGATAAAAGTATAAGATCAAATTTTGTCACTGTATTTTTATTTCTTAGATGAACCTTACAAGCAAGCAAGGTTGTTGATAAGCATATTACTAGCAGGAATAGCTACCATTTATTAGTCAGTTTCCATAAGAGCTTTACATCCTTTATCTCAGGTAATCCTCACAGGAATCCAAGACATTATTATTTTTGCTTTTTTAATAAAAATGCATGTTCCATCAAGTACCTCATATATTATAAATGGCATTTTTTAACCTACTAAATGAGACTTGTTCACCCAGAGATTCTGACTAGTGATTTTCTTCTCTTTATAGATTTTATAGATAGGAAAAACCTTCTTTTATTGACACCCTTGATTTCTCACATTTCTCAGTGAAACAGGCTTTTTTTTTCCTCCAAAGATTTTTCATTAACTTTTATGTTGGGGTATACACAACTTTACCATTGCAATAATTAACGAAAATATTTCTAGTCCCCTGTTTTCAAATTTTGCTTTAATTTGAATTGGCAGAAAGAGAAGCATTTCATGTAATTACAGATTGATAAACATAGTTCAAACTGGCCACAACTGTTCTTATGGAATGATATCTTCTATATAAATATTTCTTTATCTACAAACATAATCTTAACTGAGGAAGTTAATTTTGCTTGGGAAATATAAATTTTGACTACTATATATTAAAAGGATAAAAGTATAAGATCAAATTTTGTCACTGTATTTTTATTTCTTAGATGAACCTTCATATTTGCAAATTAAAAAAAAAACTCAGGATGTTTTTCTTTACGTTTTAAAGATAAAATTCCTCACATTATTTTTATACTGTTGCTCTGCTGCTGCTGCTGCTGCTACGTCGCTTCAGTCGTGTCCGACTCTGTGTGACCCCATAGACGGCAGCCCACCAGGCTCCCCCGTCCCTGGGATTCTCCAGGCAAGAACAATGGAGTGGGTTGCCATTTCCTTCTCCAATGCTTGAAAGTGAAAAGTGAAAGTGAAGTCGCTCAGCCGTGTCCAACTCTTAGCGACCCCATAGACTGCAGCCCACCAGGCTCCTCCACCCATGGGATTCTCCAGGCAGGAGTACTGGAGTGGGGCGCCATTGCCTTCTCTGATGCTGTTGCTCTACCACAGGTCAAATGTCAGATCTCGCTATACTACCTCCAAGAGAATTCTTAAGTATTTTGTCACATATTTGTAAGAACTGGGTCAGAAATAGGGGTTTTTTAAGTTTATTTTGCTGATGTTTTGGATTATAACAAGTTGGAATCTGTATCTCAGTTTACAGAACAATGAATCTATCCTGAATTATTATGTTGAAAAGGCAAAAAAGATTGCATCACAGTCAGGAACAAGAAAGTTAATAGTGCTAGTATCAGGAGGCAGTGCTGAGAAATGGAAATAAACCAAAGGTCTGGGATCAGACATGGGTTCAAATCTCAGACCTGACTTCAGTATTTGAGTAAATAAGTCAATTGAGTCTTCATTTCTCCTCTGTAAAAAAGACAATAATGATGCCCCTATACAGAGTTGAGGATTAAGTGAAATAATGTATGCAAGTGATTAACAGTGCCTACCACAGAACAGCAACTTAGTTCAATCCAGTTGAAAGATTAAATGCTCTAGCTGTTCCCCTTTGGAATCTTATCCGGTACACTTTTACTATTTAAAAGCTAGGGTGGTAAGACTTGAGTACATTGGTTAGAAGCAATAATGTAGAAACCTTTTAAGAAATAGAAATGTTTAAAGAGATTATTAGTCAGTATTCATTAATTAAAGGAGAGCTGTAGTATCCCAGCTCAAATGACTGTGGAAGATAATTTTCTCCTTAGGATCCAGGTTGTTGGACAATAGGTGATTAGGACTTTAAAAAAAAATTTACTTCTTAAACTTAAATGTGGGGATATAACTAAATGTTATTTTGGCATGAACTTACTAGAAAATGGATAGCCCAATCTGTAATTGCCTAATATCTTAAAATTTTCACTTACTGATTAAATTTTTTGAGTTGCTACTGTGTTCCCTGTCCTCATATACTCCTATAAAATAAAGTTCAATACTACTACACACCTATTAGATGTCCCAAATTCAGATGCTGACAATACCAAATGTTGTCAATACCAAATGTTGGTGGGGATGTGAAACAGGAATTCTTATTCATTACTGGTGGTAATACAAAATGGTATAACCACTTTGGAAGACAGTTTGTTATTCTCTTATGAAACTAAACATACTCTTATGATTCAGTCCAGCAGTTGTGCTCCTTGGTATTTACCCAAAGGAGCTGAAAACTTACATCCATCCGGAAACCTGCACACAGATATTTATAGCAGATTTAGCCATAATTGCCAAAACATGGAAGCAACCAAGATGTCCTTTAGTGGGTGAATGGAAAAATGAACTATGGTACAGCCAGATCATGGAATACTATATAGCATGAGAAAGAAAATGGGCTTTCAAGCCATGGGAACACATGGAGAAACCTTACATGCATATTACTGAGTGGAAGGAGCCAATATGAAAAGCTACATATTGTGTGATTCCAACTACATGACATTCTAGAGAAGGCAAAAATGTGGAGACCATGAAAAGACAAGTGGTTGCTGGGCAGTGGGTAGGGTGGATATATAGGCAGAGTACAGAGACTTTTTAGGGCCGTGAACGTATTCTGTATAATGGTGCACATAAGTCATTAAACTTCAGTCCTCTTTTGGGGGAGAGTCTATGTATGTGGGGACAGAGGTATATGGGAAATATCTGTACCTCCCTTTGAGTTTTGTTGTAAACCTAAAAGTGCTCTAAGAAAAGCCTTTAAAATATATATATAAAAAGCTCAATATGGAATTCTGCAGTAAACGTCAGTCTACTGTAAACTAGTCGGTGCTGTCTTTATCTCTTTATCACTTTAGCTATCAGTGCTTGATTGATATATTTAAAATCATGTGCCTGGATATTTTTGTTGTTGCTTAGTTTTACACAGTCATGTAAATAGTTTAACCTTATTCTCAGGTAAATTTAACAGTGAACTAAACTTTTTTACTGAAAAAAACTCTCTGTAGTTTTGATTGTCAAAAATAATTTACTTTTACCTGTGGAAAAAATGAAAAGAACTCTAATTTTTCTTTTGGTCTAGCTTCATAAATATATAATCTCAAGTATTTTATGTTTCTCTAGTAGAGGGCATAGATATTTGTCAAGGGATAAATTAAAAGAGGATTTAAGTTAAATCATCAAGGGAATTGGCATTTTGGTATTGCAAGATAAGTTTAGGTCACACACATTCATTGATTGGGGCAAAGTTTAGTTTTATAATGATCTGACGTCCCAAATCATAATAGATTTAAAATAGCTCTTCAAAACTAAATATAGGTTAGAAATCCAAGCTTTTTCAGGCCAATTTATAAAATATTAGAAGTTCAAAACGTTAATAAGTGTCTCTTTATCAAAAATCTGGGATAATTGGGAAAAGTATCCAAATAACTAAATTGTGAAGATTATATTATACTTTTATTTAAAGTCATTTTATTTCTATAATCTGTGTCGGATATCACTGACTAATCATAGCTCTTACTCTGCAGGATTATATAAGAAAACTGGTAAATTGGTATTTCTTGGATTGGATAATGCGGGAAAAACAACATTGCTACACATGCTAAAAGATGACAGACTTGGACAACATGTGCCCACGTTACATCCCAGTAAGTATATTCTCCCATACAGTGCATTACTTGATGAAGTGATTCCAATTCATAGGCCCTAACCAAAAGATTTTGTTTGTTTTTTGGTGGATAAATTATGATCATGTCATTTCACTTGTTCTTATTATAGTAAATGATAAGTGACCCAACTCCAGGGAGTATATTTAGATCTTGAAATAATACTCATATCATCTTATAGTTAGTATACCTTTGTCCAGCTATAGAAGTTAAAAAGTTACCGTCTCAGGGATTATGATAGTATATTCAACGACATATTGTTTAGGTTATAAATAGTCAGCATTACCTTTCTTATATAACCTAAATTTCTTTCAAATGTTAGAACTGTACTATTTTAATCATTATTCAGTGGACAGATTATAGTCATACTTTGTTGTAGCTCTTAACTTATTAACCAGTTATTTTTCTAGTTCTAACAACCTGAACTGTTTCTAACATAAAGACCATAGAATTTTTATGCCAAAAACTGGGCATATATTGATACACTTATAGAAAGTTTTCTTTTATTTTGTTTTTGGCCAGGCCCCATGGCTGGCAGGATCTTAGTCCCTCAACCAGGGATTGAACCTGAGCCCACAGCAGTGAAAGTGCCAAGTCTTAACCACTGGACCACCAGGGAATTCCCTAGAAAGTGTTAAAGTAATTGAAAAATAATTTACTGTGCTTTCTTTTAGAAAGCCAACTGAAAGACATTAATGATTCTGTAAACCACTTAATATATATCATTCTTCATAAGATTATGTAATAGGTACTGTTGAGAGAGTCAAGTTAAAGTGACAAAATTAGTTACTTTAAAATTAGAAACAGAAGTCTAATTTTAAAATACCTATGGGGGACTTTCCTGGGAGTCCAGAGGTTTAAAGTCTCAGCTTCCAGTGTGAGTGTGCACAGATCCAGTCCTTGGCTGGGGAACAAATATTCCACATGTTGCATGGCCCAACAACAATAAAAACTTATGGACTTGTCTTACTGTTGAAAAGACTATGAATCAACTACACAGAGAATTTAAGACAAGCTAATCCACAGATTCTGAAATAATGAGTGTCGGCCTTAAAAATGAGTATAGAGTTGAGAACTGGGCTAAAAATTAAATAATACAACAGTTAATTTAATTCCGTAAATATACTAAGAACAAGGAAGGAAAACAGAACAAAACAAACTACCACTTTATCTCTAAAACTGTGAGTCAAGTTGGAAAAGGACGATTTCATAAAATTGATACTTTTTTTTTTACATTAGGGGAAGAAAGTGGGGCTTGACAAATAAGATTCTGATACAAGAACAATACTGTTAAAGAAAAATCATGGTGAAATTGAGTATATAAAATTATCTGCAAAAATAGCAGAATTGGAAGAGATTACACAGTGGTCTTATATTAGGTATAAGTCACTTTTAAAATTTTATGTTCTTTTTAATATATTCAACAAATATTTTTTGAGCACTTGGTTTATGTCAGACATTGTTCTAAGTACTAGGAGTAAAAACAGTGGCACAAAACAGATGTTATCTCAACCTTCCTGCATCTCATATTCATTTTAGCTTATATTTTTCAGTTAATCAAAAGCATTATGTATACTCTCTTCATCAGCACATATACTAAAATTAGAAAGACACAGAGAAGATAAGCATGGCCCCTGCAGAAGGATGACACGCAAATTTGTGAAGCGTTCCATATTTTTAGGAATGAAATTAAAAATACTCTCTAACACCATACCAAAAATAAACTCAAAATGGATTAAAGATCTAAATATAAGAGTGGATACTATAAAACTCTTAGAGGAAAATGTAGGCAGAACGCTCTCTGACATAAATCTCAGCAGTATCTTTTTTGATCGCCTTCTAGAGTAATGAAAATAAAAATAAATAGGATCTAATTAAGCTTAAAAGCTTTTGTATAGCAAAAGAAACCATAAACAAAATAAAAAACAAGCCACAGAATAAGAGAAAATAGTTGCAAAGAGACTGACAAGGGATTACTTTCCAAAATATAAAAACAGCTCATGCAGCTCAATGTCAAGAAAACAAACCACCCAATAAAAAAATGGGCAGAAGATCTAAACAGACATTTCTTCAAAGAAACAGATGGCCAAAAGGCACATGAACAGGCATTCAACATCACTAATTATTAGAAAAATGCAAATCAAAACTACAGTGAGGTATCACCTCACATCAGTCATAATGGCCATCATCAGAAAAATCTACACAGTAAAGGCTGGAGAGGGCTTGGAGAAAAGGTAACCCTCTTACATTGTTGGTGGGAATGTAAATTGGTACAACTATTTTGGGAAGAGTGTGACAGTTCCTTAAAAAGCTAAATATAGAATTACCATTTGGCTCAGCAATCCCACTCCTGGGCATATATCTGGAGAAAAACCATAATTAAAAAGATACATGCTCCCCAGTGCTCACTGCAGCACTGTTTACAATAGTCAGGACAGGGAAGCCACCCAGGTGTCCGTCAGCAGAGGAACGGATAAAGAAGATGCAGTACACACATACAAGGGAATGCTGCTGCTGCTGCTGCTGCTGAGTCCACTCAGTTGTGTCCAGCTGTCTGTGACCCCATGGACTGTGGCCTGCCACGCTCCTCTATCCATGGCATTTCCCAGGCAAGAGAACTGGAGTGGGGTGCCGTTTCCCTATCCAGGGTCTCTTTCCAACCCAGGGATTGATTACTCAGCCATAAAAAATAATGAAACAGTGCCATTTGCAGCAACAGGGATGGACCTAGAGATTCATCATACTAAGTGAAGCAAGTCAGACAGAGACAAATATCGTATGATAGCAGCCATATGTGGACTCTAGTAAAAAATTATACAAATGTACTTATTTACAAAACAGATTCAGATCTTGAAATCAAATTTATGGTTTATCAAAGGGGAAACAAGTAATGCATTAGGAGATGCGGACTAACATACACACCACTATATAGAAAATAGATAACTAACAGAGCCTACTGCATAGCACAGGGAGCTCTACTCAATGCTCTGTAATGACCTGCATGGGAAGAGAATCTGGAAAAGAGTGGATAAATACATATGGTCACTTTGCTGTGCACCTGAAACTAACACCATATTATACATCAACCATACTCCAATAAAAAAAATTTTTTTAAGGTTATGGGAGAAAGGTAACATATATCTACCCTATGATCT
This sequence comes from Oreotragus oreotragus, assembly GCA_006410675.1. NCBI lineage: Eukaryota > Metazoa > Chordata > Mammalia > Artiodactyla > Bovidae > Oreotragus > Oreotragus oreotragus. The sequence continues at coordinate 26,785 of SJYX01021169.1, read as the reverse complement.
GGCAGTTCCACTGCTAGATATTTATCTAGGAAAAATGGAAAAATATGTTCACCAAAATTCTCATACAGGAATATTTGTTATACCAGCTTTACCTGTATTAACTCCAAACTGGAAGCAGTTCAGATGTCTTTCATAAAAAGATGCATAAACAATGGAATTCTATTCAACAAAAAGAGGAATAAAGTACAGATCCACACAATGCATATTATATTGCATGGAAGAAGCTGGTCACAAAAGTTATATACTATATGATGACATTTATATAAAATTCTAAAACAAGCAAAACAAACCTGTGATGATAGAATCCAAATCAGTGCTTGCTTCTGGGAGTGGAGGTGTGGACTGACTCGGCAGGGGCAAGAGGGAACTTGCTGGGATGTTAAGTGTTCTGTATCACAATCAAATTGGGACTCATTTTATAAAGCAGGGAGTGTACCAGAGATTGTAACCACAGAGATAGTTTGCCAGCCATGTCCAAGCATTATCTTTTCCTAATGGAAAGGATCATGCTTTGAACACAAAATGTATTAATTATTCAGCCGGCAGTCTTCCTACAAAATTTTTTTTAAGATAAACTACTCTGGGGTCTCAGCTAGACTGAATAGTTAACAGTTGTACTGAACCTTTCACCATAATTGTAGCGGCCTTCTGCTTTTGTCCGTGAGGGAATAAAAGAGGCTGGAATTACCTTCCCACTAAAAATGACTAGAAAAGTGGACAAAAATATACACTACAACTGTTTTCAGACATTGGGCAATAGCTAGCACGGGGATATGATTCCTGAGAAAAGAAAAACAAACCCTTGTCTGTTTTAAGTTTTATCACAGGGGTTAATTTTAAGACCATGGTGTAGGGAGAAGAAACCCAAACGTAACCCAGTAGTCTCACTGAATTGAGGAGACAAGAGACCAGAATTGGGGAGACTGAGGTGACTAGAATTTGCTGGGCAGATTACCACAGAGCAGACAGCTCTGTAGAGAGAGAACTCCAGAAATGTTCATGGCTGAATACCAATCAGTGCATACACAGGGTAAAACTACACATAGCCCGTCAAAAGAAGAGTTATAGTGAAGTGGTGAGCCAGTTCATTCCCAGAGCTCACACGGAGCTATGAATCCAGGTACCCACCAGCCGGAAAGAAGAGACCTTGTAGACTACTCCAAAAAAGCGCATCTTAGTAAGGAGGCCAGCGTAGCTCCAAAGTAAAGGCTACTTTAGATCTGCTGTAACAAAAGTTAAAAAGCAAGCGGTTTAACTGCCTGCCAGAACAAAGGAACAAAGTCCAACTTTTTGGGGGTTTTTTTTTGACCATGCCCTGGAGCTTGCAGGGTCTTAGTTCCCTGACCAGGGTCCCCACAATGAGATGGCTGAGTCTTCACCACTGGACCACCAGAGAGTTCCCAAAGTCCAACTTTCTTGAAAATGATACAACAAAATCCAACATCCAATAAAAAATTCCTAGACATGCAAAGAAGCAGGAAAGTGTGATCCCTAAATAGAAGAAAAGTCAATCAGTAAAAACAGACTGACGGAACAAGTGAAAAAGGTGATGGAGTTAGGAAATATGAACACTAAAACAGCTGTTATGAATATGCTCAAGGATTTAAGGGAAACACAAACATGAGGAGAGAAAGGTTCAAACCTATCGCTGAAGTCCCAGAAGGGAAAGTAAGGGAGCAGAAAAAAATTTTGAAGAAATAGCCAAATTTTTTTTATGATAATTATGTTTGCCATTAAAGACTGTGGGTGTGCTTAGTCACTCAGTTGTGTCTGACTCTTTGCCAACCCCATGGACTGTAGCCTGCCAGGCTCCTCTGTCTGTGAGGATTCTCCAGGCAAGAATACTGGAGTGGGTTGCCATGCCCTCCTCCAGGGGATCTTCCCAACCCAGGGATCGAACCCAGGTCTCCCACATTACAGACGGATTCTTCATGGTCTGAACCACTAGGAAGCCCCAAAACCATCACCTGTGAAATATAACAGTCATGAGAAAATACTGTTTTTTCCCCTTTAAGATGAATTACAGGAAAAATTATTAGGTTAGACCAGTCACTTGAATTCACAGTAAATAACTGTTTCAGCTAGATAGAGAAGGAAAAATAAGTTGGATTTGTGGTGGGCACTGAATACTAGAAGTGAATATTACCAATTACTTGCATTATACTGGTGATATGAAATGGAATATAGTAGTTATAACAAAGAATTCCTTTTTGATTTGACCTTATTTGCAGTTAATCAAACTTTAAGTGGCAGTATATGCCAGAAATGGACTTGTAATTTTCATGTTTTTAAAACATTTTGTATTATTCTTTAGCTTCAGAAGAACTAACCATTGCTGGCATGACCTTTACAACTTTTGATCTGGGTGGACATGTTCAAGGTGAGATTCTACTACTCTTACAGTTGTTTTATTTAATAAAAATGTGACCATTAGGTTACAGTGCATGAAATCTCATTTTATTCAAGGAAAGCCAGAGTAGACTTAAAATTTAGGAATTATCACCCCTGGATAAATGCTTTAAATGCAAAGGATGATTTTCATGATACTCCAGTTTACGTCTGAATTGCTTTTGGTGATAAAGCATATGAGTAAAATTTCACCTCCATTTTTTCTCTTCTTCAGCCTACCTCTCTCTTACTGTCATGTTATGAGTATGTTATTGCTTCTATGAAAAGCCTTCATTGGCTAACTCATTACCTACAAAATAAAGGCCATATTCACTGACCTGGTATTCAGGATTTCTAAGATCTCATCGCACTTTACTTCACGAGTCTTTATTTCCCACTATTCCCTTTGTCATTCTCTTTACTCCAACCAGACCAAACCGTCTTGGTGTTTGTTCTTCCACCTCTGTGCTCACGTGGTCTCCATCAGCACACAGGTAACCCACTTTCAGGGCTCAGTGTTAAGTGTGGCTGCCTCCTCTGAGAAGCCACTCCCAGCTGGGAGTGCTCTCAACTATACTTACCTAGCAATTAGTAGACTTGTATACATGCCTAAAGATTGGAATGACTGTCTTATTTCAGATTCTACTAAACTTTCTGGGATTGAAATGCTACTTTTTAATATCCCCAAAAGGACTTAGCAGTACCCACTACATAGTAATTCATAAATAATGAATACTACAAAGGTTGTGGCTAGAGAAAGCACATTTGAGATATACATCTATGTTTAAAATATACATAAACTAATTCCTAGAATATAATAATTAGATTTAGAACCTCATGGAGGTTGAGGCTTCATCTCTATATGAAGGTGTATTATAAAGCTGAAGTCTGGAGAAAAAAGTTACCTTCCTCTAGGGCACCCTCAAAAATATTTTCTTTTCTAAAAGAGAATGTCATGGAAACAATTACCCTAATAGTTTCATAAACTTGTGCTATGATTAGAACAATTTGCTTTTCTAACTTAACAAGTCTGAACCTGATACTAATTTCCTTCTGTCACTTACTCCAGACTTGATCACTAGCAACTAGAAATGTCAAAAAGAAATGAATACTGCATATAACAAATAGTAGTGGTCACTCTGATGAACTTAATGTACATCCTTGTCCACTAGTAAGCAAATATTAATTCTTCTGACATGGGTAAACTGGGGCAGACTAAAATATTTGACTTGCCCAAATTAAGGAAAACCTGTAATTTCTTCTTTGGTCATCTGGAAAGATTTTGGCAATACTGGGTAAAAGATTAACAAGTATATAATGATGTAGCAGCAGTTAAGGGCTAAATACACTTGATATCTTGTTGGACTCTTTGGTCAAACCATCTGCTAGGTTTGACCAGCAAATACAATCTAACTCCTGATTGTTTTTGTTAGCTCGAAGAGTGTGGAAAAACTACCTTCCTGCTATCAATGGCATTGTATTTCTGGTGGATTGTGCAGACCATGAAAGGCTGTTAGAATCAAAAGAAGAACTTGATGTAAGTTAAATAATTGAAACTAAACAGTTGAATCACTCTGGTAAGCCTGAGAAAATAGGTTAGAGATATAGGTATGAGAGTGTAGCTTTTCTGCAGCCTCTGATGTAACTCCTGACAATTTGTAGAGTTCAGAGATTACTTAGAATGCAGAGGGAGTACCTTGGAATAACTGTGGCTATTGAGGAATACTAACAAGATTTCCTTCCTGAAGGCTTAGGCTCATTCTATGCAGTGTGTGCCCTTATAGTTTATTTCATATCTGCTGCATTCCTGTAGTGGCTTGGTCTTAAGCTCCTGGTCCTCCAGGTGGTTTCTCCAGGAGTTGGCCAGAATCTGGAAATGGTATAACATGCTATCTTTCTCACCATTCCCAGGAGTGATCAAGGCCATGTGTAGCCACCTCCTCTCCCATCTCTCAGGTTACATGCTTCATAAAGGGGCTCAGGAGCAGTAGGCAAGGCCAGTGCTAGACCTGGGCTCACAGAGAAGGGAGGTCCATGACTTGATGGAAGGTTGACCCGACCATGCTTCTACGAAGAGCAAGCAAACAAGTACTTATTCATGTGGAAAAGTCCTGGTAAGTTTTATGGTCACGGAACAGAGCCGGAGAATTCCTTTGTTCCTACTTTGTGCCAGGCACTACGCATATTACCTCATTTAGTTCTCAGATTAACTCTGTAAGGTAGGTGCTACTATTGCAGATTCTCTTTGAACTTCAGCGAGCCTTATTTATCTAAGATCTCACAATTCAAAAGCAGCAGAATTAGAAATGAAACCAGGTCTGCACACCTTCAGAGTGTTGAGTCTAGTCACAGTGAGCATGTACAGGAGACAGAGAGGCAGAAGAATTGAGCTATGGGATCGCTGAGCTCACTTTAAAATGTAGGGAAAGTTCACCAAAGAAGGCCAAACTGCCAGGATATGATGGAGAGTGAGCTCTTGATGCCCATTTGCTGTCTTGTCACAATGAGCCCTTTAGATGGTTTTATATCAACATCTTAACTTTCATTTTGCCTTTTTTTTTTTTCAGTCACTAATGACAGATGAAACTGTTGCTAATGTGCCTATACTGATTCTTGGGAATAAGATTGACAGGCCTGAAGCCATCAGTGAAGAGAGGTTGCGAGAGATGTTTGGTTTATATGGTCAGACAACAGGAAAGGTAAAAAAAAAAAAAATTTGACAGGTGTGAATACTTCATTCAGTAGTACAAGTATCTTTTTATTTACTTTTAATCTTCTGAAAAGGTCTGTTCCCATACTACCCTTAACAGTAATCATGCTTATCAGTCTAACTGGGATATAATTAATTAATTGGGATATAATTGACATACTAGTTTCAGGTGTCCAACCAGTTGTCTTTAACTACTATTGTCCAACCTCACAAGCCCAGTTTCATTTTCTTCTTAAAAACTCGTTGGTACATTTGGGTCTTTTTTGAATGTCCTCATTTATTTTCTTCCTACCACTGAATGAAATGAAACCTATTCTTCAGTTCAGTCTCCCAGTCGTGTCCGACTCTTTGCGACTTCATGGGCTGCAGCACACCAGGCTTCCCTGTCCATCACCAACTCCTGGAGCTTGCTCAGACTCCTGTCCATCGAGTCGGTGATGCCATCCAACCATCTCATCCTCTGTTGTCTCCTTCTCGTCCTGCTTTCAGTCTTTCTTAGCATCATTTTCCAATGAGTCAGTTCTTCACATCAGGTGGCCAAAGTATTGGAAGTATCACCAACCTTTTCTTGGTGATATTAAAAATGTCACAGCCTGTGCATATGGGAAACTTAATGAATGCTTTCAAAGTTTTGTCATAATGTTTTAGAATTAGCCACTAATTTGAATGTTTAAGCATACCAGTAGTGTGTTTAGGCGCCCGGTTCAGTGTTTTAAGTCCAGAGTTTCCCACAGATAAAAATGAAATGTATACTTGGCTATAGCAGAGTTATGGGGTTTTCAGAACATACACTTCATAATTAAGCTTTAACACACATTATTTTTGCATTCATTTTTACTGGGATTTGTTTTGGGGAAGTACCTTAGTATTGAAAAATCCCAGAGTAGAGCAATATGGCAGCCTGTGGAAGGAGACTATTATGTTAGATAAGGTAGACTTTGGTCTGTTTTCTGTGTCTTCTTTTTAGTAAGTCAGCTCCACATTAATTTTAAGAATGGCCTTGTCAGGTCATAAATCTACTCACAGAATGTTTGTTTTTCATGTTAGTGAAGCCAGTTGTCCCAGGTAATTTTGAAGTCACAGATTATTTTCATTCTTGTGCACCTCACAGGCTCACTTCTATCCCACCGAATGGACATCTGTCCTACAGTAGAGTGAGAGGAGGTGCCCTGTGTGTTCAGGGGAAGGGACCTGGGTGACAGACAGCCATGGCTTTATCACAGTCACCCTTTGTTCTAAGATGCACGAACTGCAGCTCTCCTGGGGAGTAGGGCTTTTATTTCATTAAGAGGTCACCCAGCATAATGCCCATCTTCTCTCCTAGGGCAATGTCTCTCTGAAAGAACTGAATGCCCGGCCCTTAGAAGTTTTCATGTGCAGTGTGCTCAAAAGACAAGGCTACGGAGAAGGTTTCCGCTGGATGGCACAGTACATTGACTAACACCAGCCCACATCAGTCCCATCTCACCATGCAGGCCTGCTCAGAGACCTGGTCACTCAGCATGCACAACTTGAATTCAACAGACTTTTATTGTTGGTTAGAAAACAGATGTTTTTTAGATTATTAATATTTTATCAACTTAATTTGAGTTGAGAATTGAAAACTGATTCAAATAAGTTTGAATATCACAATATTAGCTTTCTAATTCCATAAAAATACTTAGTTTTTACAGTTTATAATGTGACATTACCCCCAGCACCATTTTTGAACAGCAACTTTCCAGACAACATTTGAAGCACTTTTTAATAACATGAAACTACAACTATCAACCATATTTAAAAGCTCTTCATGTTAAATTTTTTATGTAATTTTTTGGAACTAGTTTTTAAATTTTAGATTATATGTCCACCTGTCTTTAGTAAGCAGTTAATAATAAGCTTTTATGACTGCATGATGCCTTACAGTTTCAATTATTTTTTTCTCATGCAAACGTCATGCAATAAAACAAACCCTAATGTTTGGCATCCTTGTTGGGCAAATGTTTCATTTTAATGTGTCTTATCTGGCTAGTATGCTCTGAAGTTTTGCATATTTAATATTAACTACATGAGAGGGTTGTGGGGAAAGGAGATTGCTTTAGAATATTTAGGATAATGTTTAAGTCCCTACAGGCTTTTGCATTTATCTAGAGACAAGTTGTGTTTGGTTGCACCTTATACCACATTTATCCCTGAATCATGTATATTTGTGCCTGTAACCCTACCATGACCAGTGCTGAGGGGCTCCACGTCCCACTCCCTGTGGGATCGGCCTGCTGAAGAAAAAGCACATGTTGTGGTACAGCCCAAGGTTAATTTTTGGTTTGATGAGCCAATCCCAGTTGTCTAATTCTGAAGTGCTCCAATCTTAATGGCACCCAGTTTGGTAATCTGCCTTTTCCCCAAAAATAATGACAAGCACCAGTCTCCCCACACCTAGAGGTACTCCCCAGTCTTACTTAATGGTACTGAATGGTACTCAGCAGGGCAAGTGACACGTAGGGTGTTGTGCAGTTGCATGGTGGAGGCCTGCATCTGAGGATAAAGAAAGCGTGTTCTGCTTAAGTTGTCACTGAGATATTTCAAGATTTTGTTCCTGTCCTATGGCTCTTTTGCATTTTGGGTATATTTTATTTCTTGGTGGAAAGAAAATAAATCCATGTATTTAATTTTCTTTTTTCTTAGTTATTTTCAACCAGCTCTTAACTTTACAATACAAAGGCTTTTGTTTTTTGAACTATGCTTGCCAGATGATAGTGTCTACAAGCCTCACTGATAAGATTTTCTAATCAGATTTTGGTTAGCTTTTTAAAGCGTTTTAATTTTCTAAGAAATTGAATTCTTTTTTCCCATATGTCTGAGATTCCCATAATTAGTTGAAAGACAAGTGCTAAATATTTATTTTTAAAGACTCTCAAGCTTAAGATTTCCTCTCTTGGTCATAAACCGAAGTTTTATAGTATATTCAACCAATTCTATTGAGAATAGATTGCTCCAATTCCATCAAGAGTAATTTTAATATTACAATTACTGTTTCCTCTAGCTCTTGTCCAAATCAGAGTTAACTACAGTCCTTTCTGTCATCAATAATATAATACTGTATATGAAGCAAATAAGGATTGAAAGATATGCCTGGAAGGAATTACTAGTTAGCTAACAAGGCCATTTCATGGTGACGTTTGGTTTTAGGAATTTAGCTATTCTGTTTCATTTTCAGCTTCCTTCTAAAGAAAAATAAAGCTTTCTCCCTGCCTAAAAACATCAGTAACACCAAGGAAAAGTAGAAAATGACATTCAGCCTCTTGGTTTATTCTGCCAGATATGTTTAAAGTTCTCATTTCTAACGTCTTGACTGAACAGAATTAAGCCTTATTCAAAGTAATTGCCTCTTGTTGATGGTATCTGTTTTCAGTATTTACAGGGACATGCTTTTCTCCAAGTATTTCCTAGTATCTATTGTGATGATTGAGAAGTTAATTACCTGTGTTATAAATTACCTGTGTTATAAATTCGTTTAAAAGAAAAAGCTTTCTGGTTTCTCTAGAGGGGATTTGCTTTCTGGCACAAACTCTCTTGTTCTAGAACTCTCATTCTAGGTCTGTCACTGGGATCAAAGGAACAGAGTCACTTGGTGGACCACAGCTAAACTGTGGATATTTTCCCAATGATGTAAGAGTCTTCCAGAGTCTGAACCTCTGGAAATGAAGCTGCACTTTGCTGCCAGCTCCAGGAAGATGGGCCTCAGAGTTCGCCAGCCATTGGGCTTATCATCCAGCTCTGAGAGCTCCTCAGAAAACATACAGAGTCACTGCTTCCATCAGGAGAAGCAATTTAAGAGAATGCCAAGAAATGGCAAAGGCACGTGGGAAAAATATATACTCTGTATGTGCCTGTGCAACTGTGTATATTTGTGGAGTATTTTGGGGTTAAATGTAGTTAATTTTGTTCTTCCCTCTATAAAGTGTGAAAATGTAATGAACACTGTTATATCCAAGTTAAGACTGGATTCCATATACATCCGGAAGTGTTCAAAAGATGTTTTAAAATCTTAAGTCCAAAACTAAAAACAGATGGCTTCAGCTGGCCTATATATTTTTAAAAAGATTCTTAACCTCGCACCTGTTTCAATGACTGCTATTAATTATACTTTTCTATAACTGGTTAAATTGATGGATTCCAGTTTATCTTGATGAATTTTTAGATTGGAGATTATAGCATTTTTTAAAATTGGGCACAGATATTCCCTGAAGAATATGAAAAATATTCTTCACTATTGACTTAGTTAACCCAGTATCCTTGAGTGCCAAAGAAGTATGAATTCAGATATTGCCTGCATAGATCTAAATTTTAGTTTTGTGTGCCTGCGTACATATACAACTTTACTGTGGTTTACAGCATAAACACAGAATGTTGTTTCGTTTCTTCAGTTTTCATCTGGCTCACACTACATGTAGTGCTTTCCAGCACATAAACTACTTGTAAAACACTGAAATAGAGTAATAACTGCGATAAAAGTGTTTGTCTTCTGCAAAATGATTTGATTAACCACATTCAAAATCCAGCATTTTCACAAGTTCCATCATTAAAAACAGAATACCTCTAGTTGATGATTTGAGCTTCAGCAGACAGGTTTACATTTTCTGAACCTGTATTTAGTATGTGACTCAATGTGGCGTTTCAGTCTTGTTAGTCACTTACATGACTGAAGTTTGCAAGGCTTCTATTGCCAAATAAATTTTGATGAGAGTACACTGACAAAGCTAATATAAAAGAAAGTCTTTCAGAATATCGTGTGTTGATTTAGAGTACATTGTTTGAATCATTTTAAATATATGTAAAAGTTGGTGAAGTTTCAAAAAAATCTCCAAGACATGAAAAGTTGAGATTAGCAAATATAAATTTTCTGGATAAAATTAAGGAATTAGAGGTTTTCTATAAACCTTTAATTTTTTTTGTTATAAATAGTAAAAGTTCAGAAAACATATTTTAAATTAAGGACTAAATTCTCAGAGCCCAATATTAATGTTTCTGGTCTTTCTAATCATTGTCCTTTTGAAATGCAAATTAGTGTTTTTTAACCAAAAAAGAAAAAAAGAACAAATTCTTAAAAATATGGGTCTATGCCTCTGTGTAAAGTGATTGGGATTCTGTTAAAACCATGTTTCTACTCTTGAACCCTATAGCCATTCCCCCTCACATACTCCAGCTCACACCTGGAAATCCCTGAGTATAAATGGAATGGACCTCTCTTGATTTGACCAACTATTGACCATCTGTTGAAGATGCAGTTTTGAATCAACTAATTTTTGTCTTCACAATTTAAAACATTAAATAGATAATATATTTAATACCTCTGATAATTCTGGGCTTTGACCACACCTTTAAACAGAATCCAAATTAATCACAGTAAAGGAAGCAAATTTATTCAAAGTAAGCTTTGTTTCAGGAGTACCCCCACTCCAAATGGATTTTAAGACAGAAATGGGAAAGTCTTTTGGGTGATTTCATGGAGAATTATTATCTTTGGAAAAGATTCACATCAGAATGGCCAACTTCACCTGGGTTTCTGAATTCCCTGGTGCTGCTCCTAACCTGAACTCATAATCTATTGCCGTACTGAGGCAAGAGCACTCAGGGTGAATGTAGTCAGGTAACTTTCAAAGTGATCAAAGTGTTTTCTGTGGTGAGGCCTTTAGTATTTGGCTGGATGCAGAGTATGTTGAAGTGGTAAGTCGGTGATAAGTTTTTCATCACTAACCTTGTTTGCACTTTTGTATACCACTGCTTGCACTAGTATCTTAGTGTGAATTTTAACAATTGTTTTTCAGTGTATACAGATTAAGCATTAATTTATATAAAGATGTTTCTGTTTACCTTTATGTATTTTACAAAGAACAGCTATAATAGATGGTTAAATGTTCTTGAATTGTGTTTGTGTGTTATTTTGATTATGTTCTATTATCTTTTTACCCTCTATGATTTGAGTGTCAGAAATAGAAAAATAAAATAATTACTTGGTCTTTGAAACACTCTGGTGTCAGGTCCCGTTTTTATCATCTAGTAGTTTTTATTGTGCTTATTAGAAATTTCTTGAACTTTGAAATTACTAAGGTTATAGAATGTGCCCTCTGTGCAAGGATTCCAAGGAACTAAAGCGTAATTTGCTTAGATTAGAAAAAGCTTATAAGCACGCTGTAGTAGGACTTACAGAATGCTGACTCAGTTGAAATGTGAAAAATAAGCAGTTGGCTGGTTTTATCTACATCAAGGTTTTCAAGCTTTAGTATGCATCAGAATCTCCTAGGGGTGGAGGGAACTTTAAAAAAAAAAAACACACTAGAGAAAAAAAAATTGCCACCAAAAACTGATTCAGTAACTCTGGGGTGGAGTGGAAGGCAAGCATACAACTCTTCAACAAGTTTCTCGGGTTTTTCTGATACCAGAATGTGTCGATTTTCATTTAGGAGAAACAGTAATATACCACTAAATACTAATAACACTAAATGATCATTGGCTAATCAGTGAAGAAAAATTTTTTTTTTCCTGAGAATTCATTTACTAGTAAATCCTACATCAATGTAGGGCTTCCCTGGTGGCTCAGTGGTAAAGAACCTGCTGGCCAATGAGGAGACAGTTTCAGTCCCTGGGTCAGGAAGATCCCATGGAGCAGTACTGCGGATCCCATGAACCGCAACCCACTCCAGTATTTTCCCCTGGGAAATCCCATGGACAAAGGAGCCTGGTTGGCTACAGTCCATGCGGTGGGAAAGAGTCACATACAAATTAGCAACTGAGCATGCACGCACATCACTGTAACCTGTAGCCGGTGGTTCTCAACCTTGGCTACAATTCAGAATCACTGAAAGCCCAGGTAGCAAAATCTTTTCAACTCAGGTGATGCAAATGAAAAAAATATCATTTTGGTAAGGATTATCAAGCTACTTTTGAGACTTCAACTATAAGACCTTTCTAAGGACTTCCGTGGTGGTCCAGGGGTTAAGAATATACCTTGCAACACAGAGGATGCAGATTTGACCCCAACTGGAGAACTGAGATTCCCATATGTGGTGGAGCATCTAAGCCCAAGCCCCTCAACTACTGAGCCCACACACCAGAGCTAGACAGTCCATGCACAGCAACAAAAGATCCTGCAGGTCACAACTAAGACCTGATGCAGCCAAATAAATAAATATTAACAAATAAAACTTTATACAGCCATTCCTTTAACCTTTCCACTAACAATGTGCAGGATGACCTAAGGCTTTGTGCTAACTTTTTAACATAACCAGTCATGATTCTATTACTGTTGAAGTGAAGTCGCTCAGTCGTGTCCAACTCTTTGCGACCCCCATGGACTGTACAGCCTACCAGGATCCTCCATACATGGGATTTTCCAGGCAAGAATACTGGAGTGGGTTGCCATTTCCTTCTCCAAGAGATCTTCCCAACCCAGGNTGGGGCCATGCCTTTGTCAGTGATGGATGGACTTCCTTGGTGGGTGTCTCCCTTGTGCAGAGAGGACTTTAGCTCCCTCTACTCATCTTTGAGACAGCAACAAGAGGCATTTGCTTCCTTGGTAACTCACAACCTGTCGTTTCTTCCTTGGTGTAACCTTGACTTTAACCAAATTGGTCAAGGCCATGGGGTGACACTTGAGGTAAATACGAGCCTTAGAAAAATGACCAAAGCCTATACCTTTTACTTAAAAAATAAAAAGAATGAGAACTCAACAGACAGTGAGAAGGGCCAATCCATCAGGTAATTTGAACAGTTTTACCAGATATGGGATGAATATTTTTGGATTATCCCAGAAAAAGGCCAACCTATTGTCCCTGCCCCTATCTGTTGGGGACACAGGGAACAAGAAGTTGGATTTGGTGACCTAAAATAAAAAGAATGAGAACTCAACAGACAGTGAGAAGGGCCAATCCATCAGGTAATTTGAACAGTTTTACCAGATATGGGATGAATATTTTTGGATTATCCCAGAAAAAGGCCAACCTATTGTCCCTGCCCCTATCTGTTGGGGACACAGGGAACAAGAAGTTGGATTTGGTGACCGTCCCATAGATCCAAAAGAATTAAAATATGTGGGATACTTGTCCTCTGAGCAGTGTGAACAAATATTAGAGGTCACTTATCACCCAGATTTACCAGCTCGTGGGCCTGGCTCAGACTGGAAGTATAACCCTGGGAACTGATGGGTGGCCCCTAATGGCACCCAGTGGCCATGTGGATCGAATTTATGGCCTTGGCTTCCAGTCGGTTGGGTTGGCTACTGCCCGTTAGGATTTGCCTTTGCTTGTGGAAGTATTAAGCCATCCTTACAACAAGCCCCAGTAAATTTGCCTTATTTACATGCATGATGGGCAAGTGTAACTCACAACCTGTCGTTTCTTCCTTGGTGTAACCTTGACTTTAACCAAATTGGTCAAGGCCATGGGATGACACTTGAGGTAAATACAAGCCTTAGAAAAATGACCAAAGCCTATACCTTTTACTTAGAAAATAAAAAGAATGAGAACTCAACAGCCAGTGAGAAGGGCCAATCCATCAGGTAATTTGAACAGCTTTACCAGATATGGGATGAATATTTTTGGATTATCCCAGAAAAAGTCCAACCTATTGTCCCTGCCCCTATCTGTTGGGGACACAGGGAACAAGAAGTTGGATTTGGTGACTGTCCCATAGATCCAAAAGAATTAAAATATGTGGGATACTTGTCCTCTGAGCAGTGTGAACAAATATTAGAGGTCACTTATCACCCAGATTTACCAGCTCGTGGGCCTGGATCAGACTGGAAGTATAACCCTGGGAACTGACGGGTGACCCCTAATGGCACCCAGTGGCCATGTGGATCAAATTTATGGCCTTGGCTTCCAGTCGGTTGGGTTGGCTACTGCCCATTAGGATTTGCCTTTGCTTATGGAAGTATTAAGCCATCCTTACAACAAGCCCCAGTAAATTTGCCTTATTTACATGCATGATGGGCAAGGTCTGTGATGATTAAAATAAAAGCTCTAACTAACTTCACGAAACAGGCCCTCCTGGACAATGCAAAGGCAATCCAAGACAACGAGAATGGCAATGATTCAAAATTGGATGGCTTTAGACTTACAGCCACCCAAGGAGGGACCCGTGCTCTAAAACTGAATGTTGTGTATATATCCCTGATTTATCTGGCAATATATCCTACTCTAGATGACATGAAAAACCAGGTAAAAGCTATGTCTAATGATAATCCTCCTTTTTAGACGTCGGTATTTTCTTGGTGGAAAATCTTTTTGTAACTATTTTGTTAATCACTGTATTATTAATTTTGGGGCTTTGTATTCTCCAGTGTATAACTCGATGTGTAACCTCCAGACTGGCAGCCCTGCTACTGTTACACAGTCCCTGTGTGCAGTTTTACCCATGACTGATGCCCATCGTTAAAGATAAGATGAGCATCAAGAAGGGGGAATGTTGGGGCCAGTGTGAGGAAAGCAAGAGAGACTCCATCTTGAAGTCTGTCATCCATTTTAAAGATAGGATGTAAACTGGGTCTGAACCCTGCCCAAGAGCGAGGAAACCTTTGCTAGTGAAAACCACTTCTCCTGGAGACTTCCCTCCCTACAGATGACAAACGGAGATTGTAGTTGAGGTCAGGCTGCCCCTGTTAGATTAACCATGGAGCCATCCTCCCTTGATGTATAATCTTTGTTCCCCGCCCCCAACCTTAATTGTTTGTTCTCCTAGCACCTACTTGTTGTAAAACTCAACCATGAACAACAAAGAGGTTGCTAACATGTAACCAGTCATGTAGTGGGGGGTATAAACCTGGGCCTCTCAGAAACATCAGGGGCCTTGTTGGGAGTGATTCCCCTTGGACCCGCTGGCGTAATAAACTGTACTCCACTGTCTTGAGTGTCCTCCGAAGTGTGTTTCGTAACTCCAGATTCCACACCACCATGAATCCTGGTTTCTCAGCATTTGCTGACCCTTCTCAGGCCCTCTGTACATCCCATCCCCTCTCCTGGAGTCCATGGCTGAGTTCAAGGGCCCCAGAGTTCAAGTGAAACGGAGCAGGACCCCACTGTCCTTGCCCCCACCGTGTCCTCTGCCTGCCTTTTGTCTGTGGAAAGCTTTAGTCAAAGAATAAGCTTAATCAGAGAAGTGAGAAATGCAGATACAAAGGAAAACAGCCAAAGGACACTAAATAATAGTGATGTAGTCAGTAAGCAGAGTCAAGGACATTTGGTTCCTTCTCAAGGGCTATAGATAATATTCCGAGCCATATCCTATGAGTTGTCTTATAGATACCCAAACACCAGGTGGAAAAGTTAGTTACATGATGACCAGGCTGTACCCAGGACACGAGCTGCCACAATTCTGAGAACTGGCCTCAGAGAAATGGGAACAAATGGACCCTGGAACTGAAGATGAACTATCCAAAACAACAAGACCAAGATGCTGCTGCTCAGACCTCTGGTGACCAATCTGGAGATGACTCTGAGAGCTGACTGTGCTGTCTCTACATGTGGCAGCTCCCCACCCCCGACCCTGTCTCTAAGAGCTCTTGTCCCCTCCTTGTCGAGGGGTGGGGTGGGGTGGGGGAGCCGGCCTTTGGACAGATGTATGCCATCCTCCCCACCAAGTAGCCAGCATCTGAAATGAAGCAAACTCCTTTCCACCAGCCTGGCCTGTTTATTGGCTTTTGAGTGGCCAGCAGCCAGACCCCACACATACTCTTTCAGTGACACGGTCACTGAGATGCAGTCCGTCTGCAAGACAGCCTTCCCCATGCCTGTGAAGAACTATGTACAGCTGGCCATGTTTGCAGTTTTCTGCTTCTTCCCACTAGGGGATATCTGCGAATGTTCTGCTTGGTGGGGATCGGCTATAGCCCTGCCTCTGCAGAACACCCCCACGTGTTCCCTGTCCAGAGGAGTTGGCCCCTGCCCAGCTCCCCCTCTTCTCTAGTTACTAACCTCAGCGCCCTCTCCACCCAACCCTCCCGGCCACCCTGGGGCTTGTCCCCACCTGTTCACCACCTTGCTTCTTCCCACAGATCCCTGTGGCCCCTCTACCTAGTCCCGACCAGACCTCCTGCACCAGCTCACGCCATGGCTTCCTCCTCCCATCCACCTAACTCCCTCTTCCCTCATCCTAATCGTGGCTTTCAGGCTCTCTCCAGGGGCCCCTTCCTCCATTTTGGTCCTCTTCAGAAAAACATCAGCCTGTCTTCACCTCTGCAGGTGTGGAAAGCAAACAGTTTGGACACCGAAGAATTTTTCAGAGCAAAGAAAAATTCTAAGCTGCCCTTGGGCTTCAGCAATGTGACCATCACTCTGGGCCTGCTGGTGCTCCTGTCCATCTTTATCCCCCAAGACAGCTCAGAAGACCGAGCACATCCGGGAGCCAGAGACCTCTTTGGCATGCCCTGTGCCCCTCACAGTACCAGGGACTTCAAGCCCTTTTTGCTCCCTGGGAATCTTTTTTAAAAAAATTAGTTAATTATTGTTTGTTTGCACTGGGTTTCATTGCTGTACGTGGATTTTCTCTAGTTGCAGTACACAGGCTTCTCATGTTTCGTAGCGTGGGCTCTAAGGTGCCGACTCAGTAGCTGTGGCCCAAGGGCTTTGTTGCTCCTCAGCATGTGGCATCTTCCTGCACTAGGGATCGAACTTGTAACTTCTGGATTGGTAGGTAGATTCTTAACCACTGGACCACCAGGGAAGCCCTGCCCTGAGAATCTCTGATCTTGGTTTGGATATTAGCGCCCTGCTCCTGCCCCATGGAAGAAATTTCTCTCCCAGCACTTCTAGGAGCAGTCCATATGATGCCTTCTGCACAGCTGTATATGTGTGTGTGTGCGCCTGGGATATGCCCTTACACAGCCCTGTATACTAACAGCTCCTGGAAGTATCCTGGAGGTTTCACTCAACAGATTATTGCATAATTCCTGTGTGCCTGGGCTAGGGCGTAAGAGTCAGTGTTTAATGGGACAGATTAGGCTGTGGCTTCACAGAATACATGTTATCTTGAGGGAGGCTAGAACAGAAATAAGAAAATGCAAATTAACAGGGTTACTTCAGATCATCATAACTTAAAAGAGGCTGGAAAATGAGAGGAAGACAGATATGGTAATGTGTTCAGGAAAAGCCTCTCTTTTGGGGTGGGTTGTGAAAGTTTGTTGAAATATAGTTGATTCACAATGTAGTTTTTGCTGTACAGCAAAGTGATTCAGTTATACATATATACATATTCTTTTTCATATTCTTTCTTATTATGCTTTATTATAAGATATTGAATGTAGTCCCTTGTGCTATACAGTAGGACCTTGTTGTTTATCCATGGTATATATAATAGTTTGCAATCTGCTAACCCCAAAGCTCCCATTTCATTCCCCCCCCCAACCCCCTCCTCCTTGGAAATTGTAAGTCTGTTCTCTATGTCTGTGAGCCTGTTTCTGTTTTGCGAATAAGTTCATTTGTGTCATATTTTCTATTGCACATATAAGTGGTATTGTATATGTGTCTTTCTGTCTGACTTTAATCTCTAGGTCCATCCATGTTGTTGCAAATGGCATTATTCCATTCTTTTTCTATGGCTGAGTAGTATTCCATCGTCTATATGCACCACCAGTCACCTGTAGATGGACATTTAGGTTGCTTCCATGTCTTGTCTATTGTAAGTAGTGCTGCAAGAACATCACTTTGCCAACAAAGGTCCATCTAGTCAAAGCTATGGTTTTTCCAGTAGTCATGTCTGGATGTGAGAGCTGGACCATCAGGAAGGCTGAGCATGAAGAATTGATGCTTTTGAACTGTAGTGTTGGAAAAGACTCTTGAGAGTCCCTTGGGTAGTAAGGAGATCCAGCCAGTCAATCCTAAAGGAAATCATGCTGAAGCTGAAGCTCCACACTTTGGTCACCTGATGCAAAGCGCCAACTCACTGGAAAAGACA
>SJYX01021168.1:303310-318459 GCA_006410675.1 Oreotragus oreotragus | reverse complement strand
TGTGGTGTTGGAGAAGACTCTTGAGAGTCCCTTGGACTGCAAGGAGATCCAACCAGTCCATTCTGAAGGAGATCAACCCTGGGATTTCTTTGGAAGGAATGATGCTAAAGCTGAAACTCCAGTACTTTGGCCACCTCATGCGAAGAGTTGACTCATTGAAAAAGACTCTGATGCTGAGAGGGATTGGGGGCAGGAGGAGAAGGGGACGACCGAGGATGAGATGGCTGGATGGCATCATGGATTTGATGGACCTGAGTCTGAGTGAACTCCGAGAGATGGTAATGAACAGGGAGGCCTGGCGTGCTGCGATTCATGGGGTCGCAAAGAGTCGGACACGACTGAGCGACTGAACTGAACTGAACCTCTTTAAAAGGCACTATCTGCCAATATAGCCAGACTTCAAGGCACCAAGGGTTAAGGCTTCAATGTATGAATTTTGGAAAAACACAATTCAATCTACAATAGGCAGCATTATGGTTGGTTAATTCAGTGCTTCGGGTATAGCCTCAGGCCACAGAGGTTGTTGAGGCTTCCCTGGTGGCTCAGATGGTAAAGAAGCTGCCTGCAAGGCAGGAGCCCCAGGTTTGATCCCTGCGTCAGGAAGATCCCCTGGAGAAAGGAATGGCAACCCACCCCAGTATCCTTGTCTGGAGAATCCCAAGGACAGAAGAGCCTGGCAGGCTCCAGTCCATGGGGTCACAAAGAGTCAGATGCAACCGAGTGACTGACACACCAGGGGTTGCCGTGTCTTTGCTCAGTCATCTTCAACATGTGGGGCTGAGCCTCAGCCTTGCTCCTTGGGTTGTAAAGTGGCTGCTGCAATTCTGGGCATCACATCCAGGTAGGACAAGCCTCAGTTCAGTTCAGTTCAGTTGGCTCAGTCGTGTCCAACTCTTTGTGACCCCATGAATTGCAGCACACCAGGCCTCCCTGTCCATCACCAACTCCTGGAGTTCACTCAGACTCACGTCCATCGAGTCAATGATGCCATCCGGCCATCTCATCCTCTGTCGTCCCCTTCTCCTCCTGCCCCCAATCCCTCCCAGCATCAGAGTCTTTTCCAATGAGTCAACCCTTCGCATGAAGTGGCCAAAGTACTGGAGTTTCAGCTTTAGTATCATTCCTTCCAAAGAAATTCCAGGGTTGATCTCTTTCAGAATGGACTGGTTGGATCTCCTTGCAGTCCAAGGGACTCTCAAGAGTCTTCTCCAACACCACAGTTCAAAAGTATCAATTCTTCGGCACTCAGCCTTCTTCACAGTCCAACTCTCACATCCATACATGAACACTGGAAAAACCATAGCCTTGACTAGACGGACCTTAGTCAGCAAAGTAATGTCTCTGCTTTTGAATATGCTATCTAGATTGGTCATAACTTTTCTTCCAAGGAGTAAGCGTCTTTCAATTTCATGGCTGCAGTCACCATCTGCAGTGATTTTGGATCCCCAAAAAATAAAGTCTGACACTGTTTCCACTGTTTCCCCATCTATTTCCCATGAAGTGATGGGACCGGATGCCATGATCTTCGTTTTCTGAATGTTGAGCTTTAAGCCAACTTTTTCACTCTCCTCTGTCACTTTCATCAAGAAGCTTTTTAGTAGAATAATAATCTGTGTCTTCCTGGATGTTTCTCTTTACAGTCTTATTCAACAGGACCCAGTATAGACTTCCCTTTGCTCACTGACTGGAATCTCTTCATGTGCACTTTCTTAGACTAATTCCCATTGAGAGAGAGAGAGAGACTGCCATGATTAGCTTGAGATAATCACAATTCATTCCCAACCTCTTTTGGAACACAGTGTTTCTTTTTCGAAAAGAGGAGAAAATAGATACCTGTGCAAAATCAGAGTCCTACAATCAACAAGAGAGGGGCAAAATGGAAACCGACATCGTCTGCTGTAACATTGCTTTCCCGGCACCATGTCCCTGAATTTCAACATGAGCATAGACCCTGTGATATTCAGTCTGCTGCTAGTAAAGCCAATCTTTCCACCTGCAATTAAAAGTCCTGTAAAGAAATAGCAGTTTTCCTGGGAGGACCACCTGAAATGGGCAGTCTCCTCCAGTTTGTGTCTTCTCTTTTCCAAGCCCCTGACCCCACCCCATGCTTAGCTGCATCTTTGTAACACAACCAGCATCTTATATTCAACTAGAAACCCTGGTCTCAGTTTCTGTGCAGAAGATCTAAGAGTCTTCTCCCTGGCTAGTCACTGTGCAAATATGTATCACCAAGAATAAGAGGAGCTGGACAAGAGAACATGGATCTCTCACTGTACACTCATCACCAATGTTAAGAAAGTGACTTGAAAATGGTGTCATGCAAATGGTGGGTGACCAGCTGGAACATCATTTACATGTGTTATTTAACATAAGGCTTGTTATCAATATCATTTAAAAACTAGTCCTTTACTGCTGATAATTAATTTTAGAAGGACATTCTATTATACTTTCTTGTTGATTTCATTATTGTATTACTTACATCAAGAAAGGAGAATGGGAAGCAGATAGGAAAGGATGTTGTTTAAGGGAACAAACTTACAAGCAGTAAATAAGCCTTAGAAATCTAATGCATAGTATAGGGAATACAGACAACAATATTGTATTATAATCATCAAACTTGCTAACAGACCAGAACTTAATTATTCCAACCACTAAAAATATATATATATGTAATGTGATTAGAGGTGTTCATTATCACAATCATATAGCAGTATATAAATATATCAAATTAACATGTCTGCCTTAATTTATATGCTCAGTTTCTCATTCATGTCAGAGTCTTTGACCCCATGGACTGTAGCCCTCCAAGTTCCTCTGGCTCCTCTATCCACAGGACTTCCCAGGCAAGAATACTGGAGTGGGTTGCCATTTTCTCCTGCAGAAGATCTTCCTAACCCAGAAACCAAACCTACATCTCCTACATTGGTAGGTGGATTCTTTACCACTGTGCCACCTAGGAAGCCCCATGACTTAAAATTACACAATGTTATATCAAATATCTGGAGAAGGCAATGGCAACCCACTCCAGTACTCTTTCCTGGAAAATCCTATGGGTGGAGGAGCCTGGTAGGCTGCAGGACATGGGGTCGTGAAGAGTCGGACACGACTGAGAAACTTCACTTTTACTTTTCACCTTGATGCATTGGAGGAGGGAATGGCAACCCACTCCAGTGTTCTTGCCTGGAGAATCCCAGGGACAGGGGAGCCTGGTGGGCTGCTGTCTATGGGGTCGCACAGAGTCAGACATGACTGAAGTGACTTAGCAGCAACAGCAGCAGCATATCAAATATCAGTTCAGTTCAGTTCAGTCGCTCAGTCGTGTCCGACTCTTTTCGACCCCAGGAACTGCAGCACGCCAGGCATCCCTGTCCATCACCAGGAGTCTATCCAAACCCATGTCCATTGAGTTGGTGATGCCATCCAACCATCTTATCCTCTGTCATTCCCTTCTCCTCCTGCCCTCAATCTTTCCCAACATCAGGGTCTTTTCAAATGAGTCAGCTCTTCATATCAGGTGGCCAAAGTACTGGAGCTTCAGCCTCAAGATCAGTCCAATGAACACCCAGGACTGATCTCCTTTAGGATGGACTGGTTGGATCTCCTTGCAGTCCAAGGGACTCTCAAGAGTCTTCTCCAATACCACACTTCAAAAGCATCAATTCTTCAGCGCTCAGCTTTTTTTATAGTCCAACTCTCACATCCATACATGACTACTGGAAAAACCATAGCCTTGACTAGACGGATCTTTGTTGACAAAGTAATGTCTCTGTTTTTCAATATGCTGTCTAGGTTGGTCATAACTTTCCTTCCAAGGAGTAAGCGTCTTTTAACTTCATGGCTGCAATCACCATCTGCAGTGATTTTGGAGCCCAGAAAAATAAAGTCAGCCACTGTTTCCACTGTTTCCCCATCTATTTGCCATGAAGTGATGGGACCGGATGCCATAATCTTAGTTTTCTGAAAATTGAGCTATAATTCAGTAAAAATTCAAAACTGTAAAAGAAGAAAAAGAAATAAAAGGTTGTATTCTACTAAATATTAAAATTGGTTATGGCATCTACAAATATTTGTGATATTGAAAATGCATTTATTTACTTATGCTGACTAATATTAAAATTTATATAATTTTTTCAAAAAGGAGATTCTTTTGCTTTGTTTTCCCCCTAGACCACCCCAGAAGAACTTTAGAGTCTCTCACATACTGAAAAGATGCTCAACATTGCTAATGATCAGAGAAATGCAAATCAAAAGTACAATGAGGCAACTACCACTTCACACGGGTCAGAATGACCATCATTCAAAAGTCTGCAAATAACAAATGCCAGAGAAGGTATGGAGAAAACAGAACCCGCCTACACTGTTGGTGGGGATATAAGCTGGTACAGTCACTGTGGAGAACAGTATGGAAGTTCCTCGGAAAACTGAAAGTAGAAGTACTATATGATCTAGCTATCCCACTCCTGAGCATATATCTAGATAAAACTGTAATTCAAAAATATACATGCACCCCTATATTCACAGCAGCACTACTTACAATAGCTAAAACACAGAAGTAACCTAACGGTCCATTGAGAGATGAATGGATAAAGATGATGTGGTACGTATAATATAATGAAATACTACTCAGCCATGAGAAAGAATGAAATGATGCCATTTTTAGTGATATGGATGCAACCAGAGATCATTATATATCACTTATGTGTGGAATCTAAAATATGACGCAAATGAACCTATCTATGAAACAGAAAGAGACTCATGAACAGAGAGAACAGACTGTGGCTGCCATGGCAGAGGGGGTTGGGGGACCAGATAGACTGGGAGACTGGAGTTAGCAGATGTAAGTGATTATACATAGAGTGGATAAACCAACAGTTCCTATTATACAGCCAGGGAACTAGATTCAGTACCCTATGACAAACCATAATGGAAAAGAATATTAAAAAAAAAAAAAAAGAATGTGTATGTATGTATAATCAAACCACTTTGCTGTACAGCAGAAATTAACACAACATTGTAAATCAATTTACTTCAATTAAAAAAAAGAACCTCATAGTGCAATGAAAAACCCACAATCTATTTTTAATCTCCCACAAGTCTCTTATTCTCTGACAATTCAGTTTATTTATTTGAGCTCAAAATGGCTTTGCTTCCAAGAAATAAAGGTTATTTTGTTTTGCTTTCTGATGAGCAAACAGCAACGTGTGAATAATTAATACAGAAAGAAAGCTTGCTTTCTTCTACAATTTCTATTTAATATTATCAAGTTCTTTTAAACGACGAGCTTTCTATATCCCTGATTATTTATTTAGAGTCACTTTCCCTATTCCAGCTCTCCTTTAGCTGATGAATACTACATCAGAGTTGATTCTTATTTGTGTGCCTGTATATATATTTTGTCCACATCAAGCAATCACAACTGCATTCTGCTTTGGACGTTTGTTTCTGATAAGCATGGAGCAGAGGGGTGAAAGGGGCCTTTCTCTGGAATGAATTGAGCCAGAAAATGTCAAAGATAGCAGGTCCCAAAGAGCACTGGTGATCACACACCGGCAGCTGGTGCGCCTTGTACCAAGGAAGAGGAGAGGGGCCAGGAAGGTCAGGAGCTAAGGCTTAGGTCATCAGGAAAATGAGCCTTGAAAAGACATGGAAACCTTGATAACTACCTTTAAGCATTTTTCATGAAGAAAAAAGAAAATGACAGTAGTCACAGCTAGATTTTACTGAGCGTTTACTTGGATGAAGAGTTCAAAGAAGCAAATTATGCCCAATCATGAAAGATGAACATAGCCATCTGAGGCTAGAGTGGTTCTCCAGTAAATTGCTGCCCCAGGGGTATCCCAGTGCAAGCCAGCTGCTTCTCTGTCAAGAAGACCCTGGAAAGGACTTCTTTTTTTGAAGTGGAATGTTGAACCAGGTGATTTCTCATTTTCCTTTGTGCTGAATCTGTGATCTCTTAAAAGACAGGAAAGCCATTTGATGAATGGCATTTTCTTAGAAAACGTTTAATCCAACCAACACCGCGATACAGAAACATCTCCTTTGGCATCTCCGAATGCTCTCCTAGATTCCTAACACCAAAATGGTGCCTTCTGTCTCATTCACTCATGCACTCATTCATTCACTGTACATAAATGTCAAGAGTTTCTGTTATGTGCTAGGTTCTGTGCTAGGCACAGCAGATACCACGTGAATAAAGACACAGGTATGTCCTCAGGGAGTTCCTAGTCCATTAGAGGAAGCAGACAGAAAAAAAAAATCAAGTAGATAAATTACACGGCTTTGGACAAGTACAGCAATCAGAGGGTGCACTTGGCAGAGAGGGAGCTATGAACTCTGTCTCTGAGGTCAGTGAAAGCTTCCCAAAGAAATGAGAGCTAAAGTAAGTTCGATAAAAACAAATTCAAATTTTCAAACAGGCAAGGGAAGAGGGCATTCCAGAGAGAGAGAGCAGAATGGTCAAGGGATCAGGAAGGAAACAAACACTGAGGTTGAGCCAAATCTTGCCTGTACTTTTGCCAGACTAAGTGATTTGGAGCTCATCTTGTCGGGGATGGAGCCACAGTCAGACCTGCATTTCTAGAGCAGTGACTCATTTGAGTCCACTGCTCGGCGTGCTCTGTCCTATCCATCCTCCCAGGCTCCCTTTCCTGTCTACTTCTAATCTTCCCATGCTCAGCATTGACAGCTAGAAGGGTGAAGATGGTTCAGTGGGCAGTCCTTTACCTCTGGCATATAGATTCTTCTCCACTGCCCCAGGCACGCTGCCTGGACACATTCCATCCCAGATAAGCCTTGCTACTCCACGCCCAGACACAGACAAGACTGGACTTCATGAGTAACTTTTAATCATCTCATAGGTTTTCTGGAGTTTTATGAGCTGCCTCCCAACTCTTATTTCTTTGAAAAATAAATGCTACTTCATTTCAGGAGAGATGCTCTGCTTATGAGTGATAGATTCTATCGTTTTACAGCTAGTTTGAATAGAAATTTGTCAAATTAATGATCAGAGTTGTTGCATGACTGATAGTTATAAAACTAAATTGAAAGAGTACTAGAAAAAAAAATTGCCCAGAAAAGACTCCTACACTGGCCCAGAATAGCTGGGTCAGGATGACTTCATCATGGGTTATTCCACGTCTAACTTCCAGATTGCAGGATAATTTCAATAAAGATAGTGCTGGGCAGTTACTGAGTCAGCCACACACTTGAGTTACTGCCTTTAGGACTTTTACAATGGAGTGAGGAGGTGAGTCACATTTTATTACAGAGTACTTATGTTCGATAGAGCTTCAATCCATCAGACTATGAAGATGTCGAGCAAGAGAAAATATATCCTAAGGAATCCACAATAGAGGGAAAATGATACACAGACTACCCCTTTAACTTCAAGCACTGTCACATCCGCCAGAGGCTATTCTTAACCATCTATGAATGTTTTAAAAGGTAAAGATGACCTTAAAATGTGAAACATATTGTCAGTTTAATTTAATGGAGTATAGTAAGACATTTTTTTTCCTCCTGTTTTAAGCTGGCAGACTGTGTTGCTTAAGTCTTGGGTTAGATCTCTCAGTTGTGAGCAAATGCATAAAAATAGCTTTCCATTCTGTAGTTGGGTCTAAGCCAATTAATAAAAATAAGGAAATGACTCAGTGGAGAGTCTGAGATACTCTACATTTTAGAATTCATATTGTCCCCCATATGCACTCACTTAAAAACGGACTTGAGCAAGACCTCAGAAAAGTTTAAGATGTCCCCATCACAAGGATAGCTATGTCCCAGAGACACCACAAAATAGACACATGTCCAGTGATAAAGACTCCCAAGTAGAGGGTACTGTTTTTCATGCAAAGCACATCTCGTAACTCTTCACTGTTCCAGAGTTCTTTTTTCAGTTCTCCTTCACGTTTTCCTTCTTCCACAAAGGAAAGTGCCTCTCAGGATGATCATTTGAGTTTAACACCTCTCCCTAACATCTTTTGCATTCTGATTAGTGACTAAGTTCCACTTTGACAAGAAGGGTGAATTTTAGCTCAAAACATCCATAAAGAGCAGAAGTAGTAAAAGAGAAAGGGGGATGAATCTGGTGATAAGAATGTTTCATAACATTTAAGAAAGCTGAGAACTCAGAAATACAAATCATGAACCTCCATGTCCCCAGTGTGTTCTATACAGAGCACAGAGCTGGTTCTTGATCAGAGTTATAAAAGAAAAAGCAGAGGATTCTGTTTGAGAGAGTCAGTAATCTAGGATAAACTGAAACTTTTTAAGCTGACACTCTAATTTCCTTTTTGAGCCTGGGAAGAAAAGGCTTTCTTCATCTTAACCATGCAGCAAACCTCAATTAAATTTGACAGGCACAGAGAAAAATTAGACCATTGGGAGAAAAATGAAAATAAACAAGGTTGGGTAGAAAAGCAAGGGAGAAAAGCTAAGTAACAATCACCATCGTAAGGAAATGTGTTGGAGTTGCTACAAAGAAAACTAAAAAGAAATGTGTGAGTAAGCTCTGAAAGTACTGAGAATGAGTGTAGGCAAGGAGCTGGAAAAGAAAACAGGACTATGTAAAAAAGAAAGAGAAAGAAGAGACAGAAGCAAGAAAATAACATATACTATTTTTAATGAGAAGTGGTTAATTCATATTTAATGCATTTTTAAAAGAACGAACCATTGTACCATGGGAATTCTAAGACTGCCCACTGCAAAGGTTATATAATCCATTGCATTATTGTGTAGGAAAATAAACACACCACAGACCCAAAACCACTAGTCACTGAAAATGACTACAGCGTATATTGGTGGGGAATGGTTTTTCCTGACATTAGGATGTATTCTTGGAGCATCACCATAATCCACAAGGGAGATTTATCTTCAAAGGATGTTGTACATCACACATCCACTCAATAGGAAGTCTCTGTCTAGCCTATAATATTTTTAAGATTTCTGATTATATATCTATCACCCTATAGTACAATCATAAAATCTTTTTTGACTAAAAAATAAATAAATGCAAAAGGTCCTATGATTGACCCAGCCTCTAATTTCCAGCTGCACTTCTGGTTGATTGACTTATGTTTCCCTCTTATTGATTTTTTTTTTTTTTTTTTGCAGAAGCAGGCCTGCCTTGTAGAGAAGGATTATGAATGGATTCCCTGAAGAGAAACCTGATACCAAATTGGACTTGGGGATTATGAAGCTCAGTGTTTATAAACATGAAAGAGATTTGAGATGAAATTTTTATTTACAAAGGAAGCTGAAGATTAAGGAACTAACTTGTGAATAGTTAGATGTACTATAGGACTTCTGCTTCTCTATGTGACAAAAAAGAAAAATGTTAAAGGTATCTGGAAGAGGAGAGGGGCAGGGAAACCAAGCCAGCCAGAAATTACTAATGATTAATAATGAGGAAAAAAAAAGTCTTGTTTTGTTTTTTTTAATTATAGAACATGGATTTAGTGTTGTTATTCAGCTGCTGAGTCGTGACCGTTGCATTGCGACCCCATGGACCACAGCATATTAGGTTTCCCTGTTCTTCACTATCCCCCCGAGTTTGTTCAATTTAGTGCAATTTTTATAAATCCTTGATTCAATACCATGTGATTACATTGTTACTTATAACTAGAAGCTGCAATTATATGCAAATAGAGTATTTGGAAGATCTCTTGGCAGTAATCTCTTTAGGGAGATTTTCACTCATACTGATTGCTAGGCTACAAATCATAAAAAGTACCACCATTCACACTCTCATCTTTTTGATCACTTGTGATTCTAGAAATTCCATGAGTTTTCAGAAGGAGCCTCTTCTAGGCGTGAATCACAACCTCCCACCCACTCACAAAACCATGTCTCCATGGGACTCCAAGAACACAACCCAAACTGGTCTATACTGCTGGTGGGAATGGAGATTATTTCAACAGTTCTTTGAGGCAAGTGGACTAGGATTGTTCAATATGTTCACATCTTTAATTTAGAAAACTCACTTCTAGAAAGTTATTCTAAAGTGATAGTCATGGATGATTGCAAAAATAGCTACATGCCTGTTCATCACAGCACTGTTTAAAATAGCAAGGAATGAGGATCAACTCAAGCATTAAGCCATAGAGGCAATTCAGTAAACTATAAATTTTGTTAAAATTATGTTAGATTTAATGTGATGCAGTAGTAAAATATATAATATATAAATATATATTTTACTACTGCATCATATATATAATGCGATGTAGTAGCAAAATATATAATAATAAAATATGTATAATAAAATATATAATGCACGTGGACTTCCCTGGTGGCTCAGATGGTAAAGACCCTGACTGCAATGCAGGACACCCAGGTTCCATCCCTGGGTCAGGACGATTCCCTGGAGAAGGGAACAGTTATCCACTCAGTATTCTTGCCTGGAGAATTCCATGGACAGAGAAACCTGGCAGGCTACAGTCCATGGGGTCTCAAAGAGTCAGACACGACTGAGCGACTAACACACACACATGGACATACACACACACACACAACACATATATACTTATCAGTTCAGTTCAGTCGCTCAGTCATGTCCGATTCTGCATCCCCATGAATCGCAGCACACCAGGCCTCCCTGTCCATCACCATCTCCCGGAGTTCACTCAGACTCATGTCCATTGAGTCAGTGATGCCATCCAGCCATCTCATCCTCTGTTGTCCCCTTCTCCTCCTGCCCCCAATCCCTCCCAGCATCAGAGTCTTCTCTAATGAGTCAACTCTTTGCATGAGGTGGCCAAAGTACTGGAGTTTCAGCTTTAGCATCATTCTTCCCAAAGAAATCCCAGGGTTGATCTCCTTCAGAATGGACTGGTTGGATCTCCTTGCAGCCCAAGGGACTCTCAAGAGTCTTCTCCAACACCACAGTTCAAAAGCATCAATTCTTCAGCGCTCAGCTTTCCTCACAATCCAACTCTCACATCCATACATGACCACTGAAAAAACTATAGCCTTGACTAGATGGACCTTTGTTGACGAAGTAATGTCTCTGCTTTTGAATACGCTATCTAGGTTGNTCTCTAGAACTGCCATCATCCTCTCAACCACACAAACCAGAACCAGGGAGCCATCCCTTCTTCGTATTGATTAGCTCTCCAACTTCTACTAATTTCAATTCCAAAAGGTGAATTGCCACCCCCAGAGTGTGTTAGTCACTCAGTTGTGTCCAGTTCTTTTTGACCCCATGGACTGTAGCCCACCAGCCTCCCCTGTCCATGGAATTCTCCAGGCAAGAATACTCGAGTAGGTTACTATTCCCTTCTAGAATCTTGCTTTAGCTCAAGCCTTCATCTAACCTACTCGAACTATTGCTGAGGATCTCGTTTTTCCCTCTTGTCCACTAGTGGTCCCTTTGAAACCCTACTCCACTGTCTTTCTAACCTGACTCGCCTGCTCAGCACCATTCAGTGATTAATCACAGCTTAGAAAGATCAGGTTCAAGTGCCCAGACATGATACACAAAGTCCTAGCCTAGCCCCAGCTCTCAGCCTCATCTTCCTCTCCTTGCTGTCTACCACTGGTGTGTTCTGCACAAACCATATTTAGACTTCAGATTCCTCCTTCCTCTTGTTTTGTATGTCTGTCTCCTTCCTACTTGTCTACCTGGAGACTCGTCTTCATCCCTTGGTGGAACCCACATCAAGGCATTTTATAACATACACTTGCCAGGTACTCAATGACATGAAATTACTCAGATGACATGGAACTTCCTGCTCTTTTTACTTCCATCCCTGAATATATGAAGTAGAGGATTAACATTCTTGTTTCATACTTACATCAGAAAATTTAACCAGTAGAAATTCTGCATTAAAAAAACACATATAACACACATAACACATGCCGAATGTGTGGTCTGATGCCTGTAGGAGCCCAGTCGTGACTCCCGCACTGTTGACACTGCACTTTTTTCCTGGTTCAACATGGTGAGACTATGAGGTGTATATTCACAGTTGTGGCCTCTCAGCTTCTCAGAAATCCTGTAAATGTTCTAACTCTGGCTCCCATGAGACCCTGGGTGATGTACCTTCTTTGCAATCTATAACGCACTCTGTCCCCAGGGAAGAAGCCCTCCTTTCTGTCCAGGAGGCATGTGGGAGGCACCCCCCACCCACCCGAGCAACCTGAAGCCTCCTGCTGCTTCTCTTTTTTTCACTCTTCAGCCCCATCTTTTTTCCTCTCTTCTTCCTTCCCCATCTCCTGGATCTTGTTTCTCCTCTACTTTTATATCTACCTGGAAAGATGGAAAAATTTCTGTCACGAGAGATAAAAGCAGATGTTCTAAAATTGTCTACTAGCTAATGTGTACTGAGCACTGAATATATGCCTGGGACTGTGCTAAGAGCTTCATACGTGTTAACTCATCCAGTCCTCACAATAAGCCTGTGGGAGAGAAACTTTTGTTTCCCCTACCTTTATAAATGAGAAATCCTGTCACAGAGAGGTTAAGTCATTTCCCCAAGGCCACACAGCTGGCAGAGAGCAGGGTCAGAATCGGACCTGGACGCATGACTCTAGGCCCCACACCACTCTGGATCTTAGTTGCAGCACTTATGTTTTCCAGTGAATCCTGCATCAGTTTTATGGGCTATGTTTTAACATCCCATTTACTTGTCTACTCTGTAAGGCTTCCTGACCACCGCTTCTTCAAAGGAAAAACAAGCACAAACTCAAGGGACTTCGTGGTGGTCCAATGGCTAAGACTCAATGCTCCCAACATGGGGGGGGTAGGAGGGCAGATTTGATCCTGGTCAGGGAGCTAGTAATAGATCCCACATGCTGCAACTAAGGGTTTGCATGCCACAGCTGAAAGGTCCCACATGCTGCAATGAAAGATGATGCAACAAAGATGGAAGATCACTCATGCTGCAGTTAAGACCCAGTGCAGCCAAATAAATATTTTTAAAGAAATGTTTAAAAAACCCAAACCTGTAAAGAGTAGAGAAAAAAGAAAACAGATACTCTGGTTCTTCCCATGCAGTATCTGCATGTCCTGTCATCATCACACGGGCCACCCCTCAGTGGCAGAACCTTAGAATGCTACCTTATCAGTCATCTTTCTATCCTAAGTAAGCACACAGCTGTTTGTCAGAGTGGAGACATTTTCCTAGAAGCAGCCTGATTACAGAGTGATCTTCACCACCTCATTCCACTATAGCAGTTGGTCTTGTTTCATTTCTTCTGTGGACCAGCTGACTGACACCACAGGCTGAACGAGATTGCTGGATCAGCACAGTAGAAAGGCTTCTGGTGAAAGGACATGGCAAATGAGGTAAAGGTTCAGAAGAGTGTTCAATAATAATATCTGTGCCATGATGGAGCAGAGTGCTCTGTCCTTATGTTGAACCAGAAGGCTTCCTAAGCCTCCGGGTGAGCATGTTTGCTGGACTGCAGTCATCCTCATGGATTAAAAGCATTTCTAAATGAAAAAAAAAAAAAAAGCTTTCAGGACTGCCATAGGTAATGTGCCCTTTGGGGCTAATGTTGCCCAGACCCGGGTGTGAGCTAGTGAAAGTAGTGTGAGCGGGTGTGAACCCGTTGCCTGAGACACCCTGAGGATGTGTGGCAGTGTTTCTTAGCGTGACCCCATCCTGGCTCTGTTGTGCTAGTAGGTACAAAGTGGCTCCTCTGTGGGGCCAGCTTGATAAAGCTTTCTGAAAACATCCCCATCCCAGTGCTCAGGAAAGGAATCAGAGAACGATGACAGGAAGAGAAGAAAGGAAGAGGATCCGGACTGAGGAGCCCACAGAGGAAGAGCAAGGGGCCTGGGCAGGGCTCCACTGCGCTTGCGCTAATTCCTATAGCTGCCTATTCCTGCCTTGAGATGCAAAGCTGTCTGCTAGAGGTAACGCACTCTTAATGAATGGCTCAGCCTTTGTAAGAGAGGAGAGGAGACTTACGAGGAAATTGATTGTGAGGTCAATGGGACACTGCATTGATCCTTCTTGTAGTAAACTGGCCCTTTAATGACCTGAGGACTCTCAAGTGTATCAGATAGCGTCCCTCCTATAAACCAGTCCTTCCCTGTGTGACAGGAAGTCAGGGGCAGGCAGCACTAAATCCCTCCAGTCATCTCCTTCCATGCACTGGCTGGCACTCACAACACCATACTTTCTGCCTGAGAGGAGAGAATTATGTTACAAACAAGTGGGAGTCTCCTGCCAGTGCTTCTGGGGCCTGGACAGTGAGCACTGGGTGGGGAGAGGGTTGTGCAGGCTGACTGAGCAGGTATCTCTGAACCTACCCGTGGTCCAGCTCCATCTGTGTGAGTGCCTGGTGGCAGGGGAATGGTAGCAGCAAGTCTTTATTTCCATTATTATCGTTCTTCTACTCGCCACGTGTCCCTACTCCAATGCTGACCTTAAAACGGGGCGAATTTTACGTTTGGGTCTGTGGAAAACCTGGCTAAAATGTACACAGCCGCCTTTTAACTTTGTGCTAGGCTCCCAGAACACAGGGTTATCTTCCGATTCATTCACTGTCTTTAACTTTGTTTCTGGTCTCCTCTAAATGTCTTTCTAGTGATGAATAGGCTGTAAAGGCACAATGAAAAAGTTGAAGAAAATTGAAATATGAAGAAATGGTTTTGAGGTTGATAAGCTTCCTTTCGGATAAATCTACCTTCTACTGTAGGCTACTAAATATATATTTTGAAAGGAAGATATTAAGCCAGGTCCTGCTTGGGACATTGCCCTTAGTTTCTCTTTGAGGAGACATTTAAGAGCAGAATGGAAGGAGCACCTTTATTTTCATTGCTGGCGGTTCAGTTGTTCAGTCGTCGTGTCTGACTCTTTGCGACCCCATGGACTGCAGCACTCTATCTATCAGATCTAGGCCCTTAAATCTATTTCTCACTTCCACTGTATAATCATAAGGGATTTGATTTAGGTCATACCTGAATGGTCTAGCGGTTTTCCCTACTTTCTTCAATTTAAGTCTGAATTTGTTAATAAGGAGTTCATGATCTGAGCCACAGTCAGCTCCTGGTCTTGTTTTTGTTGACTGTATAGAGCTTCTCCATCTTTGGCTGCAAAGAATATAATCAGTCTGATTTCAGTGTTGACCATCTGGTGATGTCCATGTGTAGAGTCTTCTCTTGTGTTGTTGGAAGAGGGTGTTTGCTATGACCAGTGCATTTTCTT
>SJYX01021168.1:254188-303295 GCA_006410675.1 Oreotragus oreotragus | reverse complement strand
AGCTCCTGGTCTTGTTTTTGTTGACTGTATAGAGCTTCTCCATCTTTGGCTGCAGAGAATATAATCAATCTGATTTCGGTGTTGACCATCTGGTGATGTCCATGTGTAGAGTCTTCTCTTGTGTTGTTTGAAGAGGGTGTTTGCTATGACCAGTGCATTATCTTGGCAAAACTCTATTAGTCTTTGCCCTGCTTCACATTCCAAGGCCAAATTTGCCTGTTACTCCAGGTGTTTCTTGACTTTCTACTTTTACATTCCAGTCCCCTATACTGAAAAGGACATATTTTGGGGGTGTTAGTTCTAAAAGGTCTTGTAGGTCTTCATAGAACCGTTCAACTTCAGCTTCTTCAGTGTTACTAGTTGGGGCACAGACTTGGATTACTAGGATATTGAATGGTTTGCCTTGGAAACGAACAGAGATCATTCTGTCATTTTTGAGATTGCATCCAAGTACTGCATTTCATACTCTTTTGTTGACCATGATGGCTACTCCATTTCTTCTGAGGGAATCCTGCCCGCAGTAGTAGATACAATCGTCATCTGAGTTAAATTCACCCATTCCAGTCCATTTTAGTTCGCTGATTCCTAGAATGTCGACGTTCACTCTTGCCATCTCCTGTTTGACCACTTCCAATTTGAAGGGATTTGATTCATGGACCTGACATTCCAGGTTCCTATGCAATATTGTTCTTTACAGCATCGGACCTTGCTTCTATCACCAGTCACATCCACAGCTGGGTATTGTTTTTGCTTTGGCTCCATCCCTTCTTCCTTTCTGGAATTATTTCTCCACTGATCTCCAGTAGCATATTGGGCACCTAACGACCTGGGGAGATTCTCTTTTGGTATCCTATCATTTTGTCTTTTCATGCTGTTCATGGGGTTCTCAAAGCAAGAATACTGAAGTTATTTGCCATTCCCTTCTCCAGTGGACCACATTCTGTCAGACCTCTCCACCATGACCCACCCGTCTTGGGTTGCCCCACAGGCATGGCTTGGTTTCATTGAGTTAGATAAGGCTGTGGTCCTAGTGTGATTAGATTGACTAGTTTTCTGTGAGTATGGTTTCAGTGTGTCTGCCCTCTGATGCCCTTTTGCAACACCTACCATCTTACTCAGGTTTCTCTTACTTTGGGCATGGGGTATCTCTTCACAGCTGCTCCAGCAAAGCACAGCCACTGCTCCTTACCTTGGATGAGGGGGTATCTCCTCCTGCCGCCCTTCCTGACCTTCAATGTGGGATGGCTCCTCTAGGCCCTCCTGCACCCAGCAGCCACCACTCCTTGGACGTGGGGTTGCTCCTCCCGGTCGCTGCCCTGGCCTCAGGCGCCACCCCTGCCCTCTGACACGGGGTGTCTCCTCTCAGGCGCCACCCCTGACCCTGGATGTGGGGTGGCTCCTCCCGGTTGCCGTCCCTGGCCTCGGGTGCGGGGTATCTCCTCCCGGCCATCGCCCCTGACCTGGGATGCGGGGTAGCTCCTCTCCGCCGTGCCTGCGCTGCCACAGCCTGGTACTCTAGGCCGCTGTCCCTGACCTGGGACATGGGGTAGCTCTCGGCTGTGCTTAGTGCGCCAGCCGCCACCACTGCCACCTGGATCTTAGTTCCCAGACCAGGGATCGAACCTGCACCCCCTGCATTGGAAGCACAGAGTCTTAACCACTGGACCGCCAGGGACATCCACAATAGCTATAAAGATGTTAAATTTTACACTCCTGTTTGGGCTTCCCAGGTGGCACAGTGCTAAAAACCCTCCTGCCAATGCAGGAGACACTGGTTTGATCCCTGGGTTGGCAGGATCCCCTGGAGTAGGAAATTGCAACACACTCCAGTATTCTGGCCTAGGAAAATCCCACGGACAGAGGTGCCTGGTAGATTATATATCACGGGGTCTCAAAAGAGTTGGACATGACTGACTGCACACATATGTTTATCTGTCCATTAAAATATAATTAATGATCATCTCTGGGGAGTGGGACTCTGGGTGATATATACTTTCTTTCTGCTCATCAGTAATGGAATACTGTTTCTCAATGAGTATTAGTCTGTAATAAATAAAAAAGGTTCACTTCTCGAAAATGAAAGTGTTTTCTAAAATAAAAGGATTTTTCGAAAGTTCCAAAGCTTGCAGCCTGTTGGATACTGAATCTGTTTCTCATCTGACCTTGCCCAATACTCTGTTAAGTAGATTAAGTAGTGTGAATATTAGTCTGTAATAAATTAAAAAGGTTCACTTCTCGAAAATGAAAGTGTTTTCTAAAATAAAAGGATTTTTCGAAAGTTCCAAAGCTTGCAGCCTGTTGGATACTGAATCTGTTTCTCATCTGACCTTGCCCAATACTCTGTTAAGTAGATTAAGTAGGTACGTGGGAAAAAGATCCCAAACAAGAGACTAGTATTATTCTTGGGGGCATTCCATATCTTCTTGGTATTTGGGATTGGGCGCCAGGCAGGCTCCCGCCTCTTTGACTTTAACAAGATGGAACCTTCTGCCAGGTGGCGGGCAGCACCCTCTGCCCCTGCTGAGACTGGGGCTTTGTGGCCCCCATTCAGTCCTGACCCCACACTCCTGGATCTGTCAGCAGTGTGTTGGCTAATCCCAAAGCTCTCTCAGGAGAACTAAAGTCTTGGCAGTGCTCTGACCTGGCCAAATCACTGTTGCTGAGGCACCAAGCAAGACCAGCTGCATAACTGGCAGGTCTCAAGGCAAAATGAAAATGCAGAGCTCCCTGTTCAAAACTTAGTAAGAATTGCAAGATGGCGACCACAGAGCATTAACTGGAGCAGGCTCTGCAAGCCCATGGGCCCTGTGTGACTGCCCAGGTCACTCATCCATGGAGCTTCCCTGACATCAGCCTTATTTCTTATCAAGTCTGTTCAACTGCAAACGGTGGGCAGGTTAGTTTGTTCTTGACCCCGAAAATGTGACCCCAGAAAGAGAGGCAGCTTAAACAGAGACAAGAGGACAGTCAAGGTAACATAACTTATCTTCCAACCTCCAAGGACCAAATTCCCCATGATCATGCTACAATAATGCCACATTGTTTCTGAGTATATCTGTGTGCAAATGAAAGGGGCATAGGGACAAGGAAAACCTCACAACTGTCAAATCAGTTCCTCGCCCACAACCTTAAAAACAACTAACTTCCAATTATTTAGCTGTTTGTTATCCAATGGCAGGATTATCTCGGCCAATTCATTAGGAGGTCAAATTATAAAATTGTTACCAGTGGGGTTTCCCTGGTGGGCCAGTGGTTAAGACTCTGAGCCTCCACTGCAGAGGGTTCCACTGAATCCCTGGTCAATGAAGTTTCATGTGCTGTGAGGTGCAGCCAAAGGGGAAAAAAAAAAAAAAGGAAAAAAAATGTATTTGTTACCAAGAGTTTAGTGGTAATGAGAGCTCCAATGTGATATTAGCACTTTCTCTTCCTCCAACTTGAACTTTTCAGAAAATTCCACCAAAAAGGTCTCACAGTGCGGGCCAACCTGTGGGGTCAAACTGCCAGAGGCAGTACTCTGGGGGAGGCAGGCTGCGGATCTGAAAGCAGATCTGAGTTTTTCCTGTTACCTATGTGCTGGGTGGTCTGGGAACAAAGACTTAATTGCTTTCTCCCTCCCTTTCCTTGACAGTAAGCAAAGATAACAATACTCACAGAACTAGCTGTTGCGAAAATAAAATGAAATAATATAATGAACTCTGTAAACTTTTTTTTCTAAGTCTCTAATAGGCTTCCCTGACTGTCCAGTAGTTAAGACTCCACACTTCCTCTGCAGGGAGATACAGGTTTGATCCCTAAGTAGGGAACTAAGATCCTGCACATCGAATAGAAATGAATGAATTCATTAAAAAGTCTACAATATATCATAATTATTAGGAAGTCATTACCCGAAAAGATAGCCATTGGTATAGGCAACAAAAGGGAAGCGATCAGGTACTAAATTGATATCCTGCTTTCTTTTAGAAGGAAAAAGTTTGCTTTCCCGTCTCTAGGTTCACAGTGTACATCTGTACAGAATGTCTGAAAAAGGAAAATATCACCCCTTGTATCCTTCAGCCAAAGGTGTATGACTGCCTTTTGTTCTGGAAATCGGACACCTAATGACCCCTCCAACTTTCAGTGTCACTATAATAAACGTGGATTGGGGAGGACTGCCTACCCATAGTTGTAAGTCATTTATTTCAGCTGATGTTTTACACTTCGAACTGCCTTGTGATAGAAGACTTTAGACAGACCTTGAAATATCACTCAACTTGCACTTCACCTGATATCTCAAACACCTTTCCCAAGTATAGACCTAGATTACACAGGCTCAGACCCTACGCACCAATTAACCCTGGGTCACTGAAGGTCCTTGAGATGGTAATAAGGGAGGCAGGCCTTGTGCTATTGTTAACATTTTAAAACTTGTAGAGATTTAAAACTAAATCTGCCCTTGGTGAGCCTACACATGAAAATGCAACAAAAATTCACTGCATTTGACTGGAATCTAATGAATTCCACATAAGAACACTAGTTATTAAAAAGGATCAAAACCAAGACAAAAACCACCCCAAGAACGTTATTATGAAGAGTGATCTAAAGTGTGAGTCACCGCAGTGACATGGCTAAACAGTGACACATGGATATCATAGGGATAAAATTTTCCATTGTTTCACATTTATCATTTGACACGTGGAAGTTCTCATATTAGGCCCTGTTTAGAACACACTCCTCTCAGGAAGGTTGGTACAAACTCACAGAAGGGATCTAGAAATAATAGGGCTGGCATTAGGAGGAGGACTCCCCAGAAGGCGTGGACTTATCATTTGTTTGGGTCTTGGCTGCTGCGTGGGCTTTCCTCCAGCTGTAGTTCATAGGGGCCACTCTTCGTTGGGTTTCTTGGGGTACTCTTCATTGTGCTGGCTGCTCTTATTGCAGAGTGCAGGCTCTCTGCACACAGGCTTCAGAAGTTGCAGCCCGAAGGCTCTAGGGCATGGGCTCCGTAGCTGTGGCTCATGGGCTTAGTTGCCCTACAGTATGTGGAATCTCCCCGGGCGGCCAGGGATCAAACCCGTGTCTCCTGCATTGAAAGCTGGATTCTTATCCACTGGACCACCACAGAACTCTAGGAAGCATGGATTTAGAGTTGGGTCCTGAAGAAGAGGGAGCATGCTTTCCTAAGCCCTGAAAAACAAAGGCCACATAATTTAAATTTAAGGGACTCGGTGGCTCAACAAATGTTTATTGCTAAGGATCCAGGGCTGATCAAAATAAAGTCCCTGTCCTCATAACCTTACTTTCTATTCAGAGAGATAGAACATGAAAGCAGAAAAAAATAAATAGAAAAAGGAGAGGATTGCAATTAGCAGTTAAGTGCTACAGGGAAATAACCAAGGACAATGGTAGTGAGTGATTGGGGTGGGGGGTTTGCCACATCCAATGGCAGACTTGGGGTGCGGAGGGGTCTCTGCCAGAGAGGGGCTAGCTGAGGAGAGCAGAGACCTGAAGGATGAAAAGAGTGAAGAGGTAGGGAATGCAACTCCAGGCAGAGACCAGCAAATGCCAAGGCCCCAAGGAGAGAAGGGCCCTTGGTTTGTTGGGAGAACAGAGAAAAGGTACTTTTGTGGGGGCCTGGTGAACAAGACAAGACTGGTGTGGAGTGAGGCAGAAGGGGAGGGTGGCCAGATCTTACAGGGTCCTATAGGCTGGGTGAGGGTGGGAGGCAGAATGAGAGGCCATTGACACGTTTGAAGCAGGAAATTGGTTTACCATGTTTGAAGATAAACTTGGCTTTGGCAATTGGGCAGGAGAGGTGAACACAGGGAAGAAGGGAAGCAGAGATACTGGCAGGAGGTTCTACCATCACCCGAGTGAGCGTGAAAACAGAAGGTAAGATTCCTTAGAAGCCAACCATGCTCTGAAGCTGTTAACCTGCTTGAATCTGCTGTGAACCAAAGACTCCTCTGCAAGAATACCCAACCTCTTCCTGTGCAATCTCCCCAAAACTGGACCATGTTGGCCGTGCGTGTCTGAAGAGATGGCTGACTGCTAAGAGAGGCCATAATGGGAATAAGGGACATGTTGTAATTACAGTGTGAACACCTCCTCATGCTGGAAATTCTAGAAATCCAATGGGTCAGGAAGTGGAATATGGCAGGGTCCCCAGCCTGGAGATTCACAGTATGAGGTCAAAATGTAGATCAGAATCAATAGGAGGGCCTCTGCACAGCACCCTAAAGTGGGAAGTTGGTGGGGTGGGGCCATGGCAAGATCTACAGAGAGGGGTGATTATCACCATTTGGAAGTGACTGACTGTGTCCTCATAGTACCTTCAGTTCTCTTTCAAATTAACTCAAATTTATTTTTAGTGTTTTGTAAGCTCCCCATAGATACTATATATAGCATGTTCTAAACTGATAAGATGATAAAAATCTCATTCCTTTCTCTATTTCCAAGATAGTTTTTTAAGGACTTATTCCAACATAGGCTGGCGAGTTTACTTGGCTGCATAGTAGAGTGGAAAGAATGTAAGTTTTGGAGTCAGAGAAGAATGAGTTCAAAGCCTGGCTCATTCATTGTCTGGTTCTATTGTCTTGGTTAAGTTATTTGAAGCCCCTAGCCTCAGTTTGCAGATCTGTGTAATGGGTGTTGTAAGGATTATGAATAGTGTAATTTTCTGGTTGCTGCTAGACACTTTATAAATGCCAGTATTATAATTACAGAGCCAAGGACACAGATTCCTTTCTCACAGGAAGTTGATGTCTTATTTTATTATTTATTTTTAAAATATTTTGGCCAGATGGCGTGTAGGACCTTAGTTTCCTGACAGGGCATCAAACCCTCATCTTCTGCATTTCAAGGTAGATTCTTAACCACTGGACCACTAGGGAAATCCCTGGATATCTTATTTTAAAAAAAGAGAGAGAGAGAGAGAGAAAGAAAGAAAAGAAACCTCTTTCTACCTCTGCAGATTGTATCAAGCCCTGACATATACAAGCAGTCACACAGAAATTCTGAGTGAGAGAGGATGAGTGGGTCCAGACCCTCTCCTACATCCCTCAACAGTGGCAAAGACTCAGGAGTGACATCCCCATCATACCCACTTGTTATTTTTTACCTTCTTTTTTGAGGTTATGGCTGGAAACTGTCAGAGTTGGGGAAATGACTAAAATATCTTTCCTCAGTCATGAAATTATCGTCAATACGAAAGTTCCAAGAACATTCAGCAGCCTCAAAGCACACCAGGATGGCAAGCCGGAACCTATTTGCTTTTGAAACATAAACGAGGATGGTTCTTTAAATGTAACTTCTCACTGTGCCCAGAAATGAAAAATTCCAGCTTGTCACTGATCTCTTACGAAATTTGGAAGAAGCTGCTTCTTTTGTAGTCAGGATTCACATGAAACAGCCCAACTCAGTCCTCATTCCTTTGTTCAGTCTGTGTTTGGTTATAATTAAGTGTTTCATTCTTGAAGTCCCATATCCACCGAGCCTCCCTGTAGAAGAAAAGTTATCAGAGGCTTATTTCTGCCTCTGCAGAGCAGGGGGGAGGACCCCACCCACCTCTGTCTGAACATTAAATCAACAGGCTCTAAAAGTTGGATGGGGCCCCATTTTCCAATCCTTTGATATTCTTTTCAATATCCCAGCTTGCAGGACACCAAACCCAGGAAAACTGTATGTAATTTTTAAAATTGTTTTTGTTTATTTAATTGATATCTGTAACTAATGTTTCCTTCCTCAACTTTTCCTCATTTAGGTTAGACCTTGGACGGCACAGATGGTAAAACAATCTGCCTGCAATGCAGGAGACCCGGCTTGGATCCCTGGATTGAGAAGATCCCCTGGAGAAGGAAATGGCAACCCACTCCAATATTCTTGCCTGGAGAATTCCATGGACACAGGAGCCTGGCGGGCTACAGTCCATGGAGTCACAGAGTCGGACATGACTGAGTGACTAACACGCACACTTGGAAGTTCAAGCGAGGTGTGGAAGAGGGTTGTAAGAAGATCAAATGTTGGAAGTAACTTTTATTT
This sequence comes from Oreotragus oreotragus, assembly GCA_006410675.1. NCBI lineage: Eukaryota > Metazoa > Chordata > Mammalia > Artiodactyla > Bovidae > Oreotragus > Oreotragus oreotragus. The sequence continues at coordinate 295,279 of SJYX01021168.1, read as the reverse complement.
TTGGAAACTTTGAAAGTAAAGGAGAATGAGATACACCTAGGATGGAGGTCAAGAAGTAAGATCTGGAAGCGATTGAGTCTTTTCCTCACTTAGGGAGAACCGAGTATTGTGACTTGAGCTGAGTGTTGTGACTCTTGATGAGAGGTGCTGGAACACGGTTGCGTTAGTCAGAGCAAGTGGGCCACGCTGCGGAGAAGAGGAAACCTGGTCTCCTCTGGTGCCTGCCTCACAGCTGGAGGTGGGCCACCTCTGCCCCCCCAGAGTGCTGGCTCTCTTGCCCAATCCATTGGCATACAAAATGAAAGAGATAATCCCAGAGTGGGAGATTGGAATGCAAAGATGAAAACAGGCTTTCCTGAGTGTTTCGTGGCTGTAGCATGGCCCCAAATTAGCTTATAAAGTGAACTCGGGCAGCCATGTAAGTGGTATGATTTCAGGGACTCAGAAAAGCAGCCTGTCATCACATCAGCCCAAAATGTTTATCAAGATTCTCTTCCGTGTGTTGGCTCCTTTTAACTTTCTGGCAAAAGGTCACGAGTTCTCTGAGAGGGCAAACACGATGCCATTACTGCCCATCAGAATTTTAGTGTGACTTGCTTTCCCACATAAGGCCATGTGGGAGAGTGGAGGACAGTCCTCTCTGGCATTTTTATAATGACCGGTAGGGATGGTCAGGGGTGGCTTGCTGCTGGAGAGGACCTGGGACAGACAGGGGCTGTCCTACCCAGAACTTTGCAAGAGGCTGGTCTGAAAGATGAACCCTGTCTCCTAGGATTCACAAATCAGTCATGAAGCACTTTCTGAGGGTCTGTTATGTGTCAGACACTCTACTAGATATTGTGGATCTCCTCAGGTTAGCAAATGGTTAGGACACCACATGGCTGCCCAACTCTGCATTCAGCAGCATCACGATAGGCAGGTCAGTGTGAAAGCAGAGATGTGCACAGGGTCCTATGAGGACACAAGGAAGGGTGCTTAGCCCAGCTGCAAGGGAGAGAAAGAAGATGGTTGGAAAGTCTTCGTGGAGGAGGTGATAGCTGAGTCAAGTTGCTTTCTGTGGTAGAGATGACCAACCATATTTCACTGATTCTAAGATGTGCTGTTTTCCACATTGTAACATCTCTAAGCTCTGTCTTATAATTGATGGAGACACAGAAGCTCTAGGCCAGGCAAGCTGTCATGACATAATTGTCATTACTGCACAGAAACAAACTTGGTCACTTTGTCATCAGTTCATTTACTTGCAACGTTTAATGTGGAGTTGAACTGCCATTTAAAATGGTCTCTAGAGACTACACATGATTTGGCATTACTGTAAAAAGGTATTGTCTACATAGAAAAGTATGGGAACAGAGTAAAAGACCATACATTTGTCATTAAGAAAGCAGATACATGTCATTGGAAGAAGGACCACAGTTCTATGTTTTCTCCCAAAATAACAAGTATTTTACAAGACTCAAGAAAAGAAGGTGGAAGTAAATGAAGCTCTGCTACGTTTTGTTACTAAGATACCAACAAAGAATCATCCTCACACACTAAGCAACACAGCTAAAGGCAGGATAAATTAGTAAAACTAGAGAAATAAGAAATTGTCCAAGAAGCAAAGGCTGGTGGTCCTGATTCATATATGGCACAAAGCAGCCCTTAAAGCATTATGGCATAATTTTAAAAGTAGAGTGTTCTTTCCTTATTATCTACAATCTAGCCAATCAATAATGTTTAGCTTAAGCCCAAATCAATAGTGAGCTAGAGAAAGCTCAGACAAGCTCACAGAAGGCAAAATGCAAGTACACATCTCCCGCAGTGATATCAGAGAAGTCACAATAGCTTGAAATAGTCCAGAATGGGAGTATTTACACCTTGGAAATTGGCAGTTGCTATAAATCGGGCTCTGTTGTTTTTCAGAACTGGTTAACCAGTATCTCATTGCCAAAGTGGGACTTTGTGGATTATACAGAAGTATCTCATGCAAGTCTTGCTAGGATTTGGAACCAGGTATTGGGTCTTCCCTGGTGGCTCAGTGGTAAAGAATCTGCCTGCCAGTGCAGGATACCTGGGTTTGATCCTTGGGTTGGGACAATCCCCTGGAGAAGGAAATGGCAACCCACTCCAGTATTCTTGCGTGGGAAATCCCACGGACAGAGGAGCCTGTCGGGCTATAGTTCATGGTGTCCCAAAAGAGTCAGACACGATTTAGTGACTAAACAGCAAAGTAAATTGACCAAGAACAGAGATAACTTCTTAAATGTTTCCATCAGTCTATCCAGAACCACATGGCCTCTTATCTTTTCTTAGGTCCACACATCTCTTTCTTCTCTCTCTTCACATTTCATGGCCACCTCTGGTACAATCAGGTTCAGTTAAAGTCAGGTAGTGTGCAAATCTGCCTTTTTAAGAATTATGGCTAAGGTGGGTTCTCAGGAAGGGGGTATACAGGCTGGATAAAAATGGTGAGCATCTCAGGCTTCATTCTTAAAGGAAGTTGGTTTGGGTAACACACTCAGGCGGAAGGATATGAGCAGAAGTAACAGCTTTCAGAGTTGCTAGAACAAAATGTGGAACCTGGGCATGGTAGAAGATGAGGTTAAAGAGATGCACAAAGCGGAGGCATAAGAGGGGATGTTAGTTCCATACATGGCAGGGTTTTCAAGTCCAAAAGTACCCAGCCTAAGGGAAGTGGAGTCTAGACAGTCCCGTAGGCATGCAAAGTCCTGTGGCATCCAGCTCTTCAGTGAGAAGGCCACCAACAAGGCAGTGGAAAGCTTGAGCTGTAGATGTGTCCATTGACTGGCCCCTTCCATAGCTGGGCAAGTCATTTATCATCCCAGTGCCTCCATTTCTCCACAAAATGGAGATAAATGAAGCTACCTTCTGACTACCTGAAAGGGTTTTTGGGGAGGCAAATGATCTACCGTATGAAAACCCTTTGAGGACTGTAAAACAAGATTCAACCATATGGTATTTACTCATCTGTAAAATAAGGGGGTTGGCCTAGATGGGATTTAATGTTCTAGTCTTAAAGTTCTACAACTCTATTATTATCCTTATTATCTGATCATTATGTTAAAATTATGGGTTTTATTGACATGAAACACCCTTCTCTCATCTTGCCAAGAAGACTTAAGGCGAAGCTTTTAGGCTGAGAAATACCACTTCCTAGGTGGTTGTTTCCACAGAAACACCAATAACCATAAACTTATGCAGGAATGTGAACTGTTTGGGTTTAAATAGGAAGAGGAAATTGATTTATAAACGAGGAATAGAACCAAACCCCTAAAGAAGAATAGTTTCTTTCTGTACCTTACACATAAGTATGTAACCTGATCCCTCATTTAAAAAATACTGCTTTTTTGATATCTGCTTTTTAAAAGACTACATAGTATGCTACAACTGAAATGCCAAAAGATTTAAAAGTGGTTTTAGAAAACTGTGGCTAAAATTTAGAGGTTTAAAATGATGAGGTCTAGAGATTTTTTTCATTCCTAAATTGCCCTTCAGCCACAGTGTTTAGTAAGTCTCTTGTATTTTAGAAAGGAAAGAGGAAATATCATCTTCTTTCTAGAAATATATCACCAAAAGTGGTGCAGTTAATGACCAGTAATAGTTTGGAACCACTGCTGACACTCACAGAGGGCTCCCCACGTGCCAGGCCCTGGGCTTAGTGCTTTACTTGCATCTTCTTATTTAATCCTTGCAAAATCTCAAGTGAGGCAGGCAGTCTTATTAGTCTCATTATATAGATGAGAAATCAAGGCCTCAGGAGAATAATTGACTTGCTCAGCCAGCAAGTGGTGGCACTGGGATTCAAAGCTCCCTTGCTCCAGCCCTCATCCTTGCTATCCTGTGCTAGCTTGCTTCTGAAAACTTAACATGATTTTTTAAAAAAATAGCTTTCCCAAAGGGAAAGATAGACCTCATGTCATGTGTTGAGGGGTGGTTCGAAAATGATCTCACTGAAAATAGAAGCTCTGTGATACTTCAGTTATTAAGAGCTAAGAGTGAGTAGTATGAGGCCATAAAAAGATAACAAAGTTTTGCCATTTGCAGCAACATGGATGGACTTAGAGGATATTAAGCTAAATGAAAGAAGTCAGAGAAAGATAATACTGCATGAAGCCAATTATATGTGGAATCTAAAAAATACAGCAAACTAGTGAATGTAACAGAAAAGCAGCAAGCTTACAGAGGCAGACAACAAGGTAATAGGTACCAGCTGGCGGGAGTGGAGAGCACTGCTGTGGGGGAAGGGGGCGTTTAAACTATTGGGTGAAGATAGGCTCAGGGATGTACTGTACAACACAGGGTACATAGCCAATATTTTGTAACAACTGTAAATGGAAAGTAACCTTTAATAATTGTACAAAGAGACTTCCCTCTTGGTCCAGTGGTTAACACTTTGCGCTTCCAAGGCAAGGGGCATGGGTCTGTAAAAATTTATAAAATTTTTTTTCTAAGAATGAATAGTATGTTCAGTGTTCTCAGCACATACAAACAGACCATGTTTTCCAGAATGGCCAGCCTAAAACATCAGAAGCATCGTGTCTCACGAAAGGCTTGGACTTTCAAAATGCCTTTTGTTGCATAAATAAATGGGAAGCTTCCTTAACTAGCAGGGATTTGGAGAGAAGGCAGGAATTCTCCATCCAAAACTTAGCTTCTTCTTTGCTGTTGACTGAAGCATCAGTTGCAGCTCTTTCCGCCTATAGTTCAGAATTGGTAAAACTTGTGGAAAGTGAACGAGACCCTGTGGAAAAGATTATCTCCTCATTTTCCAGGCAAAATGTTTCAATCAAATATTTCTTTGTACATGCATTCAGACTTTAAAAATCCACTTACAGACAACTAAAAAAATCACATTCAATTCTCCCTTTTTAGGTTAACCATAAATGTCTGTGAGGCATAAAAGCCCATAGTGGAGAGGAAAATAATCCAGCTGAGTAATAGGCTTCTATTTCTAGAACATAATCACCAAGAAGAGCGATCAAGGGGCAGGCATTTATTGAGCATTTACTAAGTGACTCGCTGCGTGGAACAGAAAATAAAAGCGGTAAGATCTTAATGAAAAGATCCCTGGGAACTAAACATTGTAAAAACAAAAAGCACACAGAATTTCTACATAAACTGTGCAAGCAAAGTTGCCCAAGGGAAGGAAAAAGCATTAGACTGATGAGGAATTATGAAGCTGGTCCTTTCTTGCCAAGTCTTTGGGGGTCCTTTCCCCTTCAGGGGAGAAATATCCTCTCTCAAATCTCTTCACATTCTCTTCCACTCAATAGATTGGTGGTTTCATAGAAACTGGGAATGCAAAGAGGAACTAGATCCCACTAAGAAGCTATGATTCTAGCCAGGATTTACACAAAGCTTCTCAATTTCCTCCTCTGCCCACCTCTCCAATCAAAACAGGGTATGATCATCATTCCCACTGATACATAAATTGGCCAATGGCTTTTTAAACAAAGCTCGTGCACATGAAAATGTGACTTCTTCCATCATGCTTTTGTATTTTAAATCTGTCTCTTCTGATTGTGGATAAAGAGTTTCAGATACCACTACACAGGTTTTAAGAAGAATAAAGGGAAACAATCTAAATGTTCATCAACAGAGGAATGGATAAAGAAGAAATAATACATTTAGACAATGGAATATTACTCAGCCATAAAAAAGAATGAAGTAATGTTATTTGCAACAACATGAGTCTAGAGGTTATCATACTAAGTGAAGTTAACTCAGACAGAGAAAGACAAATATCATATATCACTTACATGTGGAAACTTAAAAACGAATACAAATGAATTTACTTATAAAACAGAAACAGATTCACAGATTTTAAAAACAAACTTACAATTACCAAAGGGGAAAGGTGGCAGGAGGGGTAAATTAGGACACACGCATAACACATATACACACATATATAAAATAATCAATAAGAAAAAAAAGGAAAGATGAAGAAGGCAAACTAGAGTCACCTCAGTCCTGCTCGTCTAGCTGGCACTGAAGGTCTCAGCTCAAATGTCACGTCTTGAGAGTCATTGTATGACACTGGATCAACTATTGGTATGCTACTACACTAAACTTTTATTTTATCCATGGCACTTATCATTACCATAAATTCTCCTATTTCTCTGCTGTATATTTTCCTGCATTTTCCCCTAAGCATTGTGAAAGCAGAGATCTTGTCAGTTTTGTTTTCTACTCTGTCCCCAGGGCCTAACACAGTGGCTAAAACACAGAAGATTATCACAGTATCAAGCTGAGTGGATGAATGAGTGAGTGAGTGAGTGGGTGAAGGAGTAAACGAATATAGCTGACCACCTGACTTAGTTCCTCAAGTGTGGTTGGCAGAGTAAATCCTAAGGTTTCTCATGACAGGAAAAAAAAATAGATCTTATCATTTTAAGCCTTATGCTCCAGCAATCCCACTTCTGAGTATATATCCAAAGGGAATGAAAACAGCATCTGGAATAGATATCTGCATCTCATATTCACTGCAGCATTATTCACAAAATATAATATCACTTATATAGAAATGTCACTTATATTTAGAATCTAAAAAAGCCAAACTCATCAAAACAGAGAGTAGAGTAGATGTTAACAGGAGTTGGGGGTGGGGAAATGGGGAAATGTTGGTAAAGGGTACAAGTTATAAGATTAATAAGTTCCAGGCATCTAATTTACAGCACTATATATATTCTATATATTTACAGCATTCTATATACATATATATAAGATCTACTACCTTAACAAGTTTATATATATAATACATATATGTGTGTATATACACACACACACATAGTGATTATAGTTAATGACAGTGTATTATACACTTGAAATTTGCTAAGAGAGTAGATCTTAAGTGTTCTCACCACAGTAAAGAAATGGTAATTACGTGCTGTGATGGAGGAATGAGATAACACTATGAGGATAATCATTTTGTAATATACAAGCATATTAGCTCAACGCATCACTCCCTCACTTTAAGCTACACAATGTATGTCAATTAAAACTCAAAGCAGAAAGGAAAAAAATAAGAGTGGTTGGCAGGGGTTTGGAGAATCAAGGGCTCCCATGCTGTTCTCTAGGCCTTAGACCAGAGTAAGCAAATGATGAGTCAGCCTCCTGTTCCTATAAGTAAAGTTTTATTGGAACACAGCCACACCCATTAGCTTCCTCATTACCTATGGATGTTTTTGAGCTCCGATGGCAGAGTTGAATAGCTGTAATGGAGACCATATGATCTGCAGTCTGTAAATACTCACTGTCTGGTCCTTTCAGAAAACATTTGCTGAATGTTTCACCTAGACTCACCCCTGGGGAGTAGAACTGAAACCATTAGGCGCCCAGTTTATGAGCTGTGGGTTACGAAGGAGTTAGTGCCTCTTCCTCATTTAAATGTTTGTCTCCTTTCATTAATACACACTTTCTTCTTGAATACAATTTTAAATCAAAAGCTTTTTCTACTTAAATTTTTTTTAAGTTGAATAATCTAAAGATAATGTAGTACGATAAATAGATGGGCTAGGTTTTGCTGCAGTAACAAACAACCCCAAAATCTCAGCAACTTAAAATAGCCCAGTGCATCTCTTGCTCACACGGTATTTCCCATGTTGGTTGGCGGAGGCTCTTCACAATGTTTGGAGAAGGAAATGGCAACCCACTCCCACTTCACAATGCTGTCACTCAGGAACTGCAGGCTGATGGACACCTGTCTCCACTCTACTGCTACAGCTCCCCAGAGTGGGAAAGAAGACTGCACTGAATCAGGCACTAGATGTTGAAGCTTCTACCTGGAAGTGACATATATACTTCCTCTCACATTTGATTACCCAGAGGAAGACCTATGGTCACATCTTAATTCATCAGGGTGAGGATATGTAATCCTCCCACAAGAGTGAGCACTCATATTTGTGGGGACTTTATAATTATCTATAATTATTCTGTAAGTACTGAGTTAAAAGGAAATGTAGTGGATTAGGCTCAGGGCGGGGTGCTCATCCCAAGTAGAATTGAATCCACAGGGATGAAAGCCAGAAGGAGGGGTCCCTTTTCCTGAGTTCCACCCCCTTAGGTACCCCTGAGAAACCACAGGCTCCAAGTTCTATTGTTTAAAAAAAAAACAAACAATGGAATTTGAGATAGGCTACAATATACTGTCAGATACATTACTAACTTTAACATTTAAAACTCCACTGAGACCAAAATAATCTAGCAAATAATATCAAAACAGTTCTCAGGAATTTAGAACTTTTTGAGTTTCTTTACATGGGTCTATAACTCTCAAGAAAAGCTCTCCCCAGGTCCAGCTGCAGTGAGAGTGCTCTGCATTCCTTCACGGACAGAAGCAGGCCTCTGGTGACGAGCGCAAGAAAGGTTTGTCTCCATATCTGGGGTGGGGAACTGTCTGGCCTGGGCTTTCAACGTCTTTTTCATCTCACTTCTAGAAATCAAAGCAAGCCCTAGAGCCAACAAACTGAGCATCTGGGGTACGGTTGGTGCAGGGAGCAGAGGTCGTGGTACACCTGGGAAAGATCGATCTTTTGCTTTCCAAGAGTCTTGGGTGAGAAAAAGAGCACAAGGAGGAATTCTACAGAAAGAAAGGAGGAAGATCTTTGATGATCTCACTCGGACCTAGGACTGAACTAGCTGTTGGAGCAGAGCAGAGCGCATGGGTGCCCTAGGGGAGTCAGAAGGGAGTACGCTTTATCTCATTTATCCAGAAGATGAATCTTGACCCAGAAAAGGGAAAGCTTTATGTCCAATAACAAAAAGCAGAGTCTGTTGATGAGCGTTACCCATGGAAGGAAGCATGCACTGAAGAGAAAACAGTGAGTTGTCTAGTTTGCTAGGGTTGTCGTAACAAAGTACCATGGATTGGGTGACTTAAACAACAGAAATCAATTTTCTTGTAGTCCTGGAGGCTGGAAGTCCAAATTTAAGATGTTGGCAGGGTTGCTGTTGTCTGAGTCCTCTCTCCTCACCGTTCAGTCACCACCCTCCTGCCTCTTCACAAAGTTGTCCCAGGTGCATACACACCCCTGGTGTTTCTCTGTGTCCTTACGGTCTCTTCTCACAGGGACACCAGTCAGCCTGGGTTAGAGCCCAGCCTAATGGCCTCGCTTCAACTTAATTACCCCTTTAAATTCTCTCCCTCCAAAAACAGTCACATTTTGAGGTACTGGGAGGTTAGGGCTACAACATAGGAATTTACAGGGGATACAGTTCAGCCCATAATGTGGACTCTTCACAGGAATATAAAAATATCCCAAACTCCTCAACCTGTTCAAATCAATAATGGATATTGAGTATGACTGCCCTGAACTTCCTGTCCTCACAAAATCTCATCTGGCAGAACCTTCCCAACACTGTGTGTGCAACTCAGATGTATTCTCAAAAATAAAACAAAAAAGTGGGGTGTACAAAATGAATGACTAGAATCTCAAAATAAGGACAATGTCACCTAACATAAGGAAACTATCAGCCTGAATACCCTTAAAAATATTGCCAATGTGATAAAATATAGGTACAGCAGCATCCATACCTTTTTATGACCATGGAAATTTGAATGACATAGAGACAGGCATGGAAACTTTCCTGAAGAAATTTGGTCCTGTCCTCACAAAATCTCATCTGGCAGAACCTTCCCAACACTGTGTGTGCAACTCAGATGTATTCTCAAAAATAAAACAAAAAAGTGGGGTGTACAAAATGAATGACTAGAATCTCAAAATAAGGACAATGTCACCTAACATAAGGAAACTATCAGCCTGAATACCCTTAAAAATATTGCCAATGTGATAAAATATAGGTACAGCAGCATCCATACCTTTTTATGACCATGGAAATTTGAATGACATAGAGACAGGCATGGAAACTTTCCTGAAGAAATTTGGAAGTTCCCAGAGTATAAGACTGTCTTCTCACATTTTTCTGAAAATGTCTTATTGCCCCTTGTCCTAGATGATGGTTTAGCAGGGTACACAGTTTCAGGGGCACTTATTTTCTCTCAGCACTTTGAATTGTTCCTCTGGATTCTGAATCCTCTTGTTGTTGTTAAGACTATTACATAATTATTGTGTTTTTTAAAAAAATAATTTCTTCTTTCTTTCTGGTTCTTTTTATGAAAAAAAAAAAAGTTTTCTAAAGCTTCATTTTTATGTTTGTAGCAATGAATACATTTTTATTTATTTTGCTTCAGAGTTGATGTATTTCTTCAAACTTAGAATTCAGATCTCTCATCAGTTCATGTTTTTCATTATCGCTTTGAATATTGCCATTCTTCTTTTGTCCATTCTCCCCTTTTGGAACTCCAATTATATATATTTTGAAGATCTACTTTTCTCCTCCATGTCTCAGCCTCAATTGCATAGTTTCCATGTCTTAATCTCTCTGTATAGCATTTTGAGATGATTCTTCACCCCTTTCTTCTAGTTTAGTAATTCTCTCATTAGTTGTGATATAGCTGCCATTTAATCTACCCATTACATTTGAAATTTTAAGTATTATATTTTACATTTCTAAACATTCTATTTGGCTCTTTTTAAAAGAACATTTATTTTTGATGGTCTTTTGTTCATTTCTTATGGTTACAATTCATTCTGTTTCTTCAGAGACCTGGGTTCTGTCCCTGGAGAAGGGAAAGGCTACCCACTCCAGTATTCTGGCCTGGAGAATTCCATGAACTGTATAGTCCATGGGGTTGCAAAGAGTCAGACACAACTGAGCGACTTTCACTTTCACTTTCAAGCCCAACGTTCTTACTGTCTAGTTCTATTGTCCATTGTGTCTGCTGAGCCCAATTTATGGTGGTTTATCTTCTCATGTGCTTCTCATTTTTACACTCAGAACAAATAAGGCTACTCTTAAAGGTAAGAATCCTGAAGACTCTAGATTGAGGTTGCATCCCGTCTAATACCAGGTGCCTTGAGGGTGTTATGAACTAGATGCACTTTTAAAATAATTTTTCTCCCTGGAGTTTCCTGGGCCATACAAATAGAATAAATACTAAATCACTATAATGTCAGGCTTGGGATTATAAATTCGCAGTAAAGAGCGATTTTGTTTTCATTTTTGATGCCTTTTACCAAGGCTGAAATTGAGATATTTCCTTGTTGGGTTCCTTTTTGCTAGAGGATGAATTTTTTTTTCCTAATCCAACTTTTTACTTGAGAGTGTAGATGTTTGAGACCCCTAACTTTTTCTAGGATCTTAATTTTCATCTTAACAGGGCTTTAGTCTCCCCACGGAGAATCAAGCTCCCTGGATTGGCAAATAACCCCCAAGTAGCTCCATGCTTCAGGGTTTGCTGACCACTCTGGTTTCAACTTTTTTTCTTACATCCTATGAATTTTGCTGTCTTACAAATTTAACTTTGCTTTTAACCAAATGTTTGGTGTATATTACCCAGTGTTTCAATGCGCTTGTGGGGAAATTTTTTTCAGAATTTCCAGGCAGCCATACTGTTGGAGACCAAAGTCCATTCCCCGGCTCTGAAGAACACAGTTACATCCAGTTATGCCTGAACTGTGGTGCTGGAGAAGACTCTTGAGAGTCCCTTGGACTGCAAGGAGATCCAGCCAGTCCATTCTGAAGGAGATCAACCCTGGGATTTCTTTGGAAGGAATGATGCTAAAGCTGAAACTCCATTACTTTGGCCACTTCATGAGAAGAGTTGACTCACTGGAAAAGACTTTGATGCTGGGAGGGATTGGGGGCAGGAGGAGAAGGGGATGACAGAGGATGAGATGGCTGGATGGCATCACTGACTCGATGGACATGAATCTGAGTGAACTCTGGGAGTTGGTGATGGACAGGGAGGCCTGGTGTGCTGCGATTCATGGGGTCGCAAAGAGTCGGACATGACTGAGCGACTGAACTGAACTGAATTAAACTGAACTGAACTTTTTCTTGCTTCAGTCTAGTGGGAGAGAGTACCTCCTTTCCTTTGCACTTCTATGAAATTCCAATAATCCATGGACATATCTTATTTTTTATAATAGGAGGAGGGGTAAACATATGACAAGTGAGTGTAAAAACACTTTGTTAACTCTAAGGAGTGTTCTAGCCACTCTATAACTAAGGTATGGTATCAGGCTCTCCTTTGGAAAGAGAATACTCTGCTCTGATATACCTCCTCTGGCAGGAGTCGGGGGCGGGGGAGGTGGGGGTAGAGAAATCTGTTTAAGTAAGGTATCCAGATTCATTTGCAAGGATTAAAAACCTACTTTTGAAAGGATTTATGTTGCAGAGAAGAAATACTGACTCCATGTTGGAACTGTTTCTTTGACTTGCTTTTTATTGCTTTTGTTATTACAATCATACATAATGGCATACATAGTGTCTCAAAGGACCCTGTCCTTCTGCCTGAGGGTAAAGTGCCTTTGTTCAGCTCATAGAGATAATCTGACCCTGCCCACCTGTGAATAGAAGAGATTAACACATCCCTTCCAAAGCCTGACACTTCCCAGAGATATTTTGCAAGACTTGAGTCCGCTGGACTGCAAGGAGATCAAACCAGTCAGTCCTAAAGGAAATCAGTCCTGAATATTCATTGGAAGGACTGATGCTGAAGTTGAAACTCCAATACTTTGGCCACCTAAATCAAAGAACTGACTCACTGGAAGAGACCCTGAATGATGGGAAAGGTTGAAGTCCGGAGGAGAAGTGGACGACAGAGGATGAGATGGTTGGATGGCATCACTGACTCAGTGGACATGAGTTTGAGCAAGCTTTGGGAGTTGGTGATGGACAGGGAAGCCTGAAGTGCTGAAGTCCATGGGGTTGCAGAGAGTCGGACATGACTGAGCAACTGAACTGAACTGAACTGAACTGAACTGCAGACCCTTTTTACTTTACTNCTGACTCAGTGGACATGAGTTTGAGCAAGCTTTGGGAGTTGGTGATGGACAGGGAAGCCTGAAGTGCTGAAGTCCATGGGGTTGCAGAGAGTCGGACATGACTGAGCAACTGAACTGAACTGAACTGAACTGAACTGCAGACCCTTTTCACTTTACTTCCTCACGACCTCTCCCTCTCCATTCTGCCTTTTGACTTTAGTTCCTCATTGTTTCTCTCTCTGAGTCTGTAAAAGAACCTGGTATCCAGAACACCCACAAATGACTGCTTTGAGACATTAGTCTGCCATCTTCTTGGTCAGTTTGTTTTCCAAATAAATTCATATTCTTTGCCTCAACTCCTCGTACCTTTGATTTATTGGCCTCTCATGCAGCGAGCAGAGTGAGCTTGGAGTCAGCACAGAGTGTATTCTACCAGTATGTTCCTTCTGCTTATAAACAGCACAAAACCACACAAAAAGCAAGGATTGGGAAGAAAACAAACTCTTAAATACAAATTGTGTATTTTTTCACCTTAGAAGTTCAGCCTATCTAAGCATTTGTGTACATTTAATTCTATTGACTTTGCACTGAGGTTTTTTTTGTTGTTGTTGTTTCTTAATCTTTTGGCCATGCCATACAGCATGTGAGATTTTAGTTCGCTAAAACTGTGCCCCCTGCATTGGCAGCATGGAGTCTTAACCAGTGGACCAGTCACCAGGGATATCCCACTATCTGACTTTTTTTGAGTTTCTTCAAGTTCTTCAAAAATTGTCTGCTCCTCAGACCAGATTCATTAGAAAAACACCTTCATTGCTGTTCCTTGATGCACCTGCCCATATGTCTCACCTTGACCAAGGGAGTCTGTTCTGGATATCTCTAAGCTCCTTCTTTTTTTAAATTTTGTTTTAAAATTTTTATTTTATATTGGAGCATAGCTGATTTACAGTGTTGTATTAGTTTCAGGTGTACATAAGCTCTCTCTTTTGCTGCCAGGTCTGTGTCTTTTATCAGTGACCTGTTCCTTTGGAAAGGGCAGTGAGTTCTGTCTTCCCCACAGATGTCTAGTGGGCACCCAAACCTTGACTCCCCTTGTGTTTGTCTGCCTCCCTATTTTCAGAAATGGAAACCCACTTCATTACTCTTGCTTGGAGAATTCCATGGACAGAGGAGCCTGGCGAGCTACAGTCCACGGGGTGGCAAAGAGTTGGGCAGGACTGATGGACTAACACTTTCACTTTCAAAGGGTTTTTTGTTTTTCCCGCTAAGGTTTTAAAACTTGGCTACAAGGTATGGGGCATGATTCTTCAGACCACGTTAAAAATGCAGACTCTCAAGTCTTTCTTCAAGACCTACTGAATCAGAACCTGCTTTTTAAAGAGATCTCAGGCAACTCAGATGCACATTAAAGTTTGAGAAGCCCTATTTTAAAAACCATCATACTGAAAGAACATTTTAAAATCAATCAATCATAAATAAAATAAACCAATCATTTGTAAATGTATTGTGTATGGAATGCTCCTTAAACGTACAGATTTTCTGATTCACCCAGTGAAGAGCCTGAGTCAGTATTTCTGTGGATAGGCTAGTGTGGAGACCACACTGGAGAAGAAGACTTTTAAATAGAGAAAGTATTGCATCTTCGCTGTGCTTTTTATTCATAGACGGTGTTTCCAGCATGTTCAGTTCAGTTCAGTTCAGTTGCTCAGTCGTGTCCGACTCTTTGCGACTCCATGAATTGCAGCACTCTAGGCCTTCCTGTCCATCACCAGCTCCCGGAGTTCACTCAGAGTCGTGTCCATCCAGTCAGTGATGCCATCCAGCCATCTCATCCTCTGTTGTCCCCTTCTCCTCCTGCCCCCAATCCCTCCCAGCATCAGAGTCTTTTCCAATGAGTCAACTCTTCGCATGAGGTGGCCAAAGTACTGGAGTTTCAGCTTTAGCATCATTCCTTCCAAAGAAATCCCAGGGTTGATCTCCTTCAGAATGGACTGGTTGTATCTCCTTGCAGTCCAAGGGACTCTCAAGAGTCTTCTCCAACACCACAGTTCAAAAGCATCAATTCTTTGGCACTCAGCCTTCTTCACAGTCCAACTCTCACATCCATACATGACCACTGGAAAAACCATAGCCTTGACTAGACAGACCTTAGTCGGCAAAGTAATGTCTCTGCTTTTGAATATACTATCCAGGTTGGTCATAACTTTTCTTCCAAGGAGTAAGCGTCTTTTAATTTCATGGCTGCAGTCACCATCTGCAGTGATTTTGGAGCCCCCCAAAAATAAAGTCTGACACTGTTTCCACTGTTTCCCCATCTATTTCCCATTAGGGTGATTAATTTCTGACACACTTGTACAAGTATAAGTTCAGCAAATTCCGCGCCCGACCCCCCACTCCCCGCCCCGCTTTTAGAAATCTCCTTGATTCCTTAATCAAGACTCCTAGATATTTAGATTTTTTCCTCAAATTTTCCCAGGGTAACTATAGCCATCCCAGCTTTTTCATGTGTGCTTTCAGCTCTGCCTTGTGCTGTGTACACTTTGGGAAGAGGGGTCCAATATGCATTAGATCACCCACCAGAAAGCCAGTGTGCATCTTCTCAATACAGTCCTTCAGCCTTGACTCCGATGGGCAGGGACAGCTCACTTTTCCCTCTGTACCTGCTACAGGAGGGGACAAAACAGAATGGTATTAAAAACATGGGGGAAATCTTTTTTAAATGGCCACTTTGTTAGATCCCTGTCATTTGATTTCCTCCCACCTTCCTGCAACCAGAATGTACTCACAAACCCCTGTCCAAGCTGAATATTCAGGTTGGGCTCAAGCTCTAGCCCTGGTGATTTCTTACTATGTGACCTTGAACAACTTTCATAAGCTTCCTTGATCTATTTCCTCATCTCTAAATGGAAATAGTAAGAGCATATAGCCCAAAGTTTGTTGGGAGGATTTTCAGAGTTAATGCTTGCCAAGTATTGCTTTACATTTGCTGCAAAATAATCATTGATGAATTTAAACATGTACCAATGGTGGACAGGTACTTTGTTGGTCCCCAATGAACCATGATTCCTGGCTCTTATGACTTTCTGTAATTGCTTTCTGCTTTGACTTTGGACTTGGCTGTGCCATTGAAACATGGATGGAAGTGGGGCAGGGCACAACTTTTAAAAGAATGATGTAGCCATAGGACGTGATAAAGACCAGTTGGAACCAATTAGGTCCAAGATGGCAGAAGATTCAACTTCCAGTGGACCTTGAGACTCATTATAGGCTCATTGTAATACATTAGCATGCTAAATGGCACACCCACTAGCACCACGACAGTTTTGAGGCCAACCATAAAAGGCCAAAAAATTGGGTGGTGGCCCAATTCCTGGAAATCCCTGCCCCATCCCCAAAATAAATGGAATAACCTTCCCACTCATTAGCTGATGAAATTACCCAGCCCACAAAAACTAACTATGCCTTATTTCAAGGTTCTCTCTCTTACAGTCTGAGATGGCCCACCCTTCATGGAATGTGTTTCTCCCAAGGCCTCTTGCCTTCCGAGATGGCCCACACTCTGTAAAGTGTGTTTCTCTCTAAGTAAATCCAGTTCTTACCTATCACTTTGTCTGTGAAATCTTTCACGATGAAGCAAGAGCCTCAGATTCATTGGCAACACTGGGGCAGGGGGCAGATGGGCTCTCTGCAGGGGAAAGCAATTGGAGATTCATCCTCTACTGACCAAAACTCCAAGATAAGTATAGCACAACAAAAACTCCAAACTTACGGGAGGAGGCTGCTCAGACTATACACATTTTTCCTTCCTGAAGTCAGGAGACCTCCCCAACCATACATGTACAGAGAAGCTTTTTGGAGGTCAAAGGGGAGTGATGCTAATTAATACTAGGCTGCCAAGATGCATTTTTGGTAGGATCCCTCTTGGTTGAGATACATGCACACACATAGAAGGATCCTGAGATATAGCTGATACAACTGTGAACCAGGCAAATCATAATGATTGGCCAAAGGAAATCCAGAAGAAATACCCCATAAAAGTAATTCAAACTGCCTTGAGGGTGCAACTCAGGGACGCTCCTTCTGAGTCTGCCCATGTATCTATACATACATACTGTACTTTTTCCTCTTAATAAATAGTTGTATGACTACTGTCCATCTTTGTGGACATTCTTTCCTGCAAAGCCGAAGGGCCAGGGCCCTTGTCACTGACTACTTGACTAGTGGCTAGGATCTGATACTTTCACCACTGCCACCCAGCCCAGTCTCTGGCTGGGAACCGAAGCTCCACTGCAAGGCATTGTAGGCTAAGGCCACCCGAGATCAACACCTTTAGCTTTGGCCAATGGGACCGTGGCAAGCATGGTGGGAGTGGAAGCTTGATGAGCACTTGTAGACTGAGGTGCAACTCCTTGGAACATTCTTTCCTGGAACCCAGCCACCAGTCCTTGTGGAAGCCCAAGAAACCACAAGAAGGAGAACCAAGATCTCAGCCAATAATCCCCAGCTGACCTCCAACCAGGGAACAACACTAACCACAAGCTCTTGGAGAGACACATTTCAGGTCATCTGGCCACTCCAGACCCACCTAGTCAACCTACAGCATCGTGAAGAATAACAGATTCTCCTGTTGTTGCTTGAAGTCACTGAGTTTTGAAGCTGTTTGTTTTACAGCAACAGATAAACCCAATAACCATTCTTCCCATTTCCATATTAGCAGAATCCCAATTTTACTTGGTGTACAGTGTACCCAGTTTAAAAAAAAAAATCTGTGTTCCCTTCCCTTTCAGAGGAAGGCAGCCATATGATTCAATTTTGATCAATAAAATTAAGTTGGATGGGGCTTTTAGAAAATCTTTCTGAGAGGGGCAGACCACACTGGCTATCTGCTCGTCCCCTTCTGCCTGCCTGAAACACAGAACTGATACTGTAGGTGGGGACATTACTGAATCCAAACTCCCTCTGCTCACTGCACTAGTAACTGGAGAAGCTAGGGCTCAATCTGCAACCTAACAGTATTTCTTCCTTTTAAAAACTCTCTCATTTCTCATCTTTACTCCATGTATGAAAACAAAGGAAAAAGAAGCAGTCAACCATGATTGCTGCCTAGAAGCTGACAAGCAGCTTTGGGCTGAGAAGTCCCCTCTCTGGGCCTCTATGAGGGCTCCTGTAGGGATTCAGCTTCTCTGTTCTCACCAGTCTTCTGCAGATCCAGCCTCACACGTGATACTCTAAAATTTTTGCAAGTGCCTCTCTGACCTTGAATTGTTTTCTATCCCTCTGAACTGAACATGCAAGTAAGAACCTGGAGACTTGAAGCAGAAGGCAGTGTGATCAGGGAGGTGAACTGGGATAGAGGGCACACACAGAATGTTCTCATCATCTGTGTTTCTTCATATGAGCATGTTATGCTGAATGTGAATGAAGAATCCTCTTAAGGCACACAGTTTAAATACAACCTTTTGAAATATCCTGCAGAAGTCCACAAAGCAAATGTGAAACCCACTCAGACCTCCACCTTCCTTTCTTTGCCTCAAAGACCTGGGTTTTTCAGTGGCAAATTTCCCAAACTAACTCAGTGCCAACCTAGTCTTTTGATTCTCCCAAATGGCCTCCAAAACTCCCTTCCCTGTTACGTATTCAAAAGGACAAACTCCTCTACCTGGTCAACAGTGACCTCCATATCCTCAACACCAGAACCCTGCCCTCCTGCCTCTTATTGCTCTATTATTGTAAAGCCAATTTGTCATCTTGGCGTTTGTGTCCTGAGGGTTCTAGGAATGCATGGCAGGCGGCCACCATGGCCTCCGTGCTGGCTTCTGCTGGTTTCTGTGCGGCTTCCCCATCCCACCTCGGCTCTGGGGAAGGAATCTGGTCCACAGCGATCTTTCTGGTGGTGGTGCCTCTGTCTTATGGCATGTCATGGGACAGTCAGAAACATCTTCACAGCCTTAATTCTCTTCTGAAACTCTAACAGGAAGTCTAGAACAAGAAATTACAGGACTCTTCTCAAAGAAGGCAAAAGAAGAGTGATAACTTGACCTTAGAAGAACCTCCACCTCGAATGAGAGCAACCTGCTCACAGTGCATGTTTGGATCATTGAGGAATTTGTATTAAAGACAAAGCAAACAAAGGGTGTATGGAATTTTGTTAAATATCTTCACAGTAGTGTAGTCGTATGTCTTAAGTATGAACTGTCTGCCATAGACTGTCTCTTAAAAATGTGTTCTCTTGCAAAGTCGAAAGAGCAATTTTGAGAACAAGAAGCAAGCTACTTCATGTCTTCTAAGGATGTTAAAGAAAGCCACAAAACTGGGAATGTGAAAATGAATAACAGAAGCCAAATGGCTACCAAACCTTAGAAAAACATAAACAAGAAGCCATAACAGATGCAAAATAACTCATCAGCCAAAGTAGGACACAGATGTATTATGTGTGCACTGTTTATTTAAGGAAGAAACACAAATTAAAATACCTTATAAGCAGAAGTTGATCTTACTGAAGAAGACAAAAATCTGGAGCTCAGTTTTAGTGCCATAACAGAAAACAAATGGATCAGGCCAACAAAAATAGTGGCTTGTTTTAGAATCACTCTATGAAGACATCATTCTGAACCATCAGCTTTTGTAAGGCCCGTTAATAACTTACCCACCCTCTTCACTTAAACTCACTTTGCTTACAATGCTAAATCAAGAACTAGAGGCTCCAGGCGTGGCTGGGACATTCAGGATAGCCAAGACTGCCATGGTACCACTTTATGACAATCTAGGGGGAAAATACCAATGCCCGGGCCCCACACCAGACCTTTGAAACCAGCCTTCTAGAGTGTGGAGCCAAGGCAATGGGGATTTTTAAAGGCAGGTAATTCTAAGGAGCTGCTAAGATTGTGACCCCCTGCAGAGGAAGCCAGTAAAGCTGCCCTGCCACATTCACGGAATGACGTGCCCTGTTATTGCTTCTGACTGTGGAGCTTTGTAAAAGCCCCTACTCTTAGCCTTTAGATAATCAGCTGTCTTCTTGATGTTTGTGAGCTCCTCACAATGCTACCTCCACAGCCTCCGTGGCAAATATTTTCTGGAATTCCTGACATGCACAGCAGAACAACCAACTTGGCACATGGATGCCTCCTTTGGATTATCTTACAATGCTCCTTCCGAGAAAGGAGAGGCCAACAAGATGGAGCTTGTGGTATTAGTTGCCTGTCCCAAGGGGATGACACCTGCATTCTCATCTTCTCTTATCCAGTCCTCTGCCAGAACTGAGAGAAGTAGTAAAGTCAATATGAGAGTCAGTTATAAACAGAGGTGGCCTGAAAGTAAAACAAAGTGGTAGTTAAGAGGACCTTTCTGGAGTTGGTCATCCCAAACCTTGATTCTCGGCTCCATTCTTTCTGGTTCTAGGATTTGGACAGGTTGCTGGAACTATTTAAAACTCAGTTTCTGCACTGTAAAAACAGAACAATACTCTGTCCAAGCTGCTGTGAGAATTAAGATAAATGGCATCTATTAGAACCTCTGTCCATATTAACTCTTGAGCAGACAGTGTTGCACAGCAGTTGAGTGAAGGGTTGAGAGCCAGACTGCCCTAGTTTGAATCACAACTCTGCCACTTTCCAGCTGTGTGACCTTGGGCAAGTTACTTAATCTCTCTGTGCCCCAGTTCCCTCATGTGCCCCAAAGGGATAATAACAGTGCTTATATGTTTGATGTTGGAGAAAGAAATGGCAATTCACTCCCGTATTCTTGTGTGGGAAATCCCATGGACAGAAGAGCGTGGCGGACTACAGTTATGGGATCACAAAAGATTTGGACACAACTGAGCGACTAAACAACAGCAGCATAGGTTTGATGTAAGGATTACATTGACCTAACATTAAGGGGACTTGACATCTCAGTTTTCTCAGGACAGTTTCAGTATATGCCTCTTGTTCTGATGTTGTGGCTGGTTTAGCATCTGCTTGCCCTACTTCACTCTCAGAAAATGTCCCAGATTGGATAATTAAGTACTTGGCCATGGGAGTTGATGTGTATATCACTTAGAAGAGTGCCTGGTATATAGAAGGTGCTAAATGTGTACTAGCTGCTAACGTTAGCCCCCATAGCAGTGCTATCCAATAGGAATACAGTGTAAGTAATTTTTATTTTCCTGGTTAGCCACATTTTATTGTTATTTACTTTTATCTTTTGGCTGTGTTGCACGGTATGTGGCATCTTATTTCCCTGACCAAGGATTGAACCCATGTTCCCTGCACTGAAAGCACAGAGTCTTAACCGCTGGACCCCCAGGGAAGTCCTCTAGTTAGCCACATTTAATAAAGTAAAAAGACATAACTGAAATTAGTGTCAATTATATATTTAACCTAATATATCCAAAATATCAGCATTTCAATATGTAATCAACATAAAAATTTTTTGTGAGATGATTTTCTTTTTTAGGCTTTGAATTTTGGTGTGTGTTCTACATTTATGGCACATCTCAATTTGGACTAGTGATGTTTTGAGCGCTCAGGAGCCTAGTTGACTGATGACGTCTCAAGTGTCCACATGTGGCTAGAGGTTACAATACCAGATAGAACATTCTGCACATTTTCCATTTCTTGTGGATGGTGATAGGTCTTAAGGCCTTCTCAGGTCTGTAGTGTTAAGGCTCAGATGCTTATCTTCTCTGCCACATTCCTATGAGCAGGGCTTTGATACAGGGCTGTGGGATATATTCTTACCAAGCATCTTAACTTCACCTCCCATCAGGTGACTAAGGGGAGTGTAGTAATCTACCCTTGGAGAAATTTCTGCTGGCTTCCTGGCAAGTGGAAAAACCATGGACCAATCAGCATTTGCATGTTTCTTTATTACTATGGTCTTGTCACATTATGAGAAGAAATGTCAGAGTTACTTTATTTTCTCCCATGTCACAGTTTCCTCCTATTTGGAAACATCACCAAGAAAACAGAAGGTGGTTTTGTTGTGAATATTTGGGCTTTTGGGACTTCTCAAGTGGCTCAGTGGTAAAGAACCTGCCTGCCAATGCAGAAGACACAGGAGATGGGTGCAATCCCAGGGTCGAGCAGATCCCCTAGAGAAGAAAATGGTAACTCATTCCAGTTTTCTTGCCTGGAGAATCCCATGGACAGAGAAGCCTGCTGGGCTGCAGTCTATGGGGTTGCAAAGAATCAGACATGACTGAGTGACTAAGCATGCACACATATTTCGGCTTCTCCCCACAGATCATCTCTCTCCAGCCTTCTGATTGTATTTTTGTTCCATTCTCTGGACTGGGCCCAATATCACCACATTCCTTTCAATTATGCTGCCTCTAACTAGACCCAGAGGTGCAGTCAGATCCTGACCAAACACCAAAGAAAGTGGAGGGGGAGCTTTGGCTCTGGCATTTTTCGGCCATCTCTATTTTCTCCTTCAGGGGTAGTTTTTTTTAATCCCAGCAAGTCTTAGCTTTGGTTCCTCAAACTTTAAAAGTCCTTAATTTGGGAAGGACTGATATTGGTAAGAGATGGAGCAAGAAAGAAGAGATGTGACATTATTTAATTTCAAAAATGAAAATTGAGCCCTACCAACCAATGGATTTCATTTATGGATCCTGCTAAGTCCTGGAAGGCAAGACTCTTAGGATGTACAATCCTGTTGGTATGGCAAGACTGACCTGCGATCCAGATCAGATACTTTGCCAAACACATGTGAGGGTGACATAGACGGTGAAAGCTGTTCAAACTGAAGGAATGGTCTTAGGCTGCTGCTGCTGCTAAGTCGCTTCAGTCGTGTCCGACTCTGTGCGACCCTATAGACGGCAGCCCACCAGGCTCCTCTGTCCCTGGGATTCTCCAGGCAAGAATACTGGAGAGGGTTGCCATTTCCTTCTCCAATGCATGAAAGTGAAAAGCGAAAGTGAAGTCGCTCAGTCGTGCCCGACTCTTAGTGACCCCATGGACTGCAGCCCATCAGGCTCCTCCATCCATGGGAGTTTCCAGGCAAGAGTACTGGAGTGGGCTGCCATTGCCTTCTCCTAGAGGCCATGTAATTCAGTATTCTCTTTGGGAAAGTGACCCAGGAGAGATCCAAACATGTGGTGAAGTTCAAATGGAAAGTGAGTCAAACAGAAGGGTTGGGAAATCTGGTCCCCTGGCTCTTCTTACTCCCGATACTATATATCACACCATAGTTACTTTGATTTGGGGGTTATTCTCCTATTGAAGTTCCACATGCTGTTTGCTGCTGCTGCTGCTAAGTCACTTCAGTCGTGTCCGACTCTGTGTGACCCCATAGATGGCAGCCCACCAGGCTCCCCCGTCCCTGGGATTCTCCAGGCAAGAATACTGGAGTGGGTTGCCATTTCCTTCTCCAATGCATGAAAGAGAAAAGTGAAAGTGAAGTCGCTCAGTCTGTCCGACTGTTAGCGACCCCATGGACTGCAGCCCACCAGGCTCCTCCATCCATTGGATTTTCCAGGCAAGAGTACTGGGGTGGGGTGCCATTGCCTTCCCTGCCACATGCTGTTTACAGCCCCAAAAAGTTTTATGCAGTTGAGATGCTTTCATGTCTCAAACCCTTTCAGCTGGGTATGGTCTCCATCAGAGGGTCTCATCAATGTATCCCGACCCCAATTAACATTTTCTAAAAGGCCTGGGTGAAAATAACCAATAAGAAGACCCTGCTCAGACATACACTTGACCACCAATCTCCCCACAGGTGGCAGAACTTCCACTGTGGTCTGAAGCTGGTGGTCTCCGTTTCAACAGAGGTGAGATCTGGAAAAGTATCTTAGCACAGTTAACTATAAGAGTCCTTTCCTCTGCAACAATCTCTCACTCAGAGCTGGACTTGCTGATGGAGAAGGTGGGATTATAAATTAAGGAGAATAAGCACATGAGCCACCTGTGGGAACCATTCAGAGCTGACAAAGGCGGGTGGACTCCCAGGCAGGTGGCTGGGACAGGGTCTGGTCGTGTAAAAGAGAAAAATAATTTATTCTATGAATAATGTTCTTATTTTATGAATAAAAGGCTGATGACCCTGTGTGTGTTAAACACTCAGTTGTATCCAACTCTTTGCAGCACAATGGACTGCAGCCTGCCAGGCTCCTCTGTCCACGGAATTCTCCAGGTATGAATACCGGAGTGGGTTGCCATTCCCTTCTCCAGGAGATCTTCCTGACACAGGGATGGAACCTGGATCTCTGGCATTGCAGGGAGATTCTTTACCATTTGAACCATCAGGGAAGCCTTACACAATTATTGTTTGCTATTTTAACTCCTTCAGCTACAGAATGTGTGTGTGTGTGTGAAGCCGCTTCAGTCCGACTCTTTGCGACCCTAGGGACTGTATCTCACCAGGCTTCTCTGTCCATGGGATTCTCCAGGCAAGGTTCTTTACCACTAACACCACCTGGGAAGCCCCAGTTACAGAACACGCACGTGTTAACTTTCCAAGGCGGGCTCCCCTGGTAGCTCAGACGGTAAAGAACCCCCAACAGCCCCCACTCCCTCCACCTCCCCTGTNCGTGTAGAGTCTTCTCTTGTGTTGTTGGAAGAGGGTGTTTGCTATGACCAGTGTGTTCTTTTGGCAAAACTCTATTAGCCTTTGCCCTGCTTCATTCTGTACTCTAAGGCCAAATTTGCTTGTTACTCCAGGTATTTCTTGACTTTCTACTTTTGCATTCCAGTCCCCTATAATGAAAAGGACATCTTTTGGGGGTGTTAGTTCTAGAAGGCCTTGTAGATCTTCATAGAACCGTTCAACTTCAGATTCTTCAGCGTTACTGGTCAGGGCATAGACTTGGATTACTGTGATATTGAATGGTTTGCTTTGGAAACAAACAGAGATCATTCTGTCATTTTTGAGATTGCATCCAAGTAGTGCATTTTGGACTTGTTTGTTTACTATGATGGCTACTTCATTTCTTCTGAGGGATTCTTGCCCACAGTAGTAGATATAATGGTCATCTGAGTTACCCATTCCAGTCCATTTTTGTTCGCTGATTCCTAAAATGTCGATGTTCACTCTTGCCACCTCCTGTTTGACCACTTTCAATTTGCCTTGATTCATGGACCTGACATTCCAGGTTCCTATGAAATATTGCTCTTTACAGCATGGGACCTTGCTTCTATCACCAGTCACATCCACAACTGGGCATTGTTTTTGCTTTGGCTCCGTCTCTTCATTCTTTCTGGAGTCATTTCTCTACTGATCTCCAATAGCATATTGGGCACCTACTGATCTGGGGAGTTCCTCTTTCGGTATCCTATCATTTTGCCTTTTCATACTATTCATGGGGTTCTCAAGGCAAGAATACTGAAGTGGTTTGCTACTCCCTTCTCCAGTGGACCACATTTTGTCACTATCGTATGACATGTTGAACTATCATATGATCCAGCAATCTCACTTCTGGGTATATATCTAAATGAAATGAAACAAGATATCTAAGAGATAACGCTCACACTCATTGCAGTATATGGGACTTCCCCAGTTGTGTCGTGGTAAAGAATCCACCTGCAAATTCAGGAGATGCAGGAGACTTAGGTTCAATCCCTGGGTTGGGAAGATCCCCTGGAGGAGGAAATGACAACCCCACTCCAGTATTCTTGCCTGGAAAATCCCATGGACAGAGGGCCCCACTGGGCTATAGTCCATGGGGTTGAAAAGAGTAGGACATGACTAAGCAACTGAGCTCACATCCACATTCACTGCCATGTTATTTGGAGAAGCCAAGATAAGGAAGCCACCTAAGTGTCCACCATCAGGTGAACAGATAAAGAAGATGTGGTACATATATACGTGGAGTATCATTCAGCCACAAGGAAGATCATTCAGCCATGAGGAAGATCATTCAGCCATGAGGAAGAAGGAAATCTTGACATCTGCAACAACATAGATGAAACTTGAAGGCATTATGCTGACTGAAATAAACCAGACAGAGAAAGACAGATCCTGCATATTAGTACTTATATGTGGAATCTTTGATTAAAAACTAGGGGAAAAGTCACATTCATCGAAACAGAGTGGAAAAGTGGTTGCTAAAGGTTGGGGAGTGGAATAAACAGGGAGAGACTGATAAAAGTGTATACACTTTTGGTATAAGATGAATAAGTTCTGAAGATCTATTGTATAACTTGGTGACTATAGTTGATAATGGGTTTCCCTGGTGGCTCAGCCGTGAAGAACCCACCTGCAATGAAGGAGATGCAGGAGATGCAGTTTCCATCCCTGGGTTGGGAAGATCCCCTGGAGAAGGAAATAGCAAGTCACTCCAGTATTCTTACCTGGAGAATTCCACGGACAGAGGAGCCTGGCAGGCTACAGTCCATGGGGTTGCAAAGAGTTGGATACGACTGAAAAACTGAGCATACACACACTCACACACAGTTGATAACACTGAATTGTGTGATTGAAAATTGCTGAAAGAATAGAATTTAAATGTCTTCATACACAAAAAGAAGATAAATATGGGAGGTGATGGATGTGATAATTAACTAGGAGGGGGAATGCTTTCACAATCTATGTGTATATCACATCACGAAGACGTACATTTTAAACATCTTAAAAGTTTCTTTGTCAATTATACTTCGGCAAAGCTGGAGGGGAAAAAAAGAAAGGAAAGTCCAGGAGAAGAAACTGACTTGTCCAAGGTCTGTCTGAGAATTCTAACAGTCTGGACCTCAAATCTCCTGTCTCCCTAGCCACATCGTGGTTTTCAAGCCACAGGGAAAGCTTCAAGGACCTTTGATTTTTGGTGTGTTAATTGGCCACAGAGAAGGCTGAGCTCTATCCCCAGAGAGCAATGGAGACTCTGCGTTAGTTTTCGTTGTTGTTTGTTTTCTTAAGCTTGTTTTTTTCTTTTCTTAAATTGAAGTATACTTTGTCTATAGTGTTAACTTCAGGTATACAGCAAAGTGATTCAATTATATGCCTATACATAGTGAATGTATATATATCTATTTCTTCAGATTCTTTTCTATCGTAGTTTATTACAAGATACTGATTATAGGCTGTTGGCATTGGCCTTGACTTAGCTTCTTCTCCAAGACAGACTCACCAAGGGGCGTTGGGGTGATGGCCTGTGAACTCACTGCCTCCCTTCCCCGATCCAGTTTCCTTCCTCAGTGAGTGCTGACAGAGCACGTGTGTGCCAAGTATCGTGCTGGATGCTGAAAAGCAGGAAGAAAAGGGCATCACCCCATCCTCTGGGAACTCTCAGTCCAGTGGGGTGCAGGGACCCCGACCAGATCCCTGCAACGGAGTGATGGAAAAGTAGGGGTGCTCAGTTCAGACCAGACACTGCTTTTGGGAGGACGTAGTACCCTGCGTGGCTTTGTCTCCCCCTTGGAGGCCCCCCTTTCGCTTCTGCTGTCCCCCTCCCCCCTCCCCCTCCTCCGCCGCCCTCTGCAGTGCGGGAGACCTGGGTTCAATCCCAGGGTTGGTGGAAGGTGGTGCGTATTCTGTAGCTGGGGCTTCCCAGGTGGCGCTAGCGGTAAGAACCCGCCTGCAATGCAGGAGAGGCAAGAGAGGTGGGTTCCATCCCTGGGGCGGGGAGGTCCTGTGGAGGAGGGCAGGGCAACTCACTTCAATATTCTTGCCTGGAGAATCCCCATGGACAGAGGAGCCTGGAGAGCTGCAGTCCATGGGGGTCACAAAGAGTTGGACACCACTGAGCGACTAAGCACAGCACACAACTTTTCAAGGCAGCACAGGACAGTGTGCTCCGGTGCACATCTTTCCAGATGCCACTGTTTAGCGAGACTGACCTGCTGAAAGGGGAACAGAAAACTAACACGTGGCAGTGTTGTTCCCAATAAATACCCTACATTACACCATTCATGTGTACTGCAATGAATAACTGTACTGTGGAAATTGCCAGCATTGAACCAAAAAGAAGTTTATCTGTTCAGGTGTCTTTTAGAGGATGATTTTATTTGAGAGGGGATAAAAGACAGGAAGAGGAGTGTACATCTTGCTTTAAACCAGCTATTCATCACTTCTCTAAGGAATTGCTGACCTTTGATTTAGGAAGGGAAGACCATGCAGCTAGTTACACAGCTTTTGTCTCTGATGCTCACTGTTAAAGCTAAGACAGGCTGTTCCTTTGGCTTGCTGCTGGTGGTGGTGGTAGTGGGGAGGTAGGGGTACAGATAAAGTCTGACTGGTAGTAGTGGGGATCTGTTTGCTGCTGCTGCTGCTGCTAAGTCACTTCAGTCGTGTCCGACTCTGTGTGACCCCATAGACGGCNAGGCTCCACACCACCAGCTTGCCATAGGTCTGGGCCCGTCAGAGGCAGAGCTGGAGGCAAAGGTCTGGGCTCCTGACTTGCTGAGGGAGCGCTTTTCACGCTAAGCCAGAGGAGTGAGGGACACGGAGGAGGGAATGAAAAGAGGAGGGTGGGGTCTCAGGGCAGGGCCACCTTTGACCTGATGCATGGGTTGTGCTGGAACGTAAATCAGTCAAGAAAGAGACCACACGCCCAGCAAAGGGCTCAGCCCTTTTACCCCACCTTGACCTGTCATTGGTCGGCTGATGGCTTGTCCTGAGGAGTGGCTGGGATCGCTCCCCGCTCTGCAGACAGGGCAGCTGTGAGCAGTCAGCGGCCCGCGCCCACACAGCTGAAGATGAACGAGTCACAGTAACGTGCACACAAGCCCGCCCCTCTCCTGCAGGAGGAGTAGAGAGATGTCGGCCTGACCTGTGTGTCGGGGTTGGGGGGGTGGTGGTGGTATCCAGAGAGCCAAGCGCACCATTCATTGCATGTGGGAGGGGCAGCGGTGCTTTGAGCTGGGACACGTGCCCAGGCCTGTAAGGTGCTAGGCCCCAGGTGGGGGTCCCCATGCTGCCAGGCCTACCCTCGCAGAGCACCACCCAGCGCGCGCCTCCCGGGAGCAGGCGCCGCTTCCCAGGAACCTGCAGTGTCAGCAGCGCCCCAGGGCCCCCTCCCTCCCCAGATCCGATTCTCTGAGGAAATTGGATGTTAATAGTGTTCACAGTTCTCTCTTTTCCTTCTCCTTCCCCTCCCCTCCTTCTTTCTGAGACTGTCCCTAGAGCTATTAATATCCAACTTGAACTAAACCACCTAAACTGTATTTCAACTTCCCCGTTTCATTCACCACAAGCCAGGCTGTTCCTCCATGGGCGGTGATGGGAACCGGGGTCCCGCTCCATCCAGGCCCCGTGCTCTGACGGCTGGTGATGCGGAACACAATGGCCATTACCAGGCCCAGGAGGAGTGCTTCCTTTTCTGCGTGTTTTATGTGCTGGCGGCTTCTGCTCCCATCAGGGACACTGGCACACATTTCACAGGCCGGCCTAATGGAGCAGAAACGCGCTCTCCTAGCCAGGCCAGCGCCTGGCCATCGGGAGCACTGGGAGGGTCTCGGTCCCTCAACCACTTGCCGTGGTCTGGGGCCCGGGACCACCTGATCCTCTTGTTCTTCCCGTCATCAGGGCGAAGGAGGGAATCATGGGGGAAAGGATGTCAGGGCAAGGTCTGGAAGTCTGCCCAGAGGACCAGCCTGCCATTGGGAGAGGGATCTGCTGTCTCTCATGTCTCATCCGCCTTTTGAGGATCCTGGCAGGAGTGGTGGGGTCCTGCCAGTTCATAGGCTGGGAAACCCATGCCCGGATGAACCTCAGCCCTTGCCTGTGGACATCAGTGCAGGTCAGGGCTGAGGCTGGGGTCTCCTGACTCACAAGCCAGGCTCCACCCCAGGCTCCAGTCCTCCACTCAGGCCAAGCTGCCTGTCCCTCACCTTGCCCTCCCTCCCAGACCAGCAGGCACTGGGGTATGTGCTTCCCCACTGGCCTCCTGGCTCAGAACTTTAGCTCCTCACCTCCACACCAGGGAGCAGGTAGAGACAAGAGTTGACTTCAGACCCTCCAGATATCACAGGATCCCTCTCGAAGCTCAGGCACACAGCCCCAGACAGTTCTGGAGCCCACTTTGTCCCAGAGGTAGGCTGACATCACTCCCGAGTGAAGTTTGTCTGTGGCTGAACTGCCTGGATCAAAGAGACCCAGTAAGACGAGGCCCTCAGAGAGCCGTGGGTTTGGCTGATGGCCAACGGAGCACTCAGCCAAGTTGACCAGCACAGCAGGTGCCTGGCCATTTAGTTACTGAAGTGGCTGCTCTTGGGGTGCTCCTGCTGGGTGTCACGCACTGTGCAGGGGGGACTACCTGAGGCATCTTGCAAGTGTGAACATCAGCTTTACCAAGTCAAGGGAAATGTCCCTGTTTTATAGGCCTTCCCACGTGCGAAGGCCCATATGGTCTCATTGCATCTTCTTAGCCCCTGGAGGGCTTTCAGGAGAGAGGAAGCACCTCCGTTCGCTGAAGAGGATGGTGAGGTTCACAGAGGATGGCTAGGCAACTCACCCAGGGTCCCCCAGCACTGACAAGTTCAGATCCATGCAGGACCCATCCCNCGTGCGAAGGCCCATATGGTCTCATTGCATCTTCTTAGCCCCTGGCGGGCTTTCAGGAGAGAGGAAGCACCTCCGTTCGCTGAAGAGGATGGTGAGGTTCACAGAGGATGGCTAGGCAACTCACCCAGGGTCCCCCAGCACTGACAAGTTCAGATCCATGCAGGA
This sequence comes from Oreotragus oreotragus, assembly GCA_006410675.1. Taxonomy (NCBI): domain Eukaryota; kingdom Metazoa; phylum Chordata; class Mammalia; order Artiodactyla; family Bovidae; genus Oreotragus; species Oreotragus oreotragus. Next base: position 264,872 of record SJYX01021168.1, on the reverse strand, counting down.
CCCATCCCTGGCCTATGTGAGCCCAGGGCCTGGGCTGTTTCTACTGCAGCCCCTCCTGAGAAGGCAGGGCAGAGGAAGGGGCTTATCTGTCCAGGACAGGCTCTGCACAGCAGACACTGGCCAGGAAGCCTGAGGTCCCTCCCCCCACACTCTGCCCACAGACAGCCCCTGCCACACAACCAACCAACAGGACACTTTGCCCTGGGAAGGGAAAAGCCCCCACCCCAGCCCTGCCCAGGACACTGCTTCCCAGAGTGTGAAATGGGGACAAATTTATCCCTTCAGTGAGCATCTACTGAACACATATTCCTGCCAGATACCGTGCTAGTTTGAGAACATGGGGCAGAGCCCACTGAAGTGCCCCAGCCCAGCCTCACTCCCTCGGGATCTGGTCATCTTTCCACCCCACTGCAAGCTGCCTCTGTTTCACGCACTCTGAAATGTAAACGTGACATGGGCACACACTCCTGTCTGTGCACTCATTCTCACATANTAAAGAGGTGTGTGCGTGCTAAGTCACTTCAGTCATGTCCGACTCTCTGCAACCCTGTGGACTGTAGCCCACCAGGCTCCTCTCTCCCTGGGATTTTCCAGGCAAGAATACTGGAGTGAGTTGCCATTTCCTTCTCCAGAGGATCTTCCTGACCCAGGGATCGAACCCATGTCTCCCTCACTGCAGGCAGACTCTTTACTGTCTGAACCTTACCTATATAGTTTAAAAACCTGCTTCCGGCCTTTGGAACAGTTACTGTGTCTTGCCTGCTTCACCAGCTGGTTTTGTGTGATAGGTCTCACCTCATCTAACCTGAACCTGGGAGCTAGTCCAGTTCTTCCTGTAGTAACTGGCCTTCACTGGAAACAGTGTCTTGCCTTATAAATTCCACAGCCATCGGTCACCCCTGGGTAAGGGGCAATCTTTGGGAGTTCATGACTTGTTCCTCCCTGCTTCTAAATGAACAGAATCCAGTTGTGAGAAAAGTTGGTTGTAGGCCAAGGAGTTTATTGTATAGTGCAAGAAAATATATAATTTTTTCCTTTTCTTTTTTCTAAAGTTGGCATTTAGTAAACAGCAAATTTATCATCAAGTAATCGAGCATAAGCATTTTGTCCTCTACTATATCAGTTTTCCTCACTGTCAATAATTACTTTCAAACCTTAACTCTTTTTATCCCTGTTAAGTATTGCAATTGGTAACAACGATATCAATCTACAGTTGTTGTTGTTTTTCTTTCCTTCTAGATGAACTCAGTTTGCTTAATCCAGAATAGTTTATTTTTAAAGAGCTAAATGACGCTAGAATTAACAACCCCAGCAGCATCTCTCTTTTCACTTTCACTGCATCTGTCCAGTTCCTTTTGCTGGCTGAAATGACGGAAACCCAGCCAGGAAAGAAAGCTTTGGCAGAGCTCACTGGTGGGGAATAAAAGGCTGAGCAGCTTCCTTTGCTCTAGGGCAACACAGAGTCAAGTGTTTTCCTCCAAGAGAAGTTCATTTTGCAGACCAAGGCAGGCCATCTAGCAGGAATTCTTAAATATTTTTGAGTCAAAGATGGACATTTTTGCAAATTGGATGCAGGTGTTGGACCGCTTTTCCTAGAGGGAAATTCATGTATATGCAATGATGCTATCCACTTGTAATCTTTGTTGGTTTCAAAAGGTTCGTGGAAGTCCCTGGGCTCAGCCTAGTTGTGAACATCTTTGGAATCCCCAGGTTAACCCAAGATCTGCTGAATGTACCTAGAAGATCTTTATGTATTTGTCCTATTTACTTCTAACAGCCACCTTATAAGGTCGGGAGTGCAATGACAANGGCTCAGCCTAGTTGTGAACATCTTTGGAATCCCCAGGTTAACCCAAGATCTGCTGAATGTACCTAGAAGATCTTTATGTATTTGTCCTATTTACTTCTAACAGCCACCTTATAAGGTCGGGAGTGCAATGACAAAGGGGGTCTGTTCTTCAACAAGTGCCACTATTCCTCAGACCTGACAATGTCATACAGGTATGTGTGTTGTTGCTCATTCATGTGTGACCTTTGCGACCTCATAGACTGTAGCCCACCAGGCTCCTCTGTCCATGGGACTTTTCAGGCAAGAGGTACTGGAGTGGGTTGCCATTTCATCCTCTAGGGGATCTTCCTGACCCAGGGATCGAGCCTGCGTCTCCCGTGTCTCTTGTATTGCAGGCAGATTCTTTACCACTAGCGCCACCTGGGGAGCCTTATCCAACAAGAGTGCGAAGTAATAACTGTGGGTCTTAAACCCTCAGTAGGAAAACCAGTCTATATACCATCGATGATTTTTAGGAACTATTTCTATCGGAAGCAGTAAAACGCTATTTAGAAGTAATAAGTAGTAAACCTGTCGTATGGCTATTTCACAGAGATGTGCTGGATTCTAAGGCTGGGTCTTGCGCTCCTCACCCCAGGAATATTTCTTGGTCTAGTGCTGGTACATACCGTTTTCTGCTTTCCAGGGGACAGCAGTTTCCTCCCTTTACTGTTGAAGGAGGGAATGAAGATGTCCCTGGGTTCAGCACACGACACTTCTAAGCTCACGGGATCAATCTCTTGACTGCTCAACCAGGTACGGGGAATGTCTCCAATTCTCTCTGTCCTTCTCCTCTCAGTCTCCTAGCCTATGGGGCTGCCTCCAAAAGGGACCCAAGGAAGATAGGGTCACATTTCCTAGCTGGGGAGCTGGTCCTCAGAAGCTGGCTTTTTCAGAGGAACTAGCCCACCTCTGGAAGGTAGCAGATGCTGGGAGAGAGTCATCCAGGGTCATCAGCCATGCTCAGGAAGGAGCTTGTCCTGTCGCTGTCCATCTTAGGCGATATCCTCGGTCTCTTTAGTGAATATTGGAGCTGGCTATAACAGAAGGTGAACAATGTAAGCTTTTTTCGACAAGTTCTTCGAATTGACTTGAGCACCTTCTCTCTCTGCACCAGTCACTTTGCTTCTAGACTGGCAGATTCTGGAGGTCTGGGCCGTCTTACTCAGCATCAAATCCCTGGTGAGCAGTACATGTTGGTGGAATCATTGAGTGGTAGATAGAAGATCTGGGGATGAACAGCAGTGCCTGCCTTCATGGAGCTTTGAGTTTTAATGAGGTTAACACATTTTCATTCCATTGGAGTACAAGGCTGTAGTTGTTGGAGTGGAGTGGTAGGGTGGACTCAATCGACAGTAGGTGTTGAGGTCTAGGAAAGAGAAATGAGCCCTCTGAACGTAGCACAGTCAATAAGGGGCGAAGCTAGAGGTGAGCCTCAGTCCTGGCGACTCTTGGCACAGGGCTTCTAGATGTTGTCCTTTTCTTTTTCTCTCTGATATAGACAGTGACCTTGGGAGTCCCACAGGTAGCTAAGGACAAGTGTTATGAATGAAGACTGGTATAAACTCTGGCTTGCTGCAGTGGAGTCTGGTGGAGAGTCCGAGCTGAGGCAGATGGCTTTGAGCGGCAACAGGAAGGTTGGAAAAGGACTGGAACCCAGGCCCTTGGGATCCTGCTAGGCAAGAACCGCATAAACAAACCCATTTGTCAAGCTTTGTCAGTGAGTTAACAAGATCTGTGCTGAGCCTCTTAGTTTGATGAGAAGGCTCACATAACTTGACCATCTCTTCCTCCGAGAGTTGACCTGTTTGTGATTGATGGCTTTTCAAAAATGAAAGGGAGTGCGACTTTGGGTGGATGGTTTTGACCCATAGACATTTCACTGGTGGGAGAAGCAGCCTGTACACAGTGGCTCCTCCCAGCTGCCCCAGAGGACATGGGAACCTCTGAGCTGCAAGGCTAATGGACTTGTGAGTTGCTTTTTCTTTCTTCCTTAGCAAAGGCAGCCAGAAGCAAAACACAGTTGACCCTTGAACCATGTAGGGGTTTAGGGGGATACCTCCTACCCCACCACCACCAAGTTCTGTGTATCACTTTGACTCCCCTAGAACTTAACTTCTAATACCCTACTGTTGACGGGAAGCCTTTCTGGTAATACAAATTGTCGATTAGCACATATTTTGTATGTTCTAGATATTGTTTATTGTTGTTCAGCCGCTCAGTCGTATCTAACTTTGCGACCCCATGGACTGTAGCATGCCAGGCTTCCCTGTCCTTCACCGTCTCCCAGAGCTTGCTCAGATTCATATCCATTGAGTCAATGATGCCATCCGCTGTCTTGTCTCTTTCAGCCCCTTTTCCTCCCGCCTTCAATCTTTCCCAGCATCGGGGTCTTTTCCAATGAATGGGCTCTTTGCATCAGGTGGCTGGAGTATCGGAGCTTCAGCATCAGTCCTTTCAGTGAATGTTCAGGATTGATTTCCTTTATGATTGACTGGTTCGATCTCCTTGCAGTTCAAGGGCCTCTCAAGGGTCTTTTCCAACACCACAGTTCAAAAGCATTAATTCTTCAGCACTCAGCTTTCTTTATGATCCAACTCTTATGTCCATACATGACTACTAGAAAAACCATAGCTTTGACTAAACGGACCTTTGTTGGCAAAGTAATGTCTCTGCTTTTTAATATACTGTCTAGGTTTGTTATAGCTTTTCTTCCAAGGAGCAAGTGTCATTTAATTTCATGGCTGCAGTTACTATCTGCAGTGATTTTGGAGCCCAAGAAAATAAAGTCTGTCCCTGGTTCCATTGTTTCCCCATCTATTTGCTGTGAAGTGATGGGACCGGATGCCATGATCTTTGTTTTCTGAATGTTGAGTTTTAAGCCAACTTTTTCACTCTCCTCTTCCACTTTCATCAAGAGGCTCTTCAGTTCCTCTTTACTTTCTGCCATAAGGGTGGTGTCATCTGCATAGCTGAGGTTCTTGACATTTCTCCTGGCCATCTTGATTCCAGGTTGTGCTTCATCCAGCTGGGAATTTTGCATGATGTACTCTGTCTGTAAGTTAAATAAGCAGGGTGACAATATACAGCCTGGATATACCCTTTTCCAAATTTTGAACTATCCGTTATTCCTTGTCCGGTTCTAAGTGTTGCTTCTTGACCTGCATACAGATTTCTCAGGAGGCAGTAAGATAGCCTGGTATTCCCATCTCTTTAAGAATTTTCCACAGTTTGTTGTGATCCACACAGTCAAAGGCTATAGCATGGTCAATGAAGCAGAAGTAGATGTTTTTCTGGTATTCTCTTGCATTTTTCTATGATTCAGTGGATGTTGGCAGTTAGATCTCTGGTTCCTCTGCCTTTTCTAAATCCAACTTGAACATCTGTTAGTTCTCAGTTCACATACTGTTGAAGCCTAGCTTGGAGAATTTTGAGCATTACTTTGCTAGCATATGAAATGAGTGCACTTGTATATGGTAGCCTTACAATAAAGTAAGCTAGAGAAGAAATGTTAAGGAAATAGTATAAGGAAGAGAAAATACACTTCCATTACTGTATATGTATTGATACCCTACAATACAATGTATTGATACCCTAAGTTCACGTTGTCTGTTTACGTGATTGTTAGTATTCACATCAGTATAGTCTTATAATACAAAACACCATCGATATTATATGTATTATTAACACTGGACATCAAAAATGAAAAGTTGTGGAATAATTCATATTTATAGGGATAAACAGTGGTGTGATTGCTTTAAGGTGGCTTAGTATAATTGGTACAATTGCTTCATGGTAGTGTAGCCTAGAAACCAATGAATGAATCTTTATAAAATTTTATGGTATACAGTATTACAGTTATATTCATAATACAGTATTGAAAACTGTTACATTTTTAAACAAAGCTGCTTAGCATGTTGATAAGCTGATAGGCAGTTTCTCCTATTATGAGAGAGAGGCATACTGTAAACTTTTTTAAAAGCAAAGTTAGAAAACAGTAAGAAACCTAATGCATTATTAGTTTTATATTAAATATCACCCACCTTATGCCTATTTAAGGATAGACTGGTTTCTGCACATTTTATGCATTCATGATATACCTTAAAAATGTTTTTTTTAATTTCTAGGCTACATGGTTCGTCAGTGAGGTTTTTTAAATTGTCCAAAATCTCCAAAAAGCTTTCCAGTCTATTTATTGAAAAAAAATTGCATGTAAGCGGACTTGCATAGTTTAAACCTGTGTTGTACAAGGGCCGTAAACATGTGTGGGGCTCTGAGATCCCACGTTGAACCATGTCAGGAAGGCCTCACCCACAGCCAGGTGGGAAGAAGCCTACCCTTCTGTCTCCAAGTGAATCTTATTTTGGGCTCAATCCACATTCATCATGGATGCAAGTTACTTCGATGAATATGCTCAGGACCTTCTTGAATCGTCATTAAAAAAAAACCTTAATTTTCTTTGGGGCTATATCATTTTTCTCTTTTGAGAAAAAAGTTTCACATTTCTTTCCTTTGAGCTTTATTATTTACTTAAAAAAATATTTGTTTGGCTATGCTGGGTCTTTCAGCATGCAGAATCTTTGTTGCAGCATGTGGGATCTAGTTCCCTGACCAGGGATTGAACCTGGGTCCCCTGCATTGGGAGTGCGGAGTCTGACCACTGGACCCAGCAGTGGTCACTCAGTCGTGTCTGACTCTTGGCAACCCCATGGATTGTAGTCCGCCAGGCCCCTCTGTTCATGGGATTCTCCAGGCAAGAATACCGGAGTGGGTTGCCATATCCTTCTCCAGGGGATCTTCCCAACCCAGGGATCTAACCAGGGTCTCCTGTGTTGCAGGCGGCTTCTTTACGATCTCAGCCACCAAGGAGGCCTCTGGACCACTAGGGAAGTCCCTTTGAGCTTTTTTTTGAAATCCAAAGAAACTAGAAAATATAGGCATAGATACTAACCAGTATCTGTATACCAACCAGGATTTCCTAAGAGTTTTTTTTTTAAAGGAAAAACTCCTTTCTTCCACTAACCTTGTGTATGCATCCAGTCAGCAGCACCTTGATAATTCGATTCTTTCTGTGCTATCCAACTTTAGGTCGTGTTTGGTGTGCTATTTGGTGACTTTTTCTATTGCTTCTCCTCCAGAGTCTTTAAAAGCCAGAAAGAGGTGACCCCTGTCCCAGCCTGTCTCCCAGCAGATCTGTGGGCGGCTGTGTTACCACTTGTGCCTTGTCTAGCAACAAGCTTGCTTTCTTCTTCTGCTTTAAAACAACCCCTGATTATTTTAAGTGCACACCCCTTGGAACAAAGCGCATTTGATTTTCATTACATTGCAGATGGGTGTTTTTGTCCACTGTGGCAGAGAAAACAAAGAGTAGCTCACCCTATCCTGGTGATATCTGAGGTGGCAGCCTGCTGGCTGCGGGTGCTTCTGTGTGTGGCTTCCAGAACAAATACTGCCTGCACCCCCTGCCCCGTTACTGTCTCACTGGTGATTGTTTTAGGACACACTTTTATTATGATATCAGTGCTTGTAATGGTTGTAAAACATTGAAGTATTTCCTTTTTTTTTTTTTTTTTATAGCTTGGAAAGAGGTATACAAGACACAGGTATTCTATATATAGGTATCCAGTATACAGGACATTAGAATAATTTCCTAAGGAACAGAAATGTCCTAGTGATGGGGAAGGATTTAAATATCTAGCCGTTCTGCTTTTTCATATTGTTGCCAAAGCATGGAAACCTCCACCCCAGTCTGTAGTTTGCCAGCTCAGCTGAGTATAAAAATAGCCACTTCACTTGTCTGTAATTATCTTTACATTTTATGTTATTGACTGGGTATCTTTAGCCAAGCTGTATGGAAAAGGATTTTTTTTTTTCTGGACTGGTGAGCTCATTACATTTATTCACTATGTATATGCTTCACATGTTAAAAGGACAAAGAAATAAAATGCCACCTTCCCATGGAATGTTGTGAGGGCAAACAGCCAGAAGGGAATGCCTTTTTTCATGTTGGTCTGTTCAGACGTCCTAGGGGGAGCTCTGTATATGCCAGTGGCTGATCTGAGGACTGTTCCATCTTTAAAGGCAACAAAATTTTTTTAAGTTGTGAAAAGGTTGGTCTGTTGGTCAGACTTTTTAAAAATTACTAGTGCTGTTTAATATGCAGCCCAGAAACTGAACTTAAGTGTCAACCCAGCCTTCTATTTTTAAATTGTGCCACTTTGGCCAAATAAACTTTCTTGGTGGCAATTTCCTAATCTTGAAACTGAAAATAAAAGCAATAGCATCTAATTTTGAAGTGGTGTGAGCATTAAATAATACTCCTTTAAATCAGATAGTAAAATTTTTTTTTTTGCAAAGTAATCATGTAAATGATAGCTATTGTTAATATTACTAAGGTTATCATGTTTTGTATCCTACCTTTGAAGAACTGTTGATTGATTGGCCAATATGATTGTACCTGCCATTATAAGCTATAGCACTAAAAAGGGATTGCCCTCATCTGTCATTGAAACACATTTGCCAGGTATCTTCTGTGTAGTTTGGGACTATGTTTTCCTGTGTTATCATTCCTCCCTTTAGTCCTTCTTTATATCCTTAGGTAATGTGGACAGAATAAAGGCATATTTCATATAGTTGTGATCAATCCTATTGCCACTTGTATTAACAAATTCCATTGTGTCTCACCAGACAACTTTTGTTTCAGTCACCATCTAGGCACAGAGGAGTAATCTTGTGGTTAAAATGAAGATAGTAGTGTCTAGAATGAAGTGATGGGGAAATTAAATTCCCTTTCGAATCCTTTGGAAAATTGTCCACCTGGTGATAGAGAAAAACAGACATGTTTTCTGAACCATGTATAACAAAGTAATAGATTGCATAGAAGTCCATCAGTCTGGAAATGAAATTTAAAAAATTTTTTTACATTGGAGGATAATTGCTTTACGGTGTTGTGTTAGTTGTACAGCAACAGAAGTATACATATATCCCCTGCCTCTTGAGCCTCCCTCCCACCCCTCTATGATGTCACAGAGCTCTGAGCTGAGCTTTGAAATAAAACTGTTGATTAATCCCTTCTTCTGCATGTGGCAGAGTGAATCTTTTAAACTAACTTTCATCCATTACCGACTTGTGGGATTTACTAGATCTAAGCTTTATGATTTGATAGTAAGTGAATGTTAAACATGATAACCTATACTTTTTTCCCCTTAATTTTGTGCCTGCCTTGTAATAATAACAAGATGCTGTAATTGCCAGTTGTGCCAGTCTTTGAGGGGAAAATGTGAATCATTACTGTCTAATAGAATATAAGCAAGCCATAAATACATGCCATCACAAGTCATGTCAAAGTTTCTAGTAGACACAAGAAGGAAAATGAAGCAACTGAGATTGTAATCATCTTATTTTTATCGAGTATATCCAAAATTCTGTCAACATGTATTCAGTCAAGCTATTAATGATATAGTTGACCTTTTTATTACAGTAAATCTGTGAAATCCATTGTGTATTTTCCACTTACAGTGCATGTCAGTTTGTGTTAGCTATGTTTCAAATGCTTAGCGGCCACATGTGGCTAATGACTGCAGTATGGGACAGCGCTGGTCGAAGTAGTATGTCCTTTTGTAGGTCCTGTAACTCCAGTCCGACCTGACACTTAGAATGGCCTCAGTAGATGCAGGTTTGATTAAGCCTCCCTGTGCCTTTACCTAGTTATCTGGAATTTTGCCCTTCATTTTCAGTGTTTCCTTAGAGAAGTATGATAGCTCACTAGCTTCATCATAATCTGGTTACACATGAAATAGTGGACGTCTGTGTTCTTGGTTTACAAATCTAGGTGTCTCTGCTTTCTTGCATGTGTGTTAATCAGCATGGACTTTTTTTTTTTTTTTCTTTGTTGTAGGGAGGGATTATGTATGGGCCAGTTTTCTACGTCCCCCTGTGTACTTGGCCCAGAGTTGGTAGGCAGTGCCTATGGGTAAACAAGACAGTATAGATTTCTTCGTTTTCCTCTTAAATTGTGAGTTCTTGAGTAGCCGTGATGTTTTTACTCTTTAGAGCCTCATGGGATCAGGTGCCAGGTATGTGGGTTTGTGTGTGGGGCCCAGGGTGGAGGCGAGTGCGTCTTAAATCTTTGTTGCATGTGGCAGAAGCACTGTCCACCCTTTCTGTTAATGCTGTTTTATTCTGTCCCGCAGTACAGAAAATGGGTGAAAATGGAAAGAAGGTCCAGGGTCTCAAATTCAGTCCGCAGAGTCTGTGTTCACTGTGCAGGTGGTCCTAGGCCCCCCGACAGAGCACGGGCATGGAGTGGCCTGGGGCTTCTAGTGGAAAGGACCTGGAAGGCTTTCCCATTTGCGCTGCCAGGACAGTAGTGTGGCGAGTCCAGGCCAGCCTAACTCCTAGGGGGTGATGCTCGGTGATTGAGCCACTGTGTCGGGCTTCTCTTGCAGGTGTCTTGTTTAGACTCAGTTCGGCTGAGTGAAAGCATGCTTCCTTATCGTATCTTCAGCGATATTCAAGGATTAACTGTTCTGAGAATTATCCTTGGTGCTTGAGGTCTCCTGATCCAGCTGAACCCCACAGTTCCACCCCCTCCTCCAGGCAGCTTCCCCACTGTCTGCCCCCATCCCCTTGTCCCACCCACCCAGAAGTCTCTATCTTCCTCCTGAGCCACATAACAGGGTCCTTCAGCTGTTACAATGGTTTTTCATTTCGTGAGGGTTCTTAACAGTCTAATTCTATTCATTTCCAGTTACTTGTGATTGTTTTCCTTGTTGGCAGGTTCCTGTAGGAGAGCAAAAGAGCCGGTCATATTTTCAGAGTGGAAATAACCCAGAAGGTGGGGCTTGCTCTCCCTGG
>SJYX01021168.1:235138-251628 GCA_006410675.1 Oreotragus oreotragus | reverse complement strand
TAAGGACACCTTTCTATCTCTTGGGAACAGCTATGGTCAGGCTGTAACTGGGTTGGAGCTGGGTGGCGGGTTGGGGGGCGGGGGAAGGGAATAGGAGGACAGCTTTCTAGAAAGAAATGCAGTTATCAGAAGAAAGCTGGGCACTGAGAGTCATGGAGCAGACAGCGTGCTGCAAGGTAATGTGTTAGGTTAGAGAAAATGCAGAGACGTGCCTTCCAGTGACCAGGGCTGGAGATGAGAATAAACGATTTGAGTACGTGGTGTTTGAATGACATCCCAACATGGTAGCTGGGACAGCCAGAAATGATTTTTGTGCTCTCCATCTGCTGTTCCACTCCTGCTTCTAGGGCATCAGAATTCACAGTATCCATGTTGTTAACTTATTTATCCCTTATCCTCAAAAAGTATTTGAGGCACTGGATGACTGATTCATTAGAACCATTGTGACTATCGTAAATGACACTTCCTGCATCCAAGATTGTGGAGAGTCTGAGTTACCCCATTTTAAAGCCAAGTCAAAGAACCGATGATGTCACAGTAAGCCAACATTTGACCATTAAATCTTTCTAGAGTAAAACCAAGGGAATCTGGTGTAACCATCCAGGGAGCTACCCTCTCACACTCTAAAGCTGTTTTTCACTACCTAGCAACTGGCATCCCACTCCAGTACTCTTGCCTGGAAACTCCCATGGATGGAGGAGCCTGGTAGGCTGCAGTCCATGGGGTCGCCGAGTCAGACATGACTGAGTGACTTCACTTTCACTTTTCTCTTTCATGCATTGGAGAAGGAAATGGCACCCCACTCCAGTGTTCTTGCCTGGAGAATCCCAGGGATGGCAGAGCCCAATGGGCTGCCGTCTGTGGGATCGCACAGAGTCGGACACGACTGAAACGACTTAGCAGCAGCAGCAACTTAGCATTTCACTTTTTGTATTTCATCTTGTTAAAAACAGCTTCATCGAGGTATGATTTATATTCCACAAAATTTACCATTTTTAGTATACAGTACTGCTCAATTTTTAATAAATTTACAGAGCTGTGGAATCATCACCACAATTGNAGCAGCAGCAGCAACTTAGCATTTCACTTTTTGTATTTCATCTTGTTAAAAACAGCTTCATCGAGGTATGATTTATATTCCACAAAATTTACCATTTTTAGTATACAGTACTGCTCAATTTTTAATAAATTTACAGAGCTGTGGAATCATCACCACAATTGAGTTTTAAAACGTCTCTCTCACCATTCCAAAAGAGCCCTCATGCTCGTTTGCAATTCCTCCTTATCATCCCCAGCCCTAGGCGACTGCTAATCTACTTCCTGTCTATAAATTTGCCGGTTCCAGACAAGTCGTACAGATGAAATCTTAGACTGTGTGGTCTCTGTGTCTGACCTTCACTTGGTGCAGTGGTTTCGCGCTGCATGTATCAACTCTTGATTCCTTTTTGGTCCAGGAGAGTCCGCCTCCCCCTGTATGGAAATGCCATGTTTTGTTTACCTTACTTGGTGGATGTTTCAGTTTCCACTTCTTCATGATTATGAACACTGCTGCCTTAAACATTCACGTGCACCTCTCTGTGGACACGTGTTTTCATTTNTTGGAGCTTTGGGATAAGTTTACGAAGCTGGGGTCCTGCTGTCTTATCTCCGCGGGGACGAGTCTGACCCTGCACATTTGCGGGGATAAGAGATCTCTGGTTTTGATGCCATTACCGTGTCGGAGAACATTAAATGATAAAATATTATCTAATATCCTTAGAGGCCATTAAAGTGTCAAAGTTTAATGCCAAGCCTTTTAGCTCGAAAGCTACTCCTCTCTTCCTGTGACGTGCAGCTCTTTTCTAGAACTCGCTGAAAACAAGGGGATCGTTTTTCTTGCGGCCGACTGTCCTTGCTTTCTTCTGCTCCCCCCTAGTCCAACCCTCGCCTCAGAACCGGGTAAACTTAAGGCAAGAATTTGGGTTTTCTTTTTATTCATTGCTTTGCTTCAATTCATTAGTGGTATAAAATACATTATTACATTAGCATATGAATAAGAGTAATGTGACTGACAAAGGAGAGACCTGAAATTTACAAGCAAAGGGGAGAATAATAGAATAACATCAGAAACTAAAAGATAAGCATGTGGGAAATAAACATATCCATTATAATTACCCCAATGTAGTGCATTCTTGAGACTGGATTTTAGAAGGAAAAATATGACCATGGTAGGGGAGGGAATAATAGTCACCTTGATCAGTAAGGTACATTCATTATTCATGGATTTCACAAAAATTACTTGCATCAGTCAGTAAGCACCTTAAACATGTAAAAGCTTTCCTCTGTCAATTCAGTTTTGTAGTGTTTTAAAGTCAGTGGAATATCTAATACTGTAAACGATAAGAATGTTGCCAGACTGAATTATTCCACAAACTGAACCCTTCTGTTAGTTAATATCACGTGAAACCCCACATTTGAAGAATATCTTCGCCCCACCAGTGGCAGGTTTTATCTATACCTGTATCTATATCTTTATCTCCAAAAGTAGGATGTACTTGTCTATGAATTATAGCCCTTTGACATAAACCAGATATAAATGTCTTCAAAGGATTTCAGCTATGATATAGTATGAGGAATGCAGAATAGAATAGGTAAGGTGATATATCTGTTATTTCTAAGGAATCTGCACTGCTTTTGCTAAGAGCTGAGAATTGAAAAAAATATTGAGCCCTCTAAACCGACTGTTATCTATTTATCTCCATACTGTTATCGCACCTGCCACAGGAGAGATTCAAAAAGGTCTCTTCTCAAAAAAAAAAAAAAAAAATCAGGGTCAAGGAGATCTAATCATAAGAAACCTATTTCAAAACAGCCACTAGGGGGCCCTAAAAGCATCTCAAAGAGGAAGGAGAAAAACCTGCTCTCACCTCTGTTTTTCCAGGTCTTATTTTCTGGGTACTAATGAAACTGGAATCTAAAAACAAGGTAGGAGCATGGTGCAAAGTTTGGAGGCAAATTGAGCATTACGTCTTAAAACACCAGAGTCTCATTTTGACTGCCGAGTGAAGAATATGTGCCCCACTCTGCTTGCCTCCAAAAAATACAACAGTAAAAGGAATATTGCATTCATTGAGATGAAAGTGACCAGATAGTCTTACCCACTTTAAGTCGACTCAGTTATTTTTACTATTCCAAATAGAACCTCCCTTCTAAGATTGTAAGGCTGTTTTCTGAATGCTTTGAATGTTCAAGTGATAGGTAGCAAGATGAATGAATCCTCACAGGGGTGACATGAAAAAACTTTAAGCAACCTGTACAGCAGAACATTCACCAGCCAACTTATGGAAAGCTAGCTAGCCATAGGGGCACTAGCAATAACCAAAGTCCTGGGAGTGAGGCAGGAGATAGAAGGTCCCCAGGCTGAGCAGCTGAAAACTGTCCCCTGTGGACAGACACTCCAAGATAAAGGTGATGGCAGGAGTGAGGAAGAGCTGAGTCTTGCTTGAATAAATGATAAAGAAACCATGTATTTCTCATTCTCCAGGTCAAGGAGACTTCCTTGACTACACATGCGCAGAAAGTCTCCTTAGGGGTCAAAAGGGAGGGGTGTCACCCCATAAGGGATATTGTCAACCTTCCCATAGGCTCTGTGCTGGAATCCTTCTTGGCTAAAAGATGTGCATGCATGCCAAGGAGGGACCTAGGACAAGTCAGATGCTGTGAAAGTAATGAGGTAATTGGCCAAAGGGAAACACAGGCCCAGAAGTGCTCTATGTAAGTAATGGTCACCTCTGTGGGGCGCTCCTCCCCACTAGGGAGGATACTCACACCCTTTTCTCTCCGGGTATGCATCTCTGCCTTGCTTCTGTCTTCAATAAACTGTTTCTCTGTGCCCTCTTCAACTTGTTAGGCTATGTCTCTAATAAACTTTTTACTTGTTTTTACAGTTTTTGTCTCTTTGAAACATTTTTGCTTTCAAATGGGGCGAAAGCCAGGGAAACTTTGCCTCTAGCCTCTAACCCTTGCTGGTCTAGTGGCTAGGATTTCTGGTTTTTTCACCCACGCTACCCAAGTTCAATGCCTGGGCAGGGAACTAAGATCTTGCTCCAAGCCATTGCTCACAGCTATCTCCTCGAGATTAGAAAAACCTGGAAGGCCAGGTGTTAAATCTTTAGTGGATTTAATGGTAAAATTATAGAGGTGGGAGGAAGGTGGAGATTCCTTGGGGGGAAAACAGTGCCTGCTGGGGTGGTGAGGCAGGGTATAGCAGGAATGGTGTATGGCGCCGGGGAGTTTACCTCCAGAAACACTAAACAGCCAATGTGGAAGTATTTCAATATTTAACAAATAATATCAGCCTGAACATAAAACAACTGAATATCAGCCTGACCACATATACAGTTGCCCCAAATTTTTCCTATACTTTAATATCTAGCAATCACATTTTCAGGGCTTCCAAATCCTTGGCTGTCACATAATGTATTTCCCACATCTTCCCAGTAAATAAGGTTAAGATGTCTTTTATGAGGATCAAGAATCAAACGGCACTCAGGTTGCCCATATATGGAGAGGCCTGGTTATCCTTTAGTTAACCAGTACTGTAGAAATAATCTGCTGATACAACAGATGTCCTCTCCAGATATATTTCAGGTGTAAATTTAAGCACCGTTTGTGACACTCTTCTGTCACTGAAGCCAGTATTCAAAAGACATTCCTGAGCCAAACAAAACGCCTCCATCAGGGATAAGCAGGGAACAAGCTACTTGCTAGGTGAAGAATTAATGAGCATTGCAAAAGCCACCAAATTAACACTAATGGAAGTGTGATTTGAACATAATTTCACAAAAAGCAAAGCAAGTCTAGAACTGAAACATGAGACAGGGAATGGGCATGAAGTCTTTCTTAGTGGAATGAAAAATAGTTTGCTTTTCCATCATCATGTTCATTAAGTAGGTAAGGTACAGGTATTCTCAAAATAGCATTATTAACATCCAGAAAACTTGCCACTGGAAGCCTCAGAGCCAGCTAATGAGAACAAATTTGGTTTTAGATGGAGAATCCTATTGTCTTTAGGACAGAGAGTTTTTTCAATCACTGATTGTGAACATCCATTAGAGGAAAACCTTGTCAGGTATACAGCACCTGATCCCCTTATGACAAAACGCGCAAGTGGGAACCCAAAGCCCCTCTGAAGACAGGAAGCTGAAGAGACGAATTTAAAGTACAAGGGTAACAAATGGTCCTTCACTTAGGCACTAATTCATTATCCTCGAATTGTTCTAAGATGGAACGGAAAACACCCCACACTATTACTGTGGGTCATTACAAGTGTGCACTTGAAATAAGAGAATAAAAGAATAAATTTTGTGGAAAGTCCTAATATGCTCTTTTATCCGCTGATTTTAGATTAAATCTAGAGGCAGTTATAAACAAGAACTTCCTCAGTATTAAAGTGTTTTTCCTCAGTTTTAGACTCTAGGGAGCTTCTGACTGAATCTCCTTTCTGGCCTTGATGATAGGTTTTTGAGATAAATAATTAACTTTTCTAAAGAGGGAAATTTTGTTTTGAATTTTTGGAAGGGAGAAGTATAGGAAAATTTATTATCACTTGTAATATAGATGATGACAAAGTGAAATAACTAGATATGTTTGTACAATTTGCATCTTAATAAAATACACTTGGGTTTAAAAAAAAAGAGCACAGAGTGAGCTTTTCTCCTAAGATCATGGCCCCCATAAAGATAAGGGGACCTCAAGCTAATGGATCACAAGACCCTCAAAAGAAGCAAAAAAAAAAAATAAATAAATAAAGCATTGGTAAAGAAATTGAAGTCCTGAAATAAAAGATGATGGCACATGCCTTTGGGGACTTTTAAGCAGAAAACCTCTGTTTAAAAAGCTGTGTTGTGCGGGTATATTTTATCAAGTCTTGACTTTTTTCCCTCTCTCTGTCTAAGGGACTCATAGATCAAGACATCTCAAACCTCGACGTGCCTACAGATCACCCAAGAATTTTATTAAAGGGTTAACACTGATTCAGCAGGTGTGGAGTGGGGCCCAACTTTCTGCTTTGGCATCTAGTTCCTGTCCACGGACCAAACTTTAAGTAGAAAGGCTGTAGAGGACTTTTGTTGGTAGCCAACCACGTCCTATATCCCCTTTCTTATCCCAAGGGTATTATGTTAGCAGTGCTCCCCCAAAAGTAAAAGGGGTTTAGGGGCAAGGAACTTATTTGGAAGCTTCAGTGAGAGTGAGGAAATGAAATAGGAAAGGGAGGAAGATCAATAAGGGGTGAATCAATAAATTGTCAATGGTGCTCTTCTGGTGAGGACCCCCTAAAAGGCTGTGTAGAATATTGCTGTTGTTGTTTGGTTGTTAAGTTGTGTCTGACTCTTTTTGACCTCATGGAATGTAGCACACCAGCACCCCATGGACAGAGGGATTTCCCAAGCAAGAATACTGGGATGGGTTACCGTTTCCTTCTCCAGGGAATCTTCCCTACCCAGGGCTGGAACCCATGTCTCCTGCTTGGCAGGAAGATTCTTTACCCCTGAGCCACCTGGGAAGCCCCTGTGTAGAATGCCATTGTCCAAAAAAAAAAAAAAACTTATCTGTGATGAAAATGTTACATGTTTGTCTTGTCCAATATGGCAGCCACCAGCCATCTGTGAGTACTATGCACTTGAATTGAGACTAGTGTGACTTAGACACTAAATCGTTTATTTTAGTATTCATCAGTTTACATTTAAATAGCCATGAGGTTATTGCCTACTGCGTTGGACAGAGTAGGTATAGAAAATAACTTGGAATTGTCCCATTAAGGACCAAGAAATCTAGAGGGGTATTTACCCTCCAAATCTCTTCCCTCTTGAGGGTTGTTCCTGGAAACTGGTCAGTTCCTAGTAGTTCTACCATGCTCCCCTGGTCAGAGCATGCCCACAGCAGAGAGTCACAGGTGTCCAAGCAGGAAACCTTCAGTGTATATGGAAACTGTCCATCACAGATGGAGGTGATTCCCAAGAAGACGGGTCTAGGAGAGATGAGCAAGGTACCAACAGCCTTTGCGAAAAGAATCCAGACTTTTTTCTGCACCTGACCTGACCTCTCCTTCATTCCAGGAGTAGACCCTGAGTAGCATAAGCTCTTCCGTGCATTCCATACTCCTGACGACCATCTTGGTGCAAAGCCTAGTAGATTATCTAGGCTGGTTCAATCAAGGTGACTCTTGGGACTCTGGGATGCTGGACTACTGAAAAGATTCTGTCACCTCTGGACCACGTGATCCATAGATACAAAACTGCAGTGATTTTGCTGCCACAAAGGATAAGACTGACATGGAGAACAGCAGAGCACACAGAGACAGAAAACCCAGTTTGTGTCTGTTAGGATTGCTTAGAGCTGCCAGTGACAGAATACCCAGCTCATAGGGCCTTAAGTCAGAGAAGGCAATGGCACCCCACTCCAGTACTCTTGCCTGGGAAATCCCATGGATGGAGGAGCCTGGTAGGCTATGGTCCATGGGGTCATGAAGAGTCGGACACGACTGAGTGACTTCACTTTCACTTCTCACTTTCATTCACTGGANGAAGGCAATGGCACCCCACTCCAGTACTCTTGCCTGGGAAATCCCATGGATGGAGGAGCCTGGTAGGCTATGGTCCATGGGGTCATGAAGAGTCGGACACGACTGAGTGACTTCACTTTCACTTCTCACTTTCATTCACTGGAGAAGGAAATGGCCACCCACTCCAGTGTTCTTGCCTGGAGAATCCCTGGGATGGGGGAGCCAGGTGGGCTGCTGTCTATGGGCTCGCACAGAGTTGGACATGACCAAAGCGACTTAGCAGCAGCAGGAGGACCTTAAGTAATGATCTCACATAATGAGAAGTCTCAAGGTGGGCAAGTCCAGATTTGGTGTGACAGCTCAAGGACATAAGATTTTTAAGACTGATTTATTTATCGGTGCTGGGTTTTTGTTGCTATATGCAGGTTTCCTATAGTTGTAGCAGACAGGGGGCTATGATTCATTATAGCGCATAGACTTCTCATCGCAGTGCTTCTCTTGTGGAGTATGGGCTCTTAGGCTCAGTAGTTGTGGCACAGGGCCTTAGTTGCTCTGAGGCATGTGGGATTTTCCCTGGACCAGGGACTGAGCTGTGTCCCCTGCGTTGACAGGCAGACTCCCAACCACTGGGCCAACAGGGAAGCCCCATGGACCCAAGATTTTTATATCTAGTCTGCTACTGGATATATCCAATGTGCTATCAGCCACATTGGCTCTATGGGTTGCCTCATGGTCACTAGAAGGCTGAAGGGGCTCCAAACATCATGTTCTCACACCAACAACCAAAGCAGAAAAAAAAGACAGGCAGAAAGTATTTCCTCTTTTGCTATATTTCCCTCTTAGGATTGACTTATGCTAATCATGGCCCACCTTCTAGAAACAGAACATTTGGGGGTTTCATTAGCAAAGAAAGAGAGGACGTGGCTCTTGGGTACATACTAATAGTGTCTGACACTTGTTGACACCACTGAGCCACTGAATAGGACCAACCCTGAAACTCACCCTCACTCTGAATTCCTCATTGACATAAGTCAATAAATCCACCTACTGTGTAAATTTTAGTTGTTTCTCTTACTTGGATCCAAGAACATCCTAACCAATATAGATAAAAAGACTTCCTGTCCAAAGACTCAGATACAGCAGATCTCATCCTCCTTATTCCTGGAAGCAATGACGGCTGATCCTCAAAGGGTTCAAATGCTCCCCCTCTTCCCAAGAGTGAAATTTGGTTTGGAAATCATTTGCTATTTTATGCTTGGCATGAATAGAGACCTGCATGCCTCATGAGCATTAACCTGCAATTCTCACACATTACCTAATACTGGTTATTTATGCTTGGCCTCCTGAACCACAACTCCTCTTTGCCTGAGGATCTATTTAACACACCAATCCCCCAGAGTCTGAAGCTAATCCTGAGACCCAGCCTGCTTGGTTGGTCCTCTAGCCATCCTCAGCCCTGCCCCATAGTTCCTTCCAGTATTTCTGTCATGGGGGTTGGATGCTGCCTCCAGAACCTCTGCTTTGACCTTTGCAGATGGACATTGTGGCAAGAATCTGACTTGAGAACTGCTGATGACTCAAAGTGCCTGTAACAACTCTTTTCTCCACCATGTCAATTGACCTTTGGCTTTTATTTCTGTATGTTTGGACTTGAGGATGCTATGGTCACAGAACTAGGGAATTTAGATTGATGACCTCTGTATGGATGGGTCAAGTCATTGCTGTCCCAGTTAAACTCCAGACCCAAGCCTCAAATTAGTCTCCTCTCTCATGGGAGATTAGGGTATGCCCAGAAGCTATGGAAGGGCCATTTCTGACAGTGTTTTTACCCACTGACAAAGATTTCTAGAAAGTCAAAGATTTCTCATCTTAAACAATTTTTTAAATTGCTCACTTAAGAAATCAGAACCAATGTAACCTGAGTGTTTAGAATGGTGTAGCTTATGGCTTATAAGTAGCTACTATTCATACATTAGTACCATTCTATGCATTCTATGGGGTTGGGAGTGGTGGGGAAGGTGGATGTGAGTCCTGCAGTTGAGAACCCCCAATTCTCAATTCAGGAGTCAAGCATTTACTTTGAAGAGTTAAATGACTTTGCAAACATTAAGTCAATATAAAGGGTTGTCATTGAGTGTTGTCAAAAGATTCACAGTGCTGTGAATCTGGAAGAGAGAGAAACACAGTTCATCTAGTCTTTGGAAAATGTATAAAAGCAGGGGGTTCTTGTTGGGCTGAAGATCTGGCAAGAGTGGACCGTATGTAAAAGGAAGAAATTTCAGTCTTTGAGAAGCAACAAAGATGTTAAGCGGAAGGTGTGATTGGCTAAGGTGACACATTTATTTAAGGGATCAGAAACTGGAAATGTAAGTTGGGTCTAGAATTATTTGACAAAGAGTATCTGAATCCCTACTGTGTGTCAGTTATTATGTTGACCATTGAGGATTTTAATAAAAATAAACAATTCTTGTTCTTTTATAGTATATGTCAAGTTACAGAGAGGAAATATTACTAATAAAAGATGATGGGTTAAATTTTTAACTTTTCTTCGACTCATCCACTGTTTTTCCTCAGTCCCCAATTCTTGGCCATCCTACCCTCAAAATATCCTTCAAATCCATTCCCACTTCTTCATCTAAACTGTTACTGCCTTACCTCAGATTTTTATCTGTCACCTGAAATACTGCAAAATCCACTCACTAGCTTCAGCTTCCTAATACTGGCCTTTCCCCATACCTACATATTAATCAATTTACTTCCACCGAGTATATGAGTGTATTTTTTACTAACTCATGGTTCCTGCTGCTGCTGCTGCTGCTGCTGCTAAGTTGCTTCAGACGTGTCCGACTTTGTGCGACCCCATAGACGGCAGCCCACCTGGCTCCCCCGTCCCTGGGATTCTCCAGGCAAGAACAATGGAGGGGGCTGCCATTTCCTTCTCCAATGCATGAAAGTGAAAAGTGAAAGTGAAGTCACTCAGTCGTCCGACTCTTCACAACCCCATGGACTGTAGTCTACCAGGCTCCTCCGCCCATGGGATTTTCCAGGCAAGAGTACTGGAGTGGGTTGCCGTTGCCTTCTCCAAGCTCTTGGTTCCTATGTCTTATTTATTCCATTCACTTTGCAAAAAAAAAAAGTTTATAATTCTAGTCTGACTTCCCTGTGTGGGGGTCTGGGATACCAACCCCAGACAGGTTTGGGGTGATCCCAGAGCTCCAAGGGCTGCAGAGTGCAGAGCCAAGGGAAAGCCTAAAGTTCAGAACTTAATTTGAAACCCTCAAGTGAAGTGTCAACCCTGACATACCAGTCAGGTTTGAGTAGAGCAGAAGAAATCAGGGACAGTGCAAAAGATGTGAATAATGATTTACCATGGATTTGCAACCCAATAGGCACTATTCAGAGGGGTTTTCCAGTGATAAAGCTTTTGTAGTGATAAAGAATCTGTCTGCCAATGCAAGAGACATAAGAGATGCGGGTTCGATCCCTGGGTAGAGAAGATCCCCTGGAGGAGGGCATAGCAAGCCACTCCAGTATTCTTGCCATGAGAATCCCATGGCCCGAGGAGCCTGATGGGCTATAGTCCATAGAGATGCGGAGTTAGACATGACTAATGTGACTTAGCATGCCCACAGGCGCTGTTCAAAACACTTCCATGCATTCATTCATTTAATTATATTAAACTGGAATTGTTGCTGCTGTTGTTTAGTCATCTAGCCATGTCCAACTCTTTTGTGACCCCGTGGATTGTAGCCCACCAGACTGCTCTATCCATGGGCTTTCCCAGGCAAGAATGCTGGAGTGGGTTGCCTTTTCCTTCTCCGGGGAATCTTCTTGATGCAGGGATGAAACCTGTGTCTTCTGTCTTGCAAGTGGATTCTTTACCACTGAGCTACCTGGGAAGCAAACTGGAATGTTACCCAATTGCAGGGAAAAAAAAGAATGAAATAATGCCATTTGCAGCAACATGAATGTACCTAGAGACTACCATACTAAGTAAAGGAAGTCAGATAAAGACAAATAGCATATGATATCACTTATATGTAAAATCTAAAAAAAAAAAAGATGCAAATGAACTTATTTACAAAACACAAACATATTCACAAGCTTCAAAAACAAAGTTGTGGTTACCAAGGGAGTAACATGGTGGTGGGCAGGGATAAATTAGGAGTTTGAGACTAGCATATACAAACTGTTGCTGTTGCTGCCAAGTCACTTCAGTCACATCTGACTCTGTGCGACCCCACAGACGGCAGCCCCTCAGGCGCCTCTGTCCACAGGATTCTCTAGGCAAGAATACTAGGGTGGGTTGCCGTTTTCTTCTCCAGAACATAGACAAACTAGTATATTGTGAAAGTTGCTCAGTCGTTGTCCAGCTCTTTGTGGCCCCATGGACTATACAGTCCATGGAATTCGTCAGGCCAGAATACTGGAGTGGGTACCCTTTCCCTTCTTCAGGGGATCTTCCCAACCCAGGGATCAAAACCAGGTCTCCCACATTGAGGCAAATTCTTTAGCAATGAGCCGCAAGGGAAGCCCACACTACTGTATATAGACAATCAATGGATAATCAACAAGAACATATTGTATAGCACAGGGATCACTACTCAATATTCTGTAATAAGCTATATGGGAAAATAATCTGAAAGAGAATGGATATATGTATATGTATCACTTTGCTGTACACCTGAAACTAACACAACATTGTAAATCAACTATACTCCAATATAAAATAAAAAATTAATTAAAAAAAATGAAACCAAGGACAAGGCAAAAGATATGAATAATGACTTGGCATGGATTTTGCAATCTACTGGGCAATGTTCAAAACACTTTCATGCATTGGCTCATTTAATCCTACTAAATCTTATGAGAATATTCATATTATAACATGTTTTCAAAGTTCACTTTACGCCACCTTTCTTTTATGGAAGCCCTACATTAGTACCTGTTTTTGCTAACCAAAAGACATCGAAACAGGATTTTTGTTTCTATGAAAAAGGGCAAAAAACGAAAACTGTGTTCCGCATTTATTTTGCAGGGAGCCTGGACCCCAAGCTGTGAGAGCAGCCCTGTGAGCTCCTTCCCAGGGAGATACATTCAAGATCTCTGCTTCAAGCCGCCATAGCTTTGAACCATGTCTGTGAGCATCTAGGCTTCATCTCTGTCTATGTTGTGCATCTGTTAGCAAGATGTGTCCTAAGATCAGTTTACGAAAGGTGACACAGGAATACTCTTCTTTCATACAGCAGGGCACATCTCTGCTATCTTCATCATGACCAGTTTACATTAGATAGGACATAAAGAAGTCATATAACTTACCAAAGGTTACACAATTAGTAATGATGAATGGGAATCCAAACACACATGATTTATTTCTAGAGTCTGGGCTTCCCCGGTGGCGCTAGTGGTAAAGAATCCACCTGCAAGGCAGGAGACACAGAGGCATAGGTTCGATCCCAGGGTTGGGAAGATCCCCTGGAGTAGGAAATGGCAACCCGCTCTAGTATTCATGCCTGGAAAATCCCATGGACAGAGGAGCCTGGTGGGCCCCAGTCTACAAGGTGGAAAAGAGCTGGACACGACTGAGTGAGCACAAACACATATGCTCTTAACCACTCTGCCATATTGCCTCTGTAAAGTGCAATCACAGAAACAGATTAAGATCATAACAAGACTAAGGTATGAATTTGGAGGTACATCTCTGAGCCACTAAAACAGAGCTACAGGAGCTTTTGAAAGGTTATTCACAACTTGAATAATGGCTGGGGAAGAGGTGGATAAAGGTGCAGGCTAGTTCCCAATATTTTTGTCCATGTGTGTCATCTAATATAGATGCCATTCACCATCTCATTATTTTTAGCACCCTATCATTGACATATACCTTCAGAGAGGGCTACCCTGGTTTGTCCTCCCTTGCACTGATCCACATTTCCATATGTTCACTTCTGTTTTTCACTGCTTCATTGTAAATTTTAATTTTTTTGTTTGTATTTTCTTTTTTTTTGTTGTTGTTCTCCTTACAATTCTTATTTATGTCATCTGTCTCTCCTTTAACTTCATTTTCTTTGCCTTGACATCTTGGCCTTTCTGCTTCAGTTTTATGGATGTCAGGCAGATTCTAAAGTATTATTTTATTTCCAACAGTAAATCATTTTGAGAGAACTCCTCTTTCCTTGAATATTTAAGGTGTTCTTCCCTTTCCCTTATTCTGTGGTGCTTTTTGGCGGCTTTCTGCTTATTTATCCTCAAATAAGAACACATCCACCTACACGCGGTGTTCACCAGTACACTGATGATGGATTTCCCTTAGCTCAAGCCTCAAGAGTGGTAGCTTGGAATTGTTTTCCAGATCTACAGCTGGGCAGAGATTGGTAGGCATACTTAGCTCCTTGCCCAATGTCCCCTCCTTGCCTGACTTGGGTCACATGTGGTTTGCTGTGGATTGAGAATGAATCTTCTCTTTCCCTGCCACCTGGCTCTCCAAAACTCTAAACTAGCTGCTTTTGTTGTTTAGTTGCTAAGTCATGTCTGACTCTTTTGTGACCCCTTGGACTGTAGCCCTCCTCTGTCCATGGGATTTCCCAGGCAAGAGTACTGGAGTGGGTTGCCATTTCCTCCTCCAGGGGATCTTCCTGACCCAGGGATGAAACCCATCTCCTGCACTGCATTGCAGGTGGATTCTTTACCACTGAGCCACCAGGGAAGCCGCACTCTGAACAAGANTCCTCTGTCCATGGGATTTCCCAGGCAAGAGTACTGGAGTGGGTTGCCATTTCCTCCTCCAGGGGATCTTCCTGACCCAGGGATGAAACCCATCTCCTGCACTGCATTGCAGGTGGATTCTTTACCACTGAGCCACCAGGGAAGCCACACTCTGAACAAGAGAAGCAGACAAAGGTTCTTAGCTGTTCCCTTCACTGCACATCCTTATACTGATGTACCTGCAGGGACTATACCTTCAGATTCTCATGAGTTGAGACCTAGACTTTCTCAAAGAGAGGAAGGGTCTACCTATGAATTCAAGCTCCTGTTGCTTCAATGGCCTCAATAAAGCTGACCCATGTCTGTTTGCCTCTCCATCTCACTAACAGCTGTTTAGTTGGTAGAAATAATGAGGCCCACTATGAGGCCCACTTTTCCATGTTATTGTGTTGTAAGAAGTCACAAAAGGCAATGTGTGACCAATCAAAGCTATTCCATGCTCAGGAGAGAGAGGATCACAGCTTATTATTTTCTTGTGCTTGGTTATGAGGCACTTTGTTTATGAGCATCACCTGCTGAAGGATTTGCTTGATGCTATAATTTGTGAAAAGTATGTATTCCAACTTCCCAATGGAAGCAAGTTGTGAGAATTCAAATATTGCATCTTCTCTCAGAACAATCATCCACTTCAAGGGAACATAGAAGAATACAAAAAGACCTATTTAGTGCTCAGATTATCACAGCAAAGCCAGTTAGATTAGTCTAACAATTAGTCTGGTTGTTACTTTGGATTCACCCTTCCATTGAGACAACTGTGGTAATGAATTAACTCTTTTCTACCCAACCTAGTTATGTGCTGATTGCTGGTGGAAGTTACCTCTGATGAAGATATTTAACATGTGTTCAACCAGGACTTTTTGTGGGCCTCATGGAGAGTATGATCAAGTTGGAGAGACAAACATTAAGTAAAAACCAAAAACATACATAATTGTTAATTGGGGAAATACTAAAAAGGAAACCAAATCGGTACAATGGGGAAAGGACCGAAGTCAGAGTTCAGGATGATCTTTCCAAGGAAGGGTGATTTAGGTTGCAGTAGAAGTAATTCAGGCAATGAATGAAGACAAGCTATTCCAATTTGAAGGAAGAGTATGTACAAAGCAATGAGGCAGGAGAACATGGCAGGTTTGAAGGACTGAAAGAAGGCCAGGGCAGTTGGAGGTTAGTGAGTAGGAGGGAGAGTCTTACAGAAAGGAATAGGACATGCACAGCTGTTGAGGGCATTTTGGGGAATCAACAAAAGATGAATAAGTGCATTGCCAAGGAGCAGTGTGGTCCCTTGAACTTAACACAAATTAATGCTGATCCAAGTCAGCACAGTTTTGGAATTTTCTCCAGCAAAATCCTATCACTCTGTCTGTCTTTCAGTTTTGCCTGTTAAGGAGTCATGGGGAAACCCAGCTTTACCCTTGGTGATGGTCTCCCTGCTCCCTTCCCTCTGCATTTCTCTCATTTGTGCTAGAAGATCTACTCAACCTCCTTAAATCATATGCTGGGAACACACTATCCTAAGCAGAGAGATTATTGGAAAGCTGTCAATGTGTCTTTGATTCTGAACTGGGCTGGCTTTGATACTGAATCCCAGCTTGTATCACTCACCACACAATGACCAAAACATCAAGAAAAGCATTGTGGGGGTAGGGAACAGCAACTTTATTCGGAAAGCCAGAAGGCTGAGAAGATGGTGGACTAACACCACGGTTCAAAAGCATCAATTCTTTGGTGGTCAGCCTTCTTCACAGTCCAACTCTCACATCCATACATGACCACTGGAAAAACCATGGGCTTGACTAGACGGACCTTAGTCGGCAAAGTAATGTCTCTGCTTTTGAATATGCTTTCTAGGTTGGTCATAACTTTTCTTCCAAGGAGTAAGCGTCTTTTGATTTCATGGCTGCAGTCACCATCTGCAGTGATTTTGGAGCCCCCCAAAATAAAGTCTGACACTGTTTCCACCGTTGACTCTTGAGAGTCCTTTGGACTCCCTTAGTCCATTCTGAAGGAGATCAGCCCTGGGATTTCTTTGGAAGGAATGATGCTAAAGCTGAAACTCCAGTACTTTGGCCACCTCATGCGAAGAGTTGACTCATTGGAAAAGACTCTGATGCTGGGAGGGATTGGGGGCAGGAGGAGAAGGGGACGACCGAGGATGAGATGGCTGGATGGCATCACGGACTCGATGGAC
>SJYX01021168.1:186629-234830 GCA_006410675.1 Oreotragus oreotragus | reverse complement strand
GATATGTAATTTATACTTATAGGCAACCTGTCTTTAGTGGTTGTGTGCATGCATGCATGCTAAATTGCTTCAGCTGTGTCTGACTCTTTGCGACCCTACGGACTGCAGCCCACCAGGCTCCTCTGTCCATGGGATTATACTGCAGTGGGTCGCCATGCTGTCCTCCAGAGGGTCTTCCCGACCCAGGGGTTGAACATGCATCTCTTCTGTCTCCAGCATTGTCGGGGGGTTCTTTACCACTCGTGCCGCCTGGGAAGTCCATCGTTAGTGATTAACTTGTAGCAAAAGCAATAGAATACCCAGGTTAAAGTAACAGATCTGGCATGGAGTCAGATTTATTCTTCTCTATTATAGTTTCTAATAGTGTCTCTCATCCCATCCTCATTCATCTCCTTCCCTGTGGGAATGGGATGACCTTTCAGTAATCCGGCTTTACCGGGACCACCTCCAATATATTGCTCAACTCTGAGTTTCCATTTTGAGAAACTCATGTCCCATCTCTGCTTACCTTTAGAATAAAAGCCATGGTCTTATTTTTATAAACCTTTAATTTTTGTCCAATCATTCACCTGGGCTCCTGGTACTAGAAAGCCCCTACGGTTATACAGAGAGCATTCTCATATGACAGTTTTAATCCTTCCAATAAAATCTGTTAGAGTTAACCTAATCTCTTCCACTTGCACTTGCAACTAATTTCCTGTTGTTCAGACCTTGGTAGAAACCAGATGATTTGGTCACAACCTTCCACTGTGGAGTCAATATTCGTGTTACCAAAAAAATAATTAAATCACCCTGTTCAACCTTCCTTTTGCTAGACTAATTTAAATCCCTTAAACTTTTTTTTCCCCTTTTTTGGTCACATACTTGGACCTTACATATTTAAGGGTTTTCAAGGGCAAGTCTTCTTACCATGGTAAAAGCTTTCCAAAAGTGGTAACGGCCACAAGGACAGCAGTACCTTGCAACTTGATGGCGCTTAACTCTTTGCCTAGTGCTTTGCACATACATTATCTTATTTTGTCTGCTTAATGACTCTGTGAATCAGGGAGGGTGGATGTTATTATCTCCCTGGGGAAAAAATAAAACAAAACTCAGCCTTAATTTGCTCCTGTAGAGATTCAGGATCAAGTTGAACCAACGTGAGGCTTCAGCCACATCACTACAGTCTCCCTCTGAGCCCTTTGCTGACTTGCTCCTTGTGCAATGCCTTCGCCTTTTAGCAAAGGTCACCCAAGGATAAGAATAGGCAACCTTTGTTGAGAGTTTAATATTATGTCAGATATTGTGCTCCCTAAGTGCTTTGAAAGCATTATCTTTCAACTCTCATGACAAAGGGGATGGTTCTATTATTATCCCTGTTGCTCAGAAGACTAATATGATGCTCAGAGAGGTTAAGGAATGCAGCCAGGATGCCACAGCTTCAGTGACACAGGCAGGCTTCAAAGTCAGGTGTGTGTGGCTCCGCACCCTGTGCTCTTAGGAATGGTATGCTGGGACTTCCCTGGTGGTCCAGCGGTTAAGAATCTGCCCGCCAAAGCAGTGGGCACAGACTTGATATCTGGCCTGGGAAGATTCCACTTGGCTTGGGAGAATAAGCCCTTGTGCCACCACTACTGAGCCTGTGCTCCACAAGAGAAGACACTGCAATGAGAGGTCCAAGCCCTGCAGTCAGAGAGTGCCCCTCCTCACCACAACTAGAGGGAAGCCTGCACACAGCAACAAAGACTCAGCACAGCCAAAACTAGTTAATAAATAACTTTTATAAAAAAGCTTTAAAAAAAAAAAAAAGCTAGATTTGATGCAGTGCTGCCTCAGGAACCCACAGAACAGATCCCCACGTCTTTGCTGTGAATGTCTTGGTAAGGACATTGCTGTTGCTGCTGCTAAGTCGCTTCTGTCGTATCCAACTCTGTGTGACCCCATAGACGGCAGCCCACCAGGCTCCTCTGTCCACAGGATTCTCCAGGCAAGAATACTGAAGTGGGCTGCCATTTCCTTCTCCAATGCACGCATGCATGCTAAGTTACTTCAGCCATGTCCGACTCTGTGCAACCTTATGGACAGCAGCCCACCAGGCTCCTCTGTCTACAGTATTCTCCAGGCAAGAATACTCGCGTGGGTTGCCATTTCCTTCTCCAAGGACATTGTCACCCTATGAAATCTTCC
The DNA here is from genome assembly GCA_006410675.1 of Oreotragus oreotragus. NCBI lineage: Eukaryota > Metazoa > Chordata > Mammalia > Artiodactyla > Bovidae > Oreotragus > Oreotragus oreotragus. The sequence continues at coordinate 232,664 of SJYX01021168.1, read as the reverse complement.
TAGCTAAGGACTCTGTTTGGAAAACTCTCAAAATTTACTGCTAGGAAAAATGGGCCTTCCCTGAAGGGAAGGGGTTTTTATGGATGTTGACTTTTGTGTTTGGTGCCATTTTGTGTTTTTACTTTCTGTTAACAAACAGAAATGTGTTTCATGTGTTATCATGGAGAAATAGTAGTGCCAGTGGTAAAGAATCCACTTACCAATGCGACACGAGAGACGGTTCAGTCCCTGGGTTGGGAAAATCCCCTGAAATAGGAAATGGCAACCCATTCCTATTTCCAGAGAAGTATCCTTGCCTGGAAAATTCCATGGACAGAGGAGCTTGGTGGGCCCTGTCCATGGGGTGGCAGGGTCAGACATGACTGAGCATGCATGCACTACACTATACAAGAATTAGAGGGAACTGACTTTGGATGTGCTCTGGGCATCAGAACTTGATGGACTTGGGTGCAGCTCTGCTGACTTATGTGACGTCACTCGAGTTGCTTTATCTCTTTGAGCCTCGGTTTAATTTCTGAAATGAGAATACTAATAGCAGACTTTGGCTTCCCAGGTGGTTCAGTGGTAAGAAATCCTCCTGCCAATGCAGGAGACTCAGGTTTGATCCCTGGTTGGGAAGATCCCCTGGAGAAGGGAATGGGAACCCCGTCCAGTACTCTTGACCGGGAAATCCCATGGTCAGAGGAGCCTGGCGGGCTATGGTCCATGCGGCTGCAAAAGAGTAGGACACGACTAAGCAACTGGATAACAACAGCAACAACAAATAGAAAATGTGGAGGCCACCGAGAGACTTTGAGATAATGTGTGTGAGAGTGCAGTCTGAGTAATAATACATCTCTTTTAATCTTCTGCTTCCCAGGATTCAGAATCCCATTCCTCTTTGGGGGAAACCCCTATTATTTTGGTCTTGGTAGAAGGCGAGTTCCAGACTTCAGCTTTAGAAACTGGAGAGGGATACATCATCAGGCAGGGATCTTGATCGTGATCAACACAAAATGGGGTCATTTATAGATCACTGGGAGGGTGAAAGAAATGGGCCCCAGAGATGACCAGGCACCAAACTGTGCTGGAGAGCTGGTCCAGTAAGGAAACTTTGGAGCTGCCGTTGAGTCTTAGATTCTAGAGCTTATGCTCCTGTTAGGAACTAGACTTCTTGCTACAGTTCAGATGCCACTTCTGCACGGTTCTTGCTGCTGCTGCTGCTAAATTGCTTCAGTCGTGTCTGACTCTGTGCAACCCCAAAGACGGCAGCCCAACAGGCTCCCCTGTCCCTGGGATTCTCCAGGCAAGAACACTGGAGTGGGTTGGCATGTCCTTCTCCAATGCATGAAAGTGAAAAGTGAAAGTGAAGTCGCTCAGTCCTGTCTGACTCCTAGCCACCCCATGGACTGCAGCCTACCAGGCTCCTCTGTCCATGGGGTTTTCCAGGCAAGAGTACCAGAGTGGGGTGCCATTGGCTAACCTTCCACAAAATGGAAGCTCCACATAGAACCCATTTCCTTGTGTTGTCCTCTGTCAATGGGTGGAGCTGAGGTCACAGGTCTGGGCCAAGACTTGGAAGGAATCCAGAAAAATTATTTTTCAGATTTCTACCTTGAGAAGATGGGACCTGTTGGGGAGGGAGTAGATTACTCAGAGATTACAAAGTGATCAAAGAGAACTGGGCAGCCAAAACTAGGACAAATATCCAAATACCTATCACAGGGCAGATATTTCCTCCCAGCACTCTCTGGGAACTAAGGCGTGAGCAGGTGACTTAGACTGAGCCAATCAAATGTCCCCATCAAAGACTTTGACATCTGAGAGAGTAAAAGCAGACACTCAGGTCAATTGAAGATGGTTCCAGTCTCCACTGAAAGCTGGTATGGCAGCAGTGTAGGCTCAGAAATTAAAGAAAGCTAACCCGTTAGGCTGACAGGACCCAGAGTGGCCTCCTAACCGCACTCTTTCTGAGGAATGGCCTTGATAATGGTTGTACCATTTCGTTGTTGTTCAGCTGGTAAGTCGTGTCTGACTCTTTGGGACCCCATGGACTGCTGCACACCAGGCTTCCCTGTCCATCAACAACTCCCAAATCTCGCTCAAACTCATGTCCATTGAGTCAATGATGACAGCCAACCATCTCATCTTCTGTTGCCCACTTCTCCTCCTGCCCTCAATCTTTCCCAACATCAGGGCCTTTTCCAATGAGTTGGCTCTTTGCATCAGGTGGCAAAAGTATTGGAGGTTCAGCTTCAGTATCAGTCCTTCCAACGAATATTCAGGGTTGATTTCCTTTAGGATTGACTGGTTTGATCTCCTTGCAGTCCAAGGGGCTCTCAAGAGTCTTCTTCAGCACCACAACTCAAAAGCATCAATTCTTTAGCACTCTGCCTTCNTTCAGTATCAGTCCTTCCAACGAATATTCAGGGTTGATTTCCTTTAGGATTGACTGGTTTGATCTCCTTGCAGTCCAAGGGGCTCTCAAGAGTCTTCTTCAGCACCACAACTCAAAAGCATCAATTCTTTAGCACTCTGCCTTCTTTATGGTTCAACTTTCATACCCATACATGACTACTGGAAAAACCTTAGCTTTCACTATACAGACCTTTGCTGGCAAAGTGATGTCTCTGCTTTGTAATACATTTATCTAGGTTTGTCATAGCTTTAAAGAAAACTAAATCAATGATTTCTTGTAAAAGGATACAACTCAAGAACAGCCGGATGGAATAGATACATAGGACAGGTGTGGGGGATAGGGTACAGAGCATCCAGGTTCTCCTAGCACCTCCAGGTGCCCACCAACCTGGAAGCTCTCTGAACCCCACACTTTGGGTTTTTATGGAGGCTTTTTTTACACAAGCACAGTTGAATAAGGCACTAGTCTTTGGCTACAGATCCAACCTCCAACCTTAGGTGCAGTCCAAAGCCATCTCATTAACATAACAAAAGACACTTCAAATCATTCAGGAAATTCTGAGGGTTTTTGGAACTTTGTGCTCTAAAGGACAAAGACTAAATACAGATTGCTTTTTATAAATCACAGTCTCACACTAAATTTGTAGTGTAACTGACTCTTCTTGCCAGGGGATCTTAAGGGAAGTTTGGAGTATCCATTGTGCACAGAAAATTTTTGGTCCATTGCCAGAAATGCACATCTAGCAGGAAATAGCCTGAGGCAGTATTTCTAAGTCTGTTCCCTTATCACCCAAAGCTCAGAAAAGCAGCTCATTGTTAAATATTTGTTTATAAAACACTCCTAGGCTACTCACCGGGGAAGGCAATGGCACCCCAGCCCAGTACTCTTGCCTGGAAAATCCAATGGACGGAGTAGCCTGGTGGGCTGCAGTCCATGGGGTCGCTAAGAGTCGGACACGACTGAGCGACTTCACTTTCACTTTTCTCTTTCATGCATTGGAGAAGGAAATGGCAACCCACTCCAGTATTCTTGCCTGGAGAATCCCAGCGAGGGGGAGCCTGGTGGGCTGCCGTCTATGGGGTCACACAGAGTCGGACACGACTGAAGTGACTTAGCAGCAGCAGCAGCAGCAGCAGCAGGCTACTCACTGTGTACCCTTCCACTGAAACGATCCTGGGAGGCCTGATTATTCTCTGAAAAGCAACCAGTATGCGAACTGTCCACAGTAATTCTGCCATCTGATGGTGTGCCCAGCCCACTACCAAGGCCATTCTTCCTTCATCCTTATTGATAAAGTCCCCAGCTCCAGGCCTGAATGGTTTGGTCGCTAAGTCATGTCCAACTCTTGCAACCCCGTGGACTGTAGCCTTCCAGGCTTCTCTGTCCATGGGATTCTCCAGGTAAGAATACTGGAGTGGGTTGCCATTTCTTTCTCCAGGGGATCTTCCCGACCCGGGAATCGAACCCGGGTCTCCTGCATTGTAGGCAGATTCTTTACCAACTGACCTACTCAGATTCAAACTCTGGGTTGGGAAGATCCCCTGGAGAAGGATATGGCTAACCACCCCAGTATACCTGCCTGGAAAATCCCATGGACAGAGGAGCATGGCGGGCTACAGTCCATGGGATCAAAAGAGTTGGACACAACTTAGTGACTAAACCACCACTAGCTCCAGGAAGAAATCCTTGTTAGTCTGAATCTACCATTGAGGTACTCCTTGCCTGAAACTGGCTTAGAGTTGTGACTTAAGGCCGTTCTGGCCAAAGACATGTGATAAATATTCTGCAGCTTTAGGCATAGGTGTCATTACTGATGTAAATGGACACAATAGAAGAGATAGCCCCTCCTTCCTTTGGACACTTTGGTGTGTGCATATCATGCTTGAAATGACAGCAGCTGTCCTATGACAATGATTTCACCAAGCATGAAGCTAATACCATGGGAGACTTCCCTGATAGTCCAGTGGCTAAGATTCAGGGGGCCCAGATTTGATCCCTGAACAGGAAGATCTGGGTTTGATCCCTGGGTTGGGAAGATCCCCTGGAAAAGGGAATGGCTACCCACTCCAGTATTCTGGCCTGGAGAATTCTGTGGAGAGAGGAGCCTGGCAGTTCAGGGAACTAGATCCCACATGCTGCAACTAAGGATCCTGTGTACCAAAACTAAGACTTGNATCCCTGGGTTGGGAAGATCCCCTGGAAAAGGGAATGGCTACCCACTCCAGTATTCTGGCCTGGAGAATTCTGTGGAGAGAGGAGCCTGGCAGTTCAGGGAACTAGATCCCACATGCTGCAACTAAGGATCCTGTGTACCAAAACTAAGACTTGGTGCAGCCAAATAAATAAATATATTTTTTTAAATAGCACTGTCAAAAAAGAGAAGAGAGATGGATCTTTAATATATGTCACTCTCTGAACGTTGATTTAATCAGTTCTGAAGCCATCTTCAGATGCTTGCAATCCTGCATCCTCAGGATGCTCAGACAGAAAAAAGAGCAATAGACCTCACAGCTTCTTTAGAAGGGAATGGCCTCCTGCCATGGCCAGTCTTTACAGGAAAGATAAATGTTAGCTTATTGTAGGGAACGACTGCTTGTCTAGCATTCCTCTTTTTCTAGAGCCCCTTTCTAGTGCCCAATGATCCAAAAGAATTGGGATAGGTATTTACCCAGAGCATCCAGAGGCAAAGTAGCTGGAAATGGCTTCTAAATATCAATGAAGGTCATAATAAGAAAGGAAAGAAATTGGGACTGAACATCAGACCTTCAAAGTGGACCATGACTGTGGGGCCCCAAGTGGGGAAACCTCTATGGGCATGAGAGTGGCGTGCGAAGCTTAGGCTTAAGGAGGGCGTGCACGTTGTGGTTGGAAGTTAAGATGGCGCCTGCAGGAAGGAGTGAAGGCGTGGTCTATGTTGTTTATCAAAGTTTTTGATTGGCTCTCTTGATTTCCGTGCTCGTGGACAATGCATGATCACCATAGACCCCTGTCATGATGTAAGCACATGGTAATCTGACCTTTAACTTGATTGGTAAAACTATGGAAAGACCCTCCAAAAACCCCCTGCTTGCCTTTATAAGCCGGGAACTTGCGGCCATAAAGCGGAACTGCTCAGACAGAACCCTTGTCGCCTCTGATTGTCTCTTGCTCGCCAGGGGGCTGGGTTGGCAGACAGCAGGCTCACCTCTCCTCGGGACCCCTCGGCCTTGCTGAGGGAAGCTCCACAGCCTCTCTCTTTTTGCGGTACACCCCCCGCACATGACCATCAACAGGAAAGAGTGATGGAAACTTGGGGACTGGAGCCAGGTTGCAATGCAGTGAGTGCACTGAGTGGGCCTTGGAAGAGGGTCAGAACCAGGTAACTGTGGGCATTCCAGATCCAGGTTGATGAATCAGGGAGACAGGCTCTTGCAGGGCTGAAGGCCAGTGGCTGTTTACTGCTAAAAATGTTCCCTCTTTACATCTTATAACACTGACAAGATGCAATGACAAGATAAAGCCAACCCAATATTACCCATGAAACTTTGCAGGTTTCACTTAACTACAGAACCAATAGAGGAAGACAGTCTGGTATTTTCTCAGTTTTCACTAGCTATGTGTCCTGGTTGCCTTTGAATAAAAACAAATTTTGTCTGATAGCCACAGTGACATTTTGTCTTTGGGAGTTTATTTTCTGTTCTGAAGGACAAATATATCCTCAAACATATTTCAGCCAGTGCTTCCAATTTCCTATATTTTGTGAACATTACAATAGCTATATAATATCTAGTCATGGATAGGGATATAGCAGTCTGAAATTTAGGGTAATAAAGTAGGACAACTCAAAATCAGGCATCTTCTGAATTAATAACCTATTTTTGGTGATTTTTTTTAGGGTGACCTCTCTAAGCTAATATACTTTTTATATTAAAGCAGAGGCTTTGGGGAAAGCTGCACATGCACATTTTGTACAGACTAGGACAGCCTTTGGCCTTAGAGTTACTCTTGTCCTAGGGTAAACACAAGAGACCCCAAGATAACAATGAACCATAAATTTATGGGGAGTTTAAGGGTACTATGTGGGGATGTAGTTAGGTGTGTCTTATAACTTAGTAAGACCAGGAAATGTGAGAGGAGGGTACATGTGTGCTAAGTCACTTCAGTCATGTCCAACTCTTCGCAATCCTATGGACTGTAGCCCGCCAGGGTCCTCTGTCCATGGGATTCTCCAGGCAGAAAAGCTGGAGTGGGTTGCCATGCCCTTCTCCAGGGGCTCTTCCTGACTCAGGGAACGAACCCATGTGTCTTTATGTCTCCTGCATTGGCAGGCAGGTTCTTTGCCACTAGTGCCATCTGTGAAACCAAGAGGAGGGTAAAGAGAGCTAAATTAATACCATTTGTGGGGGGAATGGAGCAGCTCCTGGTGCTGGAGGAAAAGTGAAAGCGAAAATGTTAGTTGCTTAGTCATGTCCAACTCTTCGCGACCCCATGGACTATAGTCCTCCAGGCTCCTCTGTCCATGGGATTCTCCAGGCAAGCATACTGGAGTGGGTAACTATTATTTTCTCCAGGGGATCTTTCCATCCAGGGATGAACCTAGGTCTCCTGCATTGAAGTCAGATTCTTTACCATCTGAGCTACCAGGGAATCTTAATATCCAAGCTCTCCAGTCAGCAGTGTCCATCCCAGTATTCAGCCTTCCCAAGAACTGGGTAGAGGACAGTTTATGCAATTTTAGAAGTGGCAATAAACCAAAAAGTCAAGTAGGTTATTGCTTTCTAAGAGTTCCACAAGCAGGTAGCCAGCCCTTTGCTCAAAGTAGGGCTCAGTAGGATTTTTTGCTCTCAACAAGGATTGTTGGTTTTGTTTTGTTTTGGCTGCTCTGGGTCTTGCTGCATGTGGGGTTTCTCTAGTCGAGGCAAGCAGGGGCTATTCTCTAGTGGGAATGCTTGGGCTTCTCACTGGGGTAGCTTCTATTGCTGCAGAGCATGGGCTCTTGGCTTGAGGGCTTTAGTAATTGCAGTTCATGAGTCTCTAGAGCTCGGGCTCAGTAGTTGTAGGGCATGGGCTCAGTTGCCTTGAAGCACATGGGATCTTCCAGGACCAGAGATGTCTCCTGCATTGACAGCTGGATTCTTAACCACTGGACCACCAGGTAAGTCCCAAGGCTTGTGTTTCAATTAATCTCAGAGTCCCCAGGGAATATTTGTGAATGGACCAGTGGATGAATGGCAGGGAAAATGGTGCCCAGCTGTCCATGTCCATGTCCTCGGTTGGGAATGAGATCCTAGGCATAGTACTGGAATGGAAGCTGGTTCCAGGGGACAAAGAGTGTCTGTAGTATCTATATAATGGGTCACTCCATGGGGACTCTTGCTGAAAAATAGAACCGGAGCCCAGATATACAACAGGTGCATCACATCTGATTCAGGTGTGCAGCAAAGAACTTGATGCCAAGACCCAGACTAGAGCTCCCAGCATGCTCCTAATTACTGGCTGCAGGGGAGCCTCCAGAGGCAGCAGCAAGAAGGCAGGGTCTTGGAGACTGGCTGGAAGAGGAAGCATCACCTGGGCTGAGGAGTAAGCATTTGGTCTGTCCTGGATGTATCTGCCTTTTTAACTTTTTTTTTGGTCCCCTCTATTTCTCTCTACTCAATCAAAATTTCTCATCACCAAGACTGCCCTTAGATTTCATCTGGGTTTAAAAAAAACCCAAGGACCCATGGGCTTAAGTCTTTCAGAGTCTATATGTAGAGTTGGTATCAGAAACACATCAGCACAGCCATGCAGATTGTTCACCTACTGAAATGTTTTCTGCTGGTTGGCAAACAGCTGCTGTGCTGAGACCCATGAGTGTTCCTGCCAATATTCTGCACCCCACTAGCCTTTGGACCTCCCATGATCCAGCAACTAAAGGGATAATTCTTGACATAGAAGGAATTGGATCTGTCCTGAGCTGGAGAGGAGAGTCAAAAAGTTGGCTTAAAGCTCAACATTCAGAAAACAAAGATCATGGAATCTGGTCCCATCACTTCGTGGCAGATAGATGAGAAAACAGTGGCTGACTTTATTTTTTGGGGCTCCAAAATCACTGCAGATGGTGATTGCAGCCATGAAATTAAAAGACGCTTATTCCTTGGAAGGAAAGTTATGACCAACCTAGACAGCATATTAAAAAAGCAGAGATATTATTTTGCCAACAAAGGTCCGTCTAGCTAAGGCTATGGTTTTTTCAGTAGTCATGTATGGTTGTGAGAGCTGGACTACCAAGAAAGCTGAGCGAAGAAGAATTGATGCTTTAGAACTATGGTGTTGGAGAAGACTCTTCAGAGTCCCTTGGACTGCAAGGAGATCCAACCAATCCCTCCTAAAGGAAATCAGTCCTGGGTGTTCATCGGAAGGACTGATGTTGAAGCTGAAACTCCAATATTTTGCCCACCTGATGCAAAGAGCTGACTGACCCTGACATTGGGAAAGATTGAAGGCAGGAGCAGAAGGGAACGACAATGAATGAGATGGTTAGATGGCATCACTGACTCAATGGACATGAGTCTGAGTAAATTCTGGAAGTTGGTGATGGACAGGGAGGCTGGCATGCTGTGGTTCATCAGGTTGCAAAGAGTCGGACGCGACTGAGCAGCTGAACTGAACTGAGCTGGTGGTGGTGGTGGGTAGTCTGAGCCATGCAGTTTACTGCAGGCTTTGAATAGCATCCTTGGATGTATTTACCCTCAAGGTGAAGTTAACCACAGGATCACCAGTGGATTGAGCATGTGAGAGCGATTTTTGAGGGCATTTAGTATATAGAGATTCATGGGGTCGCAAAGAGTTGGACACGACTGAGCGATTGAACTGGACTGAACTGAGTATATAGAGACCAAGCTACACAATTGTTTTTCTTCCTAAACTCTGAATATCCAGACCAGTGCAACAAGGAGCAGGTAGTGGACACAGCATGATCTGAACAACTTCGTGTGCTGACCCCCACCTCCCTTTCTTTTCACAGATCTGCTTATCACCCAAGAAGGAAAACAGATCTGTGTCTTGGGCCAGAGCATGTGTTGGAACAGGAACTAAATTCTGGAAGCCTGAGAGTTCCTTGTGTGGAGTAACAAATCAATCAGCGGGTGTAAGCTATGTATTTTTGCTTTTGTTCTTATTTTCCCTTCCTTTGGTTATAGACTCACTCACCCCTGTGGTTGGCCACATGGGTCTCTCAAGGTCAATCAGATCTTTTCTCAAAAGAATGGGGGTGTTCAAATCAATCCCATTCAGTCCCCCTAGGAGGAACTGTGTCCTTATTCCCAACATGCTGTCTATTTGTCCTGTTCTATTTCTGAGTTGCTGAATGAACTCATTGTCTTTCTAAACAAAGTTCCCTTTCTTCCTTTTTTTTTTTGTTGCTTGCATCCTGGGGATCCTGACCAATAGACCCAGGTAGTAAGGTAAAAGAAAATCACAGCAAAAAGAGGTATGTATACTCTCATTAAAAGCCACATAGACAGTTATTTTACATGACTGTGGATGCATAGACCTGGAACCAGCAATAGTTTTCTTAGTTGGATCTGAACTTTGTAGACTATGAAGTAAGTGTTTTTTCTGCATCCAAAATACTGTCAGCTGAACATTCCTTAAATACAGTTACACTTAGAATTAGCCACACAGCAAAAAGAGGTATGTATACTCTCATTAAAAGCCACATAGACAGTTATTTTACATGACTGTGGATGCATAGACCTGGAACCAGCAATAGTTTTCTTAGTTGGATCTGAACTTTGTAGACTATGAAGTAAGTGTTTTTTCTGCATCCAAAATACTGTCAGCTGAACATTCCTTAAATACAGTTACACTTAGAATTAGCCTGACTTCTATGCTGTGCCACCATTGTCTTTTTGTCACTATGGCAGAATCTTAGGAAAAGAACAAAAAGGGGATATTATTGAAGGGCTGAACGTTGATAGACAGAGCCACAATGAACCAGCCTATGTCTGACATCCTTTCAAGGGAACTTTCGTGATGTAGTAATTCATTTCCTGCAGGAACAATTTACTTCGAGCTTTTCTCTTATCCTCTGAAGAATCTAGGGGTGACAAGCACTTTCTGAGCGAACTCTAGGAGCTCAAATCAGGGGGAAAAAAGCCGTGGGAATAGCTGTGGGAGAAATTAGCAGGAATGAATAACTCGAGTTTACAAAACAGTACATGAGAAACCAGCGATTTAGGATGCTGATCATTTATTTTGACAGGTGTAGTTTATCTCTGCTCATTTATAATAATTATACATTGTGGAGGCTCATTATCTCGGCCCCCCTTCTGTCTCAGTGCTGAGAGCAGTTAAAAGTAAATTTGGCAAGTCTGTGGGTGGGGGTGGGGGGAGTGAGGTAATGGGTGTTAATGACCAAATGGGAAATCTGTACTTGAGCCACTTACCATGAGGGTGGCACACAGGTCATTGAAAGGGTGCAGTCAAGCTTTGCAATAATATTTCTAAACTCTTGATATATTTTTTTTTCTCCCATGAAGATTTTGTTGGGATGAAATACATTCAAAGACACACTCTCCCATTTTTAGTTACTCCCTCCTCTCCTAAGAACACAGAATCTTTTGGATTTAGTGTTCAGAATGATGTTGTTTTTAAGATGGAGGTCAATATAGATGTTTAGGAAAATCCTGGAATGTTTGTTATTTGGGCTGGAGAATTTGGAGAGAGGCAATGAAATCACATGGACCTTGAAGCCGGAGATATTCCAAGCTCTACTACTTACTAAGTGCATTAATTACAACTCAGTTTTCCTATCATGCTATTAACAGGGGGAGAATACTAGTACTTACCTGAAAGGTTTGTTTGGATGATTAAATTAGCTAACATAAGCAAGAGTGCTTAGAACACTGAATGGAACATATTAGATACTATATATTATTTATTATTATTGTTATTATTATTTATAAAAGAAGTAATAACAGTATCTACCTTACAGACTATGCTGTGAGGACTAAATAAGATAATTCATATAGAACTCAATAAAAATTAGTTATTCTTAGTTCCATTCTGATTTTGTAAGATTAAAATTCTGAACTTAGGATAGTCTTAGAACTTCCCTGGTGGCTCAGAGGTTAAAGCGTCTGCCTGGAATGTGGGAGACCTGGGTTCGATTCCTGGCTTGGGAAGATCCCCTGGAGAAGGAAATGGCAACCCACTCCAGTACTCTTGCCTGGAAAATCCTATGGAGGGAGGAGCCTGGTAGGCTACAGTCCATGGGGTCGCAAAGAGTCAGACACGACTGAGCGACTTCACTTTCACTTTCACTTTCACTTAGAACTGAAGCTTCATGTTACAGACAACGTGTTGCTCAGTTCCATTCAACAAGCATATTCTAAGTATCCATGTATGGTCAAATCCTGGGAATATAAGGTGAATTAGACTATGATCCTAACCCTCAGAAAGGGAAGGGAAACATAGAAATGAATATCTTAATAGAGCTAGAACAGATGTTGAGAGATCCTTCACGCAATGTAGAATAGAAGACAAAATATCGTGAACTGCCTTTTTTGAAAAGATTTGCTTTAAAAAAAAGCTGTTGAACACTGAGAAGTATTTAAATAGCCAGGTCTTTTTCTCCATCTTTCACCAGAATGTTCCCGTAAATGAAGTCCATGTCCTCCCACTTTATACAGATGAAGAGTACTCTGTTGCCTCTTGGATACATGCTCTGGCTTTGTTCTCAGGTTTATCCACTCAGGACTGCCATTAGCCTATATGGTGCCTTCGTTCAGATTAGAAAATAGCACTCCTTGTTCTGGGTGCCCCCGTGTAGAACTCGTACAACTGTATGTGAGACCCTAGACCTCTCTACTTTCTCACTTCCTCTGTTGACACCTCAACTCTGGATAGCTCTGCCAATGAAGACATGCTTTGAAATCTGTCTGGCGAAGAGGCACGGCTGCTCTTGTTCAGTTGCTAAATTGTGTCCAGCTCTTTGTGACCTCATGGACTTCAGCACACCCGGCTTCCCTGTCCTTCACCATCTACCAGAGTTTGCTCAAACTCATGCCCATTGAGTCAGTGATACCATCCAACCATCTCATCCTCTGTCACCCTCTTCTCCATTTGCCCTCAGTCTTGCCCAGCATCAGGGTTTTTTCCAGTGAGTTGGATCTTCACATAAGGTGGCTGAAGTATTGGAGCTTCAGTCCTTCCAATGATTATTCAGGGTTGATTTCCTTTAGGAGTGACTGGTTTGATCTCCTTGCTGTCCAAAGGACTCTCAAGAGTCTTCTCCAACATCACAGTTCAAAAGCATCAGTTCTTCGACACCCAGCCTTCTTTATGGTCCAAGTCTCATACCCATACATGACTACTGGAAAAACTGTAGTTTTGACTATATGGACCTTTGTTGGCAAAGTGATGTCTCTGCTTTTTAATACACTGTCTAGATTTGCCTCCCAAGGAGCAAGCTCTAGGGAATGCCTTCAAAAAACACAAATTTTAATTTGTGTTTTTTGAAAGAGAGGGAGCAAGAAGTGAGTTATTTGGGAAAAGTTTTGCAAGGAGTCTTGATTTTAGAACAGTTGGCTGTAACTTCTATGCCCTCTGGCCTCATCCACCCATGATTACACTTCACACTTCACACTTTCGTTCAAGTCACAGTGGAGTCACTTCACACTTTTGTTCAAATGACAGTGACTAGGAAGCTCTCCACTCCTATCCTCCCATGCAAGGATGCAGGATATTTGGGGGGAATTCTTAAAAGCATGGCCTTCTTCTCCTGCTCCAGCTCCCATCATTCATCCTGACCACTCTGGAATCTGCTTAAAGGATGTCTGGGGCAGTCACTGTTCTGCATGCTCATCACGATGCTTCCTTGGTCTATGAAGGGCAGAGTGACCCAGTCATTCCCAAACTGCCAGGACTTGGAGTGTGGGTGTCTGTGCAGATGTGAGGAGAGACATCTCATGGTGTAACCATCATAGGCCCCTGGAAATTTATACGTACTTGATAGACCATTACAGTTGGTCCCCACAACTGACTATGCACTAGGTCAATCCCTAAGAGGAGTCTGTAATGAAAACTGGGAACTTAACTCCCCTTACAAGACCCTGACCCATTATGCCACCCATTCCTTGTTACTTCAGTCACCACCATATTCCCAAGCCTCTCAATTTTTTATTTTTGCTTCACTTGGCTTCCTGGGAGCATTGGACACAGTAGATCATTTCCTCTTTCTCAAAACCTTTTTTCTCTTGGCTTTTGAGTCACCCTACTCCTCCTGTTTTCCTCTTATCCTGCTGGCTGCTCCTTCTCAACCTCCTTTGCTGGCATTCCCTCTTCTTTTTGACTCTACCTGTGTTAGAAATTCCCAGTAAATAGTTCTATTTACTCTCATATCCTTTGTGAACTCACCTAGTGCTGTGGAGTTAAATACCACCTGTTTTCTTAAGACCTTTTTTCTCTCCCTTCTTCCCTGAGCTGCAGCACTCTATATCCAGCCAAGTATGTTGAATTCATCTAAAGAGGTGAATATCCAAATTGCAAAAACAGCTCTCTTGATTCAATCTCCCCATCCTTTTCTCCTCCATCCGTTAGTGGCACATCATGCCTCCAGTTTCTCAGGATCCAAACTCTGGATTTCTCCTTGAATTCTCATTTTCCCTTGGGTCCAAATCCAACCCAACAGAAATTCCAAAAGAGATCATGTTTTGCCACCTCCTGTTACCATTCGAATCCAGGATGCTATAATCCCTGGTGGCATAATAAAACTGTTGCCTGATTAATTTCCCCATTCCACTCTTGCCGCTTATATCCACTTCTCCACTTAACAGCTGGAATTATCTTTTAAGATAATAGATCACTTCATGGTGCTCTTTGGCTGAAAACCTACTAATGATTCCCCATGGTCTCAGAACAAAATCTCAAACTTCTTAAAATAGCCTCCAGGGCTTTATGGTCAGCCCCTGGATATCTCTTTAAACCCATCTTCTACGATCTGGTGCCTGGGATATTTCCTCACGCTTTTGCATAGTTTGCTCCTTCCGTTCATCTATCCCTTTATTCAAATATGACATCTTCTAAAAAGACTTCCTTGTCCACTCTTGAAACAGTACTTCCTATTCATATTGTTCCTTTTAACTTGTTCATTTTTCTTTATAGCATTTATTCTACAACTTTGTTATATATCTGTGTTTAAAATTTTGATATAGTTGATACAATTAACAGAATAATTAAGAAAAACTATATAAATATTTCAGTAGATATAAAAACACACTTGACAAGAGTCAATACCAAGTCATAATAAAATACCTCTGCAAACTAGGAATAGAAGGGAACTTCCTTAATCTGTCAAAAGATATTTACTGAAAAATTTACAAACCAGAAAGAAAGAACTAAAACTGTCTCAATTGCAGATGTCATGATTATTTACATAGAAAAGTCTAAGGACTCTATAAAACAACTACAAAAGGTAAGTGAATTTAGCAAGGTCACACGGTTCATGGTTGTTATAAACCTATAAACTCTGTTGTACATGTTGCTAGGAAAAAAATAGAAAGTGAAATTTTTAAAAATCTTATTTACGGTCAAATTAAAAACATGAAGTACTTATAACTAAATATACCAAAGGCCAAGATCTGTACACTAAAAATTATTAAACATTGTTGAGAGAAGTGAAATGAATAAGTAAATTGAAACATATGTTCAAGGATTAGAAAACTAAGATGTTTTTATTTTTGTTTATGTTTATTGTCTGAATCTTCCACCAGAACGCAAGCTCTTTGAGAGCTGGAATTTTTTCCTGTTTCATTCCCTGATTTTTTTTTTGTGTCTATTAACAGCATATGGCACACAGTGAAAATGAAGTGAAGTCGCTCAGTCATGTCCAACTCTTTGAGACTCCATGAACAGAGGAGCCTGCACCAGGCTCCTCTGTCCGTGGGATTTTCTAGGCAAGAGTACTGGAGTAGGTTACCATTTCCTTCTCCAGGGAATCTTCCCCATCCAGGGATTGAACCTAGGTCTCCCACATGGCACACAGTAGTTTGCTGAATAGATGCCTATATAAGGCGCCAGGCACCAAAGAAGTTTTGACTTTGCTCAGAGTCTCATACAGTTTCTCAATAAAACAATCCTGTCTTATTATTTTAGCAATAGACTCCAAAACTGATTCTAGCAGCCTGCCAGATGGGGAATATTTTCTTTATAGTCTTTGTCTTCTCTTCAATCCCCAGCCCTCAACCATAACTCTAGTCTCTGCTATTAGATCTGAACATATGCTCCCAGAGTAAATGGAGTACAGAGATTCTTTGCAGGCCAAAATAACTTACTAGAGCAGGAACTGTCTTCCAAAAGTAGAGAGGAATAGATTCAGGCCTTGCAGATAAATTGGATAGTACTGAGTATTTACCTTAAAACAACATGGAGCCAGAAATATGGCCCCCAAAGAGAAGGTGAGTTCTTTATTGGCACTCAAGGGGATGGTGTAGATTAGAGTTGAGAGACAAGACCAAAGAAAAAGTCAGACGCCAGATGGACTCTGTAGGGAAGGAGAACACAGGACAATTGTTAAGATCACGCTTACCCCTTTTCTGAAGAGCAGAGGATGGCACATTGATAAAGGATTAGACACCTTAACCGATTTAAAGTCATGTGTCTCAGATGGTAAAGCATCTGCCTGCAATGCAGGAGACCTGGGTTTGATCCTGGGTCAGGAAGATACCCTGGAGAAGGAAATGGAAACCCACTCCAGTATTCTTGCCTAGAGAATTCCACGGACAGAGGAGTCTGTGGACTATAGTCCATGAGGTTGCAAAGAGTCGAACACAACTGAATGACTAAGACACACACAGAGGTTTAAAACCCAGGAGTATGCACGAAGAAATCTCTTGCTTTCCCTGAGGTTTACTTTCTTTCCCTATAAAATAGAAATTTTAATACCTGCCATACTAGTAAAGTAATGCTCAAAATTCTCCAAGCCAGGCTTCAGCAATACGTGAACCATGAACTTCCAGATGTTCAAGCTGGTTTTAGAAAAGGCAGAGGAACCAGAGATTAAATTGCCAACATCCGCTGGATCATGGAAAAAGCAAGAGAGTTCCAGAAAAACATCTACTTCTGCTTTATTGACTATACCAAAGGCTTTGACTGTGTGGATCACAATAAACTGTGGAAAATTCTGAAAGATATGAGAATACCAGACCACCTGACCTGCCTCTTGAGAAACCTGTATGCAGGTCAGAAAGCAATAGTTAGAACTGGTCATGGAACAACAGACTGGTTCCAAATAGGAAAAGGAGTATGTCAAGGCTGTATATTGTCACCCTATTTACTTAACTTATATGCAGAATACATCATGAGAAACACTGGGCTGGAATAAGCACAAGCTGGAATCAAGATTGCCGGGAGAAATATCAATAACCTCAGATATGCAGATGACACCACCCTTATGGCAAAAGTGAAGAGGAACTAAAGAGCTTCTTGACGAAAGTGAAAGTGGAGAGTGAAAAAGTTGGCTTAAAGCTCAACATTCAGGAAACGAAGATCATGGCATCTGGTCCCATCACTTCATGGCAGATAGATGGGGAAACAGTGGAAACAGTGGCTGACTTTATTTTTCTGAGCTCCCAAATCACTGCAGATGGTGATTGCAGCTATGAAATTAAAAGACACTTACTCCTTGGATGGAAAGTTATGACCAACCTAGACAGCATATTAAAAAGCAGTGACATTACTTTACCAACAAAGGTCCATCTAGTCAAGGCTATGGTTTTTCCAGTGGTCATGTATGAATGTGAGATTTGGACCATAAAGAAAACTGAGCACTGAAGAATTGATGCTTTTGAACTGTGGTGTTGGAGAAGACTCTTGAGAGTCCCTTGGACTGCAAGGAGATCCAACCAGTCCATCCTAAAGGAGATCAGTCCTGGGTGTTCTTTGGAAGGACTGATGTTGAAGCTGAAACTCCAATACTTTGGCCACCTGATGCGAAGAACTGACTCATTTGAAAAGACCCTGATGCTGGTAAAGGTTGAGGGCAGGAGGAGAAGAGGGGGACAGAGGATGAGATGGTTGGATGGCATCACCGACTCAATGAACATGTGTTTGGGTGGACTCTGGGAGTTAGTGATGGAGACGGAGGCCTGGTGTTCTACGGTTCATTAGGTCGCAAAGAGTCAGACATGATTGAGCGACTGAACTGAACTGATGGGATCACCTTATGGGATCACCATGGTGATCAAATGAGATAAGATAAGTACCATGAGGAGAATATTATTACTTATTAGTCAAGACTTATCACTATTAAAGTTCTGAAGGATAAGTTCAAGCATGTTCAACCATGTTTAAGTCTTCACAGTTCATTATTTAATTTGAAGTGAATTCTCATAAATAAGCTCTCTCCATATTCAAATATAAATATGAAATCCATTTTGCTGTCAAATATATGATGATATGGAAGGCAATTCATGCCTTTGGTTACCTTCAATGGTGTGCAGAATTGCTAGTGACTATGTCATATTCTCCTTTAGTTGAAAAACATCCCTTCCACACTCGGTCTTGTTTTTCGGCTACATAATCCCTTTCAGAACTTTTTAAAAATAAATTATCCAAATACAATATTGTAAAGTAATTACCCTCCAATTAAAACAAATAAATTTATATTTAAAAAATAAAATAAATTATCCAGCAAAAAATGCATCTAGTAAATACAAGATTCCAACAAAGAAAAATCTAATACCTGGAATAAAGACAGAACTAATTCAGAATAATTGCATAAATCTCCCATTTAAAATCTTCAGCATCAGGTTTACATTTACTACAATATTAAGTAGTTGGACCATTTTCAACTTGTTTTTGTAGTGAAATCTCCTTGATAAATTCATTTTTTTTAAAGAGGTCCTCCTTGGTCACATGATACAAAGCACAAATATATTCAAAATGGATAACCAAGAAGGACTTGCTATATAGTGCAGGGAACTCTGCTTAGTGTTATGTGGCCACCTGGATGGGAGGGGAGTTTGGGGGAGAATGTGTGCATGCAATGTTGCTCCAGTGGAGTCCAACTCTTTGCAGCCCCATAGACTGTAGGCTACCAGACTCCTCTGTCTATGGGCTTCTCCAGGCAAGAATATTGGAGTTGACATGCCTTCCACCAGTGGATCTTCCCAATCTTGTGATCGAACCCACATCTCTTATATCTCCTGCATTGTCAGGCAGTTTCTTAAGCACTAGCACCAGCTGTTTCCTGCCCATGGGGGAGACAAGTGTGAAAGTGAAAGTGTTAGCTGCTCAGTCATGCCCGGCCCTTTGCAGCCCCATAGACTGTAGTCTGCCAGGCTCCTCTATCCATGGGAGAACGGACACATGTGTATGTATGACTGAGTCCATTTGCTGTCCACCTGAAACTATCAAAACACTGTTAATCGGCTATACATCAATATAAAACAAAAAGTTAAAACAAACGAAAAAAGCACAAAATAACTAGAGGGCATTATTACAATTAACTGTACATTGTGCACAATTAGAATATTTAGTAGTGTTGAGTGCTTTGCCATTTGTTACGTGGAAGAGCAATAAGTAGGTCAAGCCAATGACAAGAAACGTCACACCAGTTCAGTTTCTCAAATAGGCATGTGTGTTTCTCAGTATCTCTTTATCTCCTGCCTTGAACATTGCCTGTTATCATTATTTCTTCTTAGTGAATTCATCTGACTTTAGGTCAGTCTATGCCTTTGCCTATAATTAAGAAGGGCAGTTTACCAATATGATTTCCCAGGAACTGGTAAATTCTAAACCATTGTTTCTGTGGAGCTGCTAGGTAGAAAAGTGAAACTAAGACGGATGACTGAAAGAAGAACATATTTCTGACTTGTCTAGATTCTAAATGATACTGAAACATGAGCCATATGGCTGAGGCCTCAAAGCTAGGAAGTGGTCAAACTGGGATTTTTAGCTCAAGTCTGACTCTAAACATTGTTCTTTTCTACAGAAACAGTACCGTCTCTTGTGGGGGGAAAAAAAATCACATAATGCTTATAAAAGATTCAGATGGAAAGGAGTGACAACCAGAAATGTTACAAAAAAAAAAAAAGCCATTTTATACAATGGTTTGAAATATTCTGTCTCCATTTGATACAGGGATTTGTATGGTCTTCATGACCTATCGCGTCAGTGATAAAAATAACCATTGGCCCAATTGCTTAGAGCTTGAAATATATCAGAGAAAGGCAATCAATCAGTCAAATATTTTTCAAGTGTCTTCTGTTTGCTCAACACTATACTCGACTCTGTGGGACATGACAGCTCACACATCAAAGTTCTTTGGCAAGCAAGAAGTGGATGTGAAATAGTATTATTAGAGAAAACCTACATGCGGTGGTCCAACTTCAAAGAAATTAATTTTGAAATCTTAATGTGGAAGAGGATGTTTGCATGTAACAATAGATCTTCATCATCATAAACAGCACAGAAAATGTATTCAGTTGGTGATTAGAATAGGGATGGGCCAACTTTTTTCTGCAAAGTGTGAGATAGAAAATATTTTAGGCTTTGTGGGACATCTGGTCTCTGTTGTAGCAACTCAGCTTGGTCATTGTAGTGTGAAAGCTGCCATAGATGATAAAGTAAGTGAATGATCTTGTTTGCATTTCAGTAAAACTTTATTTACAAACACAGGTAGCCTGCTGCTTTTGATCCACTGGTTGTGCTTTGCTAACTCTGTTTAGACTGAATGTGAGAGAAAGTTGCAGAAGAATTGATCACTGTGGAACAATCAGGGAAGCTTTAGTTATAACTACTTTTTATTCAGAGTTGACCCTTCCGCCTGAGATTCTATGAATCACAGTTCATTGAATTTTGAGATNGAATTGATCACTGTGGAACAATCAGGGAAGCTTTAGTTATAACTACTTTTTATTCAGAGTTGACCCTTCCACCTGGGACTCTATGAATCACAGTTCATTGAATTTTGAGATTCCCAATGTAAGTTGCCCAACATTACTCAATTTAGTAGAAAGCTTGAATCCAGGTCTGTGTGTGCTGTGTGCTCAGTAGATTCAGTAGTGTCCGACTCTTTGTGAGTCCATGAATGGTAGCCCGCCAGGCTCCTCAGTCCATTGGATTCTCCAGGCATGAATATTGGAGTGGGTTGCCATGCCCCCTTCCAGAGATCTTCTTGACCCAGGTATTGAACACATGCCTCCTGCATCTCCTGCTTTGCAGGTGGATTTTTTACCTGGGCCACATGGGAACCTGATCTCATTTCTCTACTCTCTTACCACCATAAATTATTACCATAGGCAGACCTGTCCAATTTCCTCTCTCGGTGACGGTGATGAAAGAATCAGAAATCTCTTCTTGATTAGGTCAAACTTTTGTACTTCTTGAACTTTCTTTCTTTCCTGGCTCTGCTTGTATTTATATACATGTTGAAAATTCTAGGCTGTCTTTTGCTAATGGAAAGCACTTCTCTCATATTTCATTATTACAGCTAACATTTCTTGAACACCTGTCATCCTGTAAGGATATATGTGTGTGGTGTCACAACTCTGAGAATCATGTTTATTGTGTGTATCCCTGGTTTGCACGTAGTTAAACATTTTTAAGGCTTTGCTGGTGGCTCAGTGGTAAAGAACCTGCCTGCCATGCAGGAGATGTGGGTTTGATCCCTGGGTCAGGAAGATCTCTGGAGAATGAAGTGGCAACCCACTCTAGTGTTCTTGCCTGGGAAATTTCATGGACAGAAGAGCCTTGTGGGCTACAGCCTGGGGTTGAAAAAGATTTGGACACAACTCAGCGGATAACAACAAACAGTTTCAGTGAGTTGCCCAATATTTCCTGGTGAGTGAGGGTAAAGGTAGGGTCTAGATCCTGATCTGGTCGATTCCATCATCTTAGGGCTTAACCACTAAAAATTACTGTCTGGGTCACTTCAGTGAATATTGGCCATCTATTGGAATCATAAATGAGTAGATAATAGAAAAGCCTTTTATTTGCACCAGACCATTAATTAAGGAGGAAACATGTTTCTCTGGGAATAATGTCAAGATGACAGTGACTAATAATGAAAACAAAACAAAACAAAACAAAACCTAGAATGTAAGAATGTCTTTGACCGGCAACCTCTTGCTCACTTGGAAGGTTTTGTCCCAGAACTTTTATCTATTCAAGTCCTCAGTGAGCATTTTGGACGAAGTAGTGAGACTGTTTCATTCAAGGCAGCACCTTGAAGAATGTACGGAATCGGCAGAGAAGACAGAAGAATACTTTCCAGGCCACTATTCCAGTGCTGCTACTGCTGCTAAGTCACTTCAGCCATGTCCGACTCTGTGCGACCCCATGGATGGCAGCCCACCAGGCTCCTCCGTCCCTGGGATTCTCCAGGCAAGAACACTGGAGTGGGTTGCCATGTCCTTCTCCAATGCATGAAAGTGGAAAGTGAAAGGGAAGTCGCTCAGTCGTGTCTGACTCCTAGCGACCCCATGGACTGCAGCCTACCAGGCTCCTCCATCCATGGGATTTTCCAGGCAAGAGTACTGGAGTGGGGTGCCATTGCCTTCTCCGACTATTCCAGCGAGAAATTCCTTTTTCCCCCTCATTTTCTCCAGCCATCTAAGACAGAATTAAAAGTTTTTTCCTTTTAGAATTTAGAACACTTCACTTCTACCCAGAGCATATGGTTCTCATCATGGCTATTTAAAATTGCTATTATTATTTTTGACTTCTCAATCCACTGTAATCTCATTATGAGCAGATGTCATACTATATTAAACTATATTTTCGCCAATTCATCTTCAGTATAGCATGGGACAGGTGCAGAATAGGTGGTCAGTTAAAGTTTTCTGGGACTTCCTGCTGGTCCAGGGATTAAGGCTCTAAGTTTCTGATGTAGGGGACATGGGTCCGATCCCTGGTCGAGGAACTGAGATCCCACATGCCATGTAGCACAGCCAAAAAATATATATTAAAAATAAGTAAAATAAAAATTTCAAATTTTCTCTCTTCCAGAGCCTAAGCTAAGAATATTTAGTAATAAAAGCTTGAGTGTCAACTATGTGTCAGGCATTGTGATATGCACTTTCATCCTCACAAGTTTGTGATATTCTGTTATTCTGATATTCTGTTATGAACACCATTATTCTCATGAGAGTGTTTGCTGGTCTGGTGCCCAGTTGTCCTTTTCTGGAACAGCTCATCATGCATGGTCTGGAGGAGGGACCATCACAGTCCTGGGATGGAGGTTAAAGAGGTCTCTTGGATCCTGCAGAGCCAGCAGCAACATGTGAATCATGTGGCAGTCATAAGCAAGGACTTTGAATCTTAAGCCAGTGACCTAAGGGCAGGGAGTCAATTGGAGGTCGTGTTCATGCAGGTAATACTGATGGCCTCTAACAGACTACTGTGTAGCCTTTCTGTGGTTCCCTTCACCTAGTTGTCTGAGAACTTCCCAAACCTTAACCAGTTTTCCAAATTAGTTTTCCAGTTTCTCGTTGACTCTGTAAGTGTTCCAAGCACTTTTCATGAATTGCATATTTTGTTAAATTTGCTGAGTCCATTTATGTTGATTGCAACCATAAGCCCTGATAGATGTACCTGTTTTGAAGATGAGATCTGTTGTTTATCCCTGGTCATACAACTAATATGGAAAAACAGAATTTGAACCTAATTCTATCTGATTCTAACCCATGCTCTCTCCATCTGCTCCTCCGTTTTTCACAAAAAGGATGCTCAGTATATGTTTGCTGTCTATGATGTCAACCGTGATACTCCAGAGCTAAAGGGTTTTTTTCTTCCAATTCAAGCCATTTAACTCTTTATGGCTCTTGTATTTTCAAGTGTATAAATGCTTTAATCTGGTCCCTGACACTCAGAGGTACTTACATATAAGAAAATGATTTCCCCCCCCCTTTTTTTTCGTTTATTTTTAACCTTTGTTAAATGCCTATGATGTGACCAGCATTGTGCTAGGCGTTTGACCTGTATTACCTGATTTAGGCATCCCCAACAACCCGATGAAATACAATCTGTTTTCATTCCTCCCACCTAACAAACCAATACATAGAGTCTCAAAAGATTATGTATCCTTTCCAAAGGTCATGCACTGATACGCGTTGGAGTCAGGATTCAGCTGTGGACCAACTCCCTGATGGATGCTTTAACCTTTACACTTTCTTGAATTACCAAATTTAATCCAGTGAACATTCCAAAAAGAGTCAGTTTATGATATTTTCAGATTTAAAGGAAACTTAGAAGTCATGACTGTTGCAAACATTTAGCTCATGCTCATTTGTTTCTTTTAATTTTTATTGGAGTATAGTGGCTATATGTTTCTACTGTACAGCAAAATGAATCAACTGCATGCTTACATATATTCCTCCTCCTCCCTTTTTGGATTTCCTTCCCATTAAGTCATCACAGAACATTGAGCAGTTCCCTGTGCTGTACAGTAGGTTCTCATTAGCTATTTATTTTATACATAGTACTGTACATATGTCAACCCCAATCTTGTAATTCATTCCACCTCCCCTTTCCCCCTTGATGTTCATACGTTTGTTCTCTATGTTTGCGTTGCAAATAAGATCATCCATACCATTTTTCTAGATTCTACATATGTGTGTTAATATATGGTATTTGTCTTTCTCTTTCTGACTTACTTCGCTGTGTGTGACAGTCTCTAGTCCATCCACGTCTCTGCAAATGACCCAGTTTTGTTCCTTTTAAAGCTCATGCCCATTTGTAACTCATCCAATCAACAAGAATGAGCCTGATAACTCTAACTTCATTTCAAAGGTTGGAAGAAGTTTCTTTGGGGACAAGTAAAGCCTTGAGTAAGTGGCTCTTTCCCCTCCTGAGTGAATCAATGAAGGGAGAGAACTCTGCAATCATATTTTACATGTCATTTTATCTATGGATTAGCTTCTTGATGGATTAGCTTCTTCTCAATATGTTTTAAATTATTTAAACATATTGAGAAAAAGTACAGAAGGACAACTGTTTTCTTTCTCTTGCTGGTTTCTGACTGCTTTGGGCTGTCCATTAAAGCCACTTGGGGTTGGTTACCTAGGAAATGTCTGGCTGGCTGGGGCTTATAGATTGATCACCAGATTTATGACAGTAAAGTAAGTCACATGATGTGAATTTGCTTGCTTCTAAGTGGAAAAGTTGCTGAACATTAAAAAATAATCATTGGAACTTTCCCCCTCTACTCCTTCATTTGAAAGATGAAACAAATTATCTCCTTTCAGGAAATCATAGAGATCTAACTTTATCCCCAGAGGAATAAAGTCTAATGATTCCATGACCGTATCGAACTTCATGGTTATAAGGAGATAACATACTCAAGGAGTAAAAGTGTGTGTGTGTATGTGTGTGTCTGCATGATAAAAGGAAACTAAGCTAGCTCTTAATGGAAAATGATGTGTTTTCTATTTTCATCAAGATGAGGATTAATATCTGTGCAGTTTCTGAGTTCCTTCGAGAAGCACCATTGCTTTATCCACACAGCGTATAGTTTTAGAGAATCTCTGGGATAGAATAGAGTGAGTATATTCAGTGAAACCAGGTTTGTGGCTAAAAGAGTTACCTGCGTGATAAACAGAGGAACTGACATGTAACAGGATGAAAAGAACTGATCGAATTTAGAGTTTCTTAGTTAAAAAAAGTCAGGCATTTCAAAAAATCATGTGTGAATAAAGAAAACGATCATTTGCCAGCTAGCATCTGTGAGCTAGATACTTTCACTCTAGAAGGCAATGGCATCCCACTCCAGTACTCTTGCCTGGAAAATCCCATGGATGGAGGAGCCTGGTAGGGTGAAGTCCATGGGGTCGTGAAGAGTCAGACACGACTGAGCGACTTCACTCTCAGTTTTCACTTTCATGCACTGGAGAAGGAAATGGCAACCCGCTCCAGTGTTCTTGCCTGGAGAATCCCAGGGACGGGGGAGCCTGGTGGGCTGCCGTCTATGGGGTCGCACAGAGTCGGACATGACTGAAGCGACTTAGCAGCAGCAGCAGCATATCTCATTTAATCCTAAAAAAGAAACAGGTAGATAGTATTAAAAGTTTAGAATTCTGCTCCACAAATATTTATTGAACACTTAATACATGTTTGCACCAATGTTCAGAGAAGATAAGTAACTAATCTAGGATTAGAATCTATTTTTGTCCTACTGTTTTTGCTTCACTGTATTCTTTTTCTCTAGGGTATTTTTATATCAAAAAAGAGTGAAAATTAAGCGACCATTCTGGAAGTTATATTGTAAGACATTATCTACTTTGCAAAACCCAGATGTGAATGCATGCTCACAGGCAACTTCCCTTTTTCCTAAGACTTTCTCTGGGAAGTCCAAATCACTTTGAAACAAAACTGCCTTCTGCCTTGTATCTGGCTACAGTGATATAGGAATGGAATATTAATAAAAATAGCAAACTGTTTATGTGTGCTAGGCACTATACCTAATGCATTGTCTCTTTCAGTCCCAACTCAACCCTATGTGGAAGAAACTATAGCCACTCTACATTACAAATAATAGAATTAAGCATTAGAACAGTGACTCACCCAAGGTTACACAGCAGTAAATGGCTAATTTTTGTTCATTTTTCAAACTTTGGTCTAACTTTAGAGCCCATTTGAATAACTGCTTTAATATTTTCCTTTGAGCTGGAATTGGTTTTCCTAACCAGCAAGCAGTGTTGAATGCTGAGGTTTAAAAAAATTACGGGAGGAAAATTGAAAACCCTCTTCATTAACATATTCCTCCTGCAAATGAAAAAATGACCATTATTCAATTTTTACCAGCAGAACACCTTGATTCAGAATACAGACTATAAGTGTTTCAGTGTAATGAGATTTGAAAACCTCTGGGCTAGATGGGCTCACATTTAGTGTAGAATTCTCGAGTAGACTCATCTCCCCAGGGGACAGATTCCTTTATATTCTCGAATATGGTGTCAGGGAAGGTACTACTCATGATGAGGTGGGAGCATAAGGCATGCACGGTCCCTGGAATTACGTTCAGCAGAAAATTCGAATCAACAGGTGGTAACACTCTATGTAAAATAATCACTGTGTCTAATTTGTATCATAGAACTCATTTATATCATAAGGATATGCAGATGCAGTTACATCTTCAAGACTTAGGATAACCCGTCTCTGTCATCTTCTAATAAATAAATAAATAACCACGGACTCTAAAATTCCACCATCAAAGCTTTATTCCTTTCCCTTTAGGCTTTGATGTTGCCTAAAATGCAACCACTGCTGGGGAGTTGTCAGTCATGTGTAGCTCAGAGAACCTGAAGGATTTCAGACTGGGCTTTAATGGAAGAGGAGGACGAGAAGATCACAGGAGCAGAGCGTTAGAACTGAGAGAGCCTTTGGGAGCCCCATCTCACCTCCCCGTCACCTGCAGGTGGGGAAACTGGGCCATGGAGAGAGTTGGTGAGTCGGTCTCTCTTTTGTAACATTTGCTCCACTTCCCACTATGGGCGAGCACGCACGAGTGTGTGTGCTTGTCCTTACCTGTTATCTGCGTTGGGGAGTGTCCCAGTCACTAGCGCTACGTGACAAACCAGTCCAAGCTCAGGAGGGTGAAATGGTGGCGTGTTGTCCAGCTCACAGATTGTGCGGATCAGGAATTCAGGCAGGGAGCAAAGAGGATGGATTGTTTCTGCTCCACAGCGCATGGGGCTTCACTTGGGGAGACTCAAATGGCTGGTGGGGACTTAGACACCCAGGAGCTACGATCATCTGGAGGTCCAGGCTGGTCTGGTACCCGGGCTGGGGTGACTCATCCAGAGTACACAGGTGTGCACAGCCCTCTCAGGCATAGTGCCTGGTTTCACAAAAATCAGATGGGAGCTGCCTGGACTCTCTGACCTAGTCCTAGAAGTGTCAGAGTCACTTCTTTTTTATTAAAATAATAATAATAATTTAAAAAAATGTCTTTGACCGGCAACCTCTTGCTCACTTGGAAGGTTTTGTCCCAGAACTTTTATCTATTCAAGTCCTCAGTGAGCATTTTGGATGAAGTAGTGAGACTGTTTCATTCAAGGCAGCACCTTGAAGAATGTACGGAATCGGCAGAGAAGACAGAAGAATACTTTCCAGGCCACTATTCCAGTGCTGCTACTGCTGCTAAGTCACTTCAGCCGTGTCTGACTCTGTGCGACCCCATGGATGGCAGCCCACCAGGCTCCTCCGTCCCTGGGATTCTCCAGGCAAGAACACTGGAGTGGGTTGCCATGTCCTTCTCCAATGCATGAAAGTGGAAAGTGAAAGGGAAATCGCTCAGTCGTGTCTGACTCCTAGCGACCCCATGGACTGCAGCCTACCAGGCTCCTCCATCCATGGGATTTTCCAGGCAAGAGTACTGGAGTGGGGTGCCATTGCCTTCTCCGACTATTCCAGCGAGAAATTCCTTTTTCCCCCTCATTTTCTCCAGCCATCTAAGACAGAATTAAAAGTTTTTTCCTTTTAGAATTTAGAACACTTCACTTCTACCCAGAGCATACGGTTCTCATCATGGCTATTTAAAATTGCTATTATTATTTTTGACTTCTCAATCCACTGTAATCTCATTATGAGCAGATGTCATACTATATTAAACTATATTTTCGCCAATTCATCTTCAGTATAGCATGGGACAGGTGCAGAATAGGTGGTCAGTTAAAGTTTTCTGGGACTTCCTGCTGGTCCAGGGATTAAGGCTCTAAGTTTCTGATGTAGGGGACATGGGTCCGATCCCTGGTCGAGGAACTGAGATCCCACATGCCATGTAGCACAGCCAAAAAATATATATTAAAAATAAGTAAAATAAAAATTTCAAGTTTTCTCTCTTCCAGAGCCTAAGCTAAGAATATTTAGTAATAAAAGCTTGAGTGTCAACTATGTGCCAGGCATTGTGATATGCACTTTCATCCTCACAAGTTTGTGATATTCTGTTATTCTGATATTCTGTTATGAACACCATTATTCTCATGAGAGTGTTTGCTGGTCTGGTGCCCAGTTGCCCTTTTCTGGAACAGCTCATCATGCATGGTCTGGAGGAGGGACCATCACAGTCCTGGGATGGAGGTTAAAGAGGTCTCTTGGATCCTGCAGAGCCAGCAGCAACATGTGAATCATGTGGCAGTCATAAGCAAGGACTTTGAATCTTAAGCCAGTGACCTAAGGGCAGGGAGTCAATTGGAGGTCGTGTTCATGCAGGTAATACTGATGGCCTCTAACAGACTACTGTGTAGCCTTTCTGTGGTTCCCTTCACCTAGTTGTCTGAGAACTTCCCAAACCTTAACCAGTTTTCCAAATTAGTCTTCCAGTTTCTTGTTGACTCTAAGTGTTCCAAGCACTTTTCATGAATTGCGTATTTTGTTAAATTTGCTGAGTCCATTTATGTTGATTGCAACCATAAGCCCTGATAGATGTACCTGTTTTGAAGATGAGATCTGTTGTTTATCCCTGGTCATACAACTAATATGGAAAAACAGAATTTGAACCTAATTCTATC
Source organism: Oreotragus oreotragus (assembly GCA_006410675.1). Classification (NCBI taxonomy): domain Eukaryota; kingdom Metazoa; phylum Chordata; class Mammalia; order Artiodactyla; family Bovidae; genus Oreotragus; species Oreotragus oreotragus. The sequence goes on along the minus strand of SJYX01021168.1, from coordinate 203,795 downwards.
TGATTCTAACCCATGCTCTCTCCATCTGCTCCTCCGTTTTTCACAAAAAGGATGCTCAGTATATGTTTGCTGTCTATGATGTCAACCGTGATACTCCAGAGCTAAAGGGTTTTTTTCTTCCAATTCAAGCCATTTAACTCTTTATGGCTCTTGTATTTTCAAGTGTATAAATGCTTTAATCTGGTCCCTGACACTCAGAGGTACTTACATATAAGAAAATGATTCCCCCTCCTTTTTTTTTCGTTTATTTTTAACCTTTGTTAAATGCTTATGATGTGACCAGCATTGTGCTAGGCGTTTGACCTGTATTACCTGATTTAGGCATCCCCAACAACCCGATGAAATACAATCTGTTTTCATTCCTCCCACCTAACAAACCAATACATAGAGTCTCAAAAGATTATGTATCCTTTCCAAAGGTCATGCACTGATACGCGTTGGAGTCAGGATTCAGCTGTGGACCAACTCCCTGATGGATGCTTTAACCTTTACACTTTCTTGAATTACCAAATTTAATCCAGTGAACATTCCAAAAAGAGTCAGTTTATGATATTTTCAGATTTAAAGGAAACTTAGAAGTCATGACTGTTGCAAACATTTAGCTCATGCTCATTTGTTTTTTTTAATTTTTATTGGAGTATAGTTGCTATATGTTTCTACTGTACAGCAAAATGAATCAACTGCATGCTTACATATATTCCTCCTCCTCCCTTTTTGGATTTCCTTCCCATTAAGTCATCACAGAACATTGAGCAGTTCCCTGTGCTGTACAGTAGGTTCTCATTAGCTATTTATTTTATACATAGTACTGTACATATGTCAATCCCAATCTTGTAATTCATTCCACCTCCCCTTTCCCCCTTGATGTTCATACGTTTGTTCTCTATGTTTGTGTTGCAAATAAGATCATCCATACCATTTTTCTAGATTCTACATATGTGTGTTAATATATGGTATTTGTCTTTCTCTTTCTGACTTACTTCGCTGTGTGTGACAGTCTCTAGTCCATCCACGTCTCTGCAAATGACCCAGTTTTGTTCCTTTTAAAGCTCATGCCCATTTGTAACTCATCCAATCAACAAGACTGAGCCTGATAACTCTAACTTCATTTCAAAGGTTGGAAGAAGTTTCTTTGGGGACAAGTAAAGCCTTGAGTAAGTGGCTCTTTCCCCTCCTGAGTGAATCAATGAAGGGAGAGAACTCTGCAATCATATTTTACATGTCATTTTATCTATGGATTAGCTTCTTGATGGATTAGCTTCTTCTCAATATGTTTTAAATTATTTAAACATATTGAGAAAAAGTACAGAAGGACAACTGTTTTCTTTCTCTTGCTGGTTTCTGACTGCTTTGGGCTGTCCATTAAAGCCACTTGGGGTTGGTTACCTAGGAAATGTCTGGCTGGCTGGGGCTTATAGATTGATCACCAGATTTATGACAGTAAAGTAAGTCACATGATGTGAATTTGCTTGCTTCTAAGTGGAAAAGTTGCTGAACATTAAAAAATAATCATTGGAACTTTCCCCCTCTACTCCTTCATTTGAAAGATGAAACAAATTATCTCCTTTCAGGAAATCATAGAGATCTAACTTTATCACCAGAGGAATAAAGTCTAATGATTCCATGACCGTATCGAACTTCATGGTTATAAGGAGATAACATACTCAAGGAGTAAAAGTGTGTGTGTGTATGTGTGTGTCTGCATGATAAAAGGAAACTAAGCTAGCTCTTAATGGAAAATGATGTGTTTTCTATTTTCATCAAGATGAGGATTAATATCTGTGCAGTTTCTGAGTTCCTTCGAGAAGCACCATTGCTTTATCCACACAGCGTATAGTTTTAGAGAATCTCTGGGATAGAATAGAGTGAGTATATTCAGTGAAACCAGGTTTGTGGCTAAAAGAGTTACCTGCGTGATAAACAGAGGAACTGACATGTAACAGGATGAAAAGAACTGATCGAATTTAGAGTTTCTTAGTTAAAAAAAGTCAGGCATTTCAAAAAATCATGTGTGAATAAAGAAAACGATCATTTGCCAGCTAGCATCTGTGAGCTAGATACTTTCACTCTAGAAGGCAATGGCATCCCACTCCAGTACTCTTGCCTGGAAAATCCCATGGATGGAGGAGCCTGGTAGGGTGAAGTCCATGGGGTCGTGAAGAGTCAGACACGACTGAGCGACTTCACTCTCAGTTTTCACTTTCATGCACTGGAGAAGGAAATGGCAACCCGCTCCAGTGTTCTTGCCTGGAGAATCCCAGGGACGGGGGAGCCTGGTGGGCTGCCGTCTATGGGGTCGCACAGAGTCGGACATGACTGAAGCGACTTAGCAGCAGCAGCAGCATATCTCATTTAATCCTAAAAAAGAAACAGGTAGATAGTATTAAAAGTTTAGAATTCTGCTCCACAAATATTTATTGAACACTTAATACATGTTTGCACCAATGTTCAGAGAAGATAAGTAACTAATCTAGGATTAGAATCTATTTTTGTCCTACTGTTTTTGCTTCACTGTATTCTTTTTCTCTAGGGTATTTTTATATCAAAAAAGAGTGAAAATTAAGCGACCATTCTGGAAGTTATATTGTAAGACATTATCTACTTTGCAAAACCCAGATGTGAATGCATGCTCACAGGCAACTTCCCTTTTTCCTAAGACTTTCTCTGGGAAGTCCAAATCACTTTGAAACAAAACTGCCTTCTGCCTTGTATCTGGTTACAGTGATATAGGAATGGAATATTAATAAAAATAGCAAACTGTTTATGTGTGCTAGGCACTATACCTAATGCATTGTCTCTTTCAGTCCCAACTCAACCCTATGTGGAAGAAACTATAGCCACTCTACATTACAAATAATAGAATTAAGCATTAGAACAGTGACTCACCCAAGGTTACACAGCAGTAAATGGCTAATTTTTGTTCATTTTTCAAACTTTGGTCTAACTTTAGAGCCCATTTGAATAACTGCTTTAATATTTTCCTTTGAGCTGGAATTGGTTTTCCTAACCAGCAAGCAGTGTTGAATGCTGAGGTTTAAAAAAATTACGGGAGGAAAATTGAAAACCCTCTTCATTAACATATTCCTCCTGCAAATGAAAAAATGACCATTATTCAATTTTTACCAGCAGAACACCTTGATTCAGAATACAGACTATAAGTGTTTCAGTGTAATGAGATTTGAAAACCTCTGGGCTAGATGGGCTCACATTTAGTGTAGAATTCTCGAGTAGACTCATCTCCCCAGGGGACAGATTCCTTTATATTCTCGAATATGGTGTCAGGGAAGGTACTACTCATGATGAGGTGGGAGCATAACGCATGCACAGTCCCTGGAATTACGTTCAGCACAAAATTCGAATCAACAGGTGGTAACACTCTATGTAAAATAATCACTGTGTCTAATTTGTATCATAGAACTCATTTATATCATAAGGATATGCAGATGCAGTTACATCTTCAAGACTTAGGATAACCCGTCTCTGTCATCTTCTAATAAATAAATAAATAACCACGGACTCTAAAATTCCACCATCAAAGCTTTATTCCTTTCCCTTTAGGCTTTGATGTTGCCTAAAATGCAACCACTGCTGGGGAGTTGTCAGTCATGTGTAGCTCAGAGAACCTGAAGGATTTCAGACTGGGCTTTAATGGAAGAGGAGGACGAGAAGATCACAGGAGCAGAGCGTTAGAACTGAGAGAGCCTTTGGGAGCCCCATCTCACCTCCCCGTCACCTGCAGGTGGGGAAACTGGGCCATGGAGAGAGTTGGTGAGTCGGTCTCTCTTTTGTAACATTTGCTCCACTTCCCACTATGGGCGAGCACGCACGAGTGTGTGTGCTTGTCCTTACCTGTTATCTGCGTTGGGGAGTGTCCCAGTCACTAGTGCTACGTGACGAACCAGTCCAAGCTCAGGAGGGTGAAATGGTGGCGTGTTGTCCAGCTCACAGATTGTGCGGATCAGGAATTCAGGCAGGGAGCAAAGAGGATGGATTGTTTCTGCTCCACAGCGCATGGGGCTTCACTTGGGGAGACTCAAATGGCTGGTGGGGACCTAGACACCCAGGAGCTACGATCATCTGGAGGTCCAGGCTGGTCTGGTACCCGGGCTGGGGTGACTCATCCAGAGTACACAGGTGTGCACAGCCCTCTCAGGCATAGTGCCTGGTTTCACAAAAATCAGGTGAGAGCTGCCTGGACTCTCTGACCTAGTCCTAGAAGTGTCAGAGTCACTTCTTTTTTATTAAAATAATAATAATAATTTAAAAATTTAAAGAAAAATTATATTGGAGCTTCCCAAGTGGTGCTAGCGGAAAGAACCCATTTGCCAATGCAGGAAACGTAGGAGAAGCATGTTCAGTCCCTGGGTCAGGAAAATCCCCTGGAAGAGGCAATGCCAACCTGCTCCAGTATCCTTGCCTGGAAAATCCCATGGACAGAGGAGCCTGGTGGGCTACAGTTCATAGGGTTGCAAGCATGGGACCCAACTGAAGTGACTTAGCACACAAATTACTTATAGTTGATTAACAACATTGTGTTAGTTCCAGGTGTACAGTAGAGTGATTCAGTTATACACATACATGTATCTATTCCTTTTTTGATGCATTTTACTGGTTATAAGCAAGTCAGGAGATGAGTTCAAATTTCAAGGGGAGGAAATTAGATACCATGTGTCAATGGAGGAGAGTCAAGGTCACATTGCAGATGAGTGTGTGAGATGGGAGAGGTCATTTCAGCCATTTTTGGCAAGCACAGTCTCACCCTGGGGAGGAGAGCAGCAATTTGCAGCTCCTCCAAACGTTTAAAACATCTTTGTTTCCATTCCTGAGGCCACTCACTCCCTCTTTCTATTCCTTCAAGTCCATTTTATAGACAAGGAATCTAGGGTTCAGAGAGAGTCAGTAATGTGTTCAAGTTCAAGGCCAAGATTTATGTTCAGATCTGTTTGATTTCTATATTTGTGCTCTGTATTCCTCTGCCTCCCACCTGCCACTGATGACAACTCCATTTCCAATAACACTCACCTTGGATGAACAGTAAGACAAGTTTTGGGTCCAGTTGTCCTGACCTGAGGCAGCCATCTAGGAATAAAACTCTTGCAAGGAAGTTGCTGAGAAAATTCTCCTAGGGATGCTGAAAATGCAGTGTATTTGAAAGGACTGGCCCATGCTTGCTGCTCAGTTCTGTCCGACTCTTTGTGACCCCATGGACTGTAGTCAGCTAGGCTCTTCTGTCCGTGGGATTTTACAGGCAATACTGGAGGGGGTTGCCATGCCCTCCTTCAGGTGAATCTTCCCAGCTCAGGGGTCAGACCCATTTCTCTTGCATCTCCTTCACTGGCAGGCAGATTCATTACCACTGCGCCACTTATTTGTCTAACATTTATACCTCCCCTTAGTTACTTTCTTGCTAGAATAAATGGTGATATTCTCAGGTACTGAAAGAAATGTTTTTACAATGGAAATATCAATTTATTTCCATGATGGAAAATTGACTATGTTATTGATCAATGTGTCCCATCTGCCTAAGTCTTCCTAATTATAAATTTGAAAGGTACACCCAGTAGCATAGTAACTGTCAAATGATTATCGATGGGAAGCTGTTGTTATATGTCTTGATATGGGTTCCTCTAAAGACAGCCTAACACAGAACAAGATAGCAAATTAAATATGTTCCATTTACTAAGTAAAAAATTTTGGGGGGTCTGATCCTGTCTCTTAAGAGCTGATTAACAAAAGAATCCTGTGAATTGTTGACTTCTCAAGAGACACTGGAAGTCACCCAGGATGAGTCCTGAACCATGTTTACAAAATTGATATCTCACAGCCCAGATTAATGCTCTTTTAATTTAAAGAATTGATTGGTTTATGGAGCTCTTTATTTTTGTCATCTGGTCAGAGATTCTTATAATCCCCAGTCCATTTCACTTTATGAACAATAGTTTTCTCGCTTGAACATGTTAACATCTCCAATAAATACATTCCAATATTATCCAGACGGGTCGTTACGTGAGGTTGTTGCTGTTTTTAACATTTTGCACACTTTATATACAATAAAGGATCTCCGAAATGACTCCTTATCTTGATTTCCCTTCTAATTTGGCAAGGATGAAAGCTTTAGCCCGTCACAGGCTGAGACTGTGGCAAATGGGATGGACTTCTGATGAATACACACTACTGAGACTGCTGCCGCTGCTGCTGCTGAGTTGCTTCAGTCGTGTCCGACTCTGCGACCCCATAGACGGCAGCCCACCAGGCTCCGCCGTCCCTGGGATTCTCCAGGTAAGAACACGGAAGTAGGTTGCCATTTCCTTCTCCAATGCATGAAAGTGAAAAGTGAAAGGGAAGTCGCTCAGCCATGTCTGACTCTTCGCGACCCCATGGACTGCAGCCTACCAGACTCCTCCGTCCATGGGATTTTCCAGGCAAGAGTACTGGAGTGGAGTGCCATTGCCTTCTCTGACTTACTGAGACTAATAAACTAATTGCACCACAGGCCTCTTCTGAAATGGGCACTTCCAATACCATACACCACAAATATTGGCCCCAAATCAAGGATGAGCTCTGAACCGATGTTTTTATTGCGTTTCAGATAACAGAGGAGAAGTTGCATTGAAGATGAGAGAGAAAGGAGAACACCTCCAGATAGGCATGTGCCTAATATAAATGTCAGGGCTGAGGGTGGAGAACCGATTGCCTCTGAGCAATCTCATGAGCAAAGGAGCCAAATTTATAACATCAAAATATTGTCTTTCCCATCAAACACTCAGCATTTTAATACCCATGGAGTCTGAAGTCTTGTGTCTTTCATGAACTCTTGAAATGTCTTCTCATTCATTTTTACTTTTATTTATTTATTTGCCACCAGTCATGTGGGATCTTAGTTTCCCAACCAGGGATTGAACACATGCCCCGCTCCCCACCCTGCCTTGGAAATATGAAATCTTAACCACTGGACCAAGAGAAAAGTCCCTCATTCATTTTTCAATTCCCTGTTTCCTCCGCCCTCTCTTTCTAGAATTCCTGTTTGAAGATGTTGAGTCTTTTCAAATTGTTTTCTATATCTGAACCTTCTTTCTTATTTTCTACCTTTTTATTCTTTTGCATAGCATTTTGGGAGAATTCCCAGGCTCCATCTACCACACTGTCGGCCCCCCAGCCTTCTGCCATGTGTGCAGACCCTGTGCCTTACACTATCAAATCTGTTTTGTTTTAGGATGTTATCCATGGTGGCTAATTGGTCTTATCTCTTAAGAGCCTATTTCTATTTTATGGATATCTTCCCTTGTCATTGAAAATGTTTACTTCTTATTCTTTAAAAACATTTTTCCTTTTTTTTGGTCTTCATATTTCCTTGGGCATTAATTCTTTCATTTTTTGAGCTTGCTGTTTCTGTCTTGTATTGGTTTCCTAGGGCTCCTGTAACAAATGGCCACAAAACAACAGCGATGTGCTCTTTCACAGTTTTGGAGATTGTTCTTGTTGTTCAGTCGTGTCCGACTCTTTGTGACCCCATGAACTGCAGTACGCCAGGCTTCCCTGCCCTTCACTATCTCCCAGAGTTCGCGCAAACTCATGTCCATTGAGTCAATAATGTCATTCAACCATCTCATTCTGTCGCTTCTTTCTCCTCCTGCCCTCAATCTCTTCCAGCATCAGGGTCTTTTTCAAGTTGGGTAGCTGTAATCAAGGCTTTGGCAGGACCATTCTCCCTCTGAAGGCTCTAGAGAAGACAATTGTTTCATTTCTCCCTTCCTCCTCTCCCTCTCTCTCTCCCTCCTTCCTTCTCTGTCTCTCTCTCCCTCTCTGCTCCTCTCTCCCTCTTTTCCACTGTGGTGAAAAAAAAAAAAAAAAGCAACAAACATAACTTGAAATCTACCCTCTTAACAAAATTTTAGGTGTATGGCACAGTATCATTAACTATATGTGCATTAAGCTACAGCAGATCTCGAGAACTTTTTCACCTTGCATGATGGAAACTATATGCATTGAACCATTTTCCTTTCCCCCAGCTCCTGTAAATCATCATTCTACTTTCTGCTTCTACAGATTTGACTGTTTTAGATACCTCCTGTAAGGGGAACCCTGCAGTATTTGTCCTTCTGTGATTGGCTTATTTTACTTATGATAATAATGTCCTCCAGTTTCATCCGTGTTGTAGCATATAACAACATTTCCTTCTCTTCTAAGGCTGGCGGTACATACATCTCTCCAGATGTTGCTTTTCCTCGGGTTATCAGTGATTTTAGGTTTTATGCCCATCTTTGTTTTGGAGAAGGGCTTCTCTCATTGCTCAGTTGGTAAAGAATCCACCTGCAATGCAGGAGATCCTGGTTTGATTTCTGGGTGGGGAAGACCTGCTGGAGAAGGGATAAGCTACCCACTCCAGTATTCGTAGGCTTCCCATGTGGCTCAGTTGGTAAAGAATCCACCTGCAATGCAGGAGACCCCGGTTCGATTTCTGGGTGGGGAAGACCCGCTGGAGAAGGGATAAGCTACACACTCCAGCATTCTTGGGCTTCCCATGTGGCTCAGCTGGTAAAGAATCCTCCTGCAATGTGGGGACCTGGGTTAGATACCTGAGTTGTGAAGATCTCCTGGAGAAGGGAAAGGCTATCCACTCCGGTATTCTGGCCTGGAGAATTCCATAGACGATATGGTCCATGGGGTCACAAAGAGCTGGACAAGACTGAGCGACTTTCACGCACTTGTTTTGGAGATGCCCTGCCTTCCTTCTGTGGCTTCTCCTTTTTATTACCTTCTATCTCTAATAGCTATGAAGAAACGATAGGACATAATCCAAGGATGGTTTCTCAGTAATTTTTCCCCTAATATATGGGGACTCCTCAAGATCACATCACTGCCTCAAGGGACATGAATTTGAGCAAACTTCGAGAGATAGTGAAGGATAGAGGAGCCTCGCATGCTGCAGTCCGTGGGGTCACAAAGAGTCGAACATGGCTTAGTGACTGAACATTTTTTCTTGGTGTTACTGTTTGGGCACCACTTAAGTTCTTTAGCCCAAACACCTACACTCGTAACTCTGTCCTGGATGGGGGAGTGGGATTAGTATATGGGGACTCGAATTTGAGCAAACTTTGAGAGATAGTGAAGGATAGAGGAGCCTCGCATGCTGCAGTCCATGGGGTCACAAAGAGTCGAACATGGCTTAGTGACTGAACATTTTTTCTTGGTGTTACTATTTGGGCACCACTTAAGTTCTTTAGCCCAAACACCTACACTCGTAACTCTGTCCTGGATGGGGGAGTGGGACAGGAACCTCCCTGCCCATTGCTTGGCATAAGAAGATGTAAGACCAAGAAGGGGCTCAATGCCTGATGCTTAAAATATAGGCTCCCCAACCAATCACCTTGATGTTTGCTTCAGAGCCCTCTTCTGCAATGCAAGGCAGGCATTGTCTCTCATCTTTGAGCATCCCCAGAACCTGGGAAGCCCCTGCAGGTGTTTTAGGTCATGTTTTCCCTCCATCAGTGGTCTGATCCAATTTGCCTTCAATCTCTCAGATATTCCTCTGATCCACTTGTCCTTTATTGATTTCCATCCTTGCTATAGATGTAGTCTTTCAAATATGTTCTACTAGTTACAGGATTTGGTGATGAGAGCTGGATGTAGGGCCATGTAGTTGATCTTTGCTCTTGTTCCAATTTTTTAAAACACTACCGAAATGTAAAAGCAAAGTGCCTGGTGGGTAGACGGAAAGGGTAATGGGGACTCAGAAAAGAGTAAGAGCTTCCTTGCCAGTCTCTTCCCCAGACTCCCCCCTCTGCAGGCTACATCCAGCCCTTTAACGTGAGGAGTTGGAGAGTATACTAATTAGGAACAAGAACATGGAATTGAATGGAATGGAGTTCAAACCCACGTTCTACTCCTGAATGATCTTGAGCAACTTACTGAAACTTTCTGGCCCTTATTTTATATTTTAAATTTAAAAATGCAGAGAATAAGAGTGCTTGCTTCTCATAATACTGTAAATGTTGAATGAGATCATCTGTGCAACTCTCGGGCACACAGTAAGTATTTGCTCAACTGGAACATTATCTTGTACAATTTGGCCAACCATCAGTGGTCCCTTTGACTGTATAGGCTGGCTTTGCTCTGGCTTTGAGTCGATCTTCCCATAAAGTGGACCCTTCACTGATTCCTATATTGGATTCAACTGTATCGTGATTTTTGCAGATTTGGTAAACATTTTTGTGAGAAGGGTATAAGAGTCACAGAAGACAACTTAGAAAATCTCCCACAGACATGCCTAAGATGTATGCTGACCAGGGGTGAGCTCACAAACTGAGGGATTACAAGCACAGATGTTCATGACTACCCAGAAGCTGTGCCCCTGGTACAGATGGGTTCATGCCATTTATTTCTTGTTCATCCCTCCCCTGGGGTCTGAGGTGAGTCTTGCCTGTGCTCTGCTGATAAAGGACTTTCTATGATCGTATGATATGATCACATGATCATGTGATCATATGGTCAAAACCATCATAGCATTGATTTTGAACTGCCATTCCTCACTCACTGGACTGGGCCTTCTCAGCTACTGAGGTTGCTTTAATCACCCTATGAGACTGATAGATTCCTCAACATTGTGTACTCTGCTGTCCAGCTGCTTTTTAAGGGTCTCTGTTTCTCCACCTATAAAATGGTATAATTACAGTAGTGATCCATCCAATGGGGCTCTTGAGTGTAAATGAAATAACATGAACTAGATTGAAAGCTCCATCAGGGCAGGGACTTCTGAGACCAGAGAAGATAAGTGGGTTGCTCAAGGTCATAACAAGTATGTAACTGAGGCAGAAAGTCTATCTGGCTTTCCTGAAGCCCAGGATTTTGGTACCAATGATCCTAAATGCCTCTAACCCTAAACTAGGGAATGAGTCTCTGTTCCTGATTCACCAGTAAGGAAACTGAAGCTAACAAAAAAAAAAACAGCATTGTTCTAGGATCCAGAGATAATAATAAGCAGAAAGAGGACTGGAATCCAGACTCCATCGGAATCAAAATCATTCAGAACTATTTGTGAGTCACCTACCGTGTTCCAGCCACTGTTTCAGATGTTTGGCAAGATTAGCAAACAGAAACAAAGATCCCCACCCTCGAGGTGTTTACTGTCTGGAGAGGGATCCACAGACATAAACCACCTGGAGTGGACTGGGGGTTGTATGCACTCAAATGTTTGTTGCAGCATTATTCATGATAACCAAGACGTGAAACCTCTCCCCAGGTATCCTTGGACAGCTGAATGGATAAAACAGATGTAGCACATGGCACACATGCACACACACACACACACAGACACACACCCCACAGTGGGATATTATTTAGTCTTAACAAAGAAGGAAATCCTGCCATTTGCAATATCATGGATGGACCTTGAAGGCATTATGTTAGACAAACTAAGAAAGACACAGAAAGAAAAATACTGCACAAGTTCTTTTCACTTATATGTGAAATTTAAAATAGTCAGACTCACAGAAGCAGAGTTGAATAGTGCTTTCCAGGGGTGGGGAGGAGGGGTCAAAGTTTCATTTACACAAGATGGAGAAGTTCTGGAGCGCTATCTACATACAGTATGCTGACTAATTAACAGTGCTGCATTGTAGACTTCAAATTTGCTAAGAAGATACATATAAAAAATAATTTAAAAAATTTTTGGCTGCACCAAGTGGCATGTGAGATCTTAGTTTCCTGACCAGGGATTGAACCCACACCCCCTGTGTTGGAAGGCAGAGTCTTAACCACTGGGACACCAGGGAAGTCCTAAGAAGATAAAGTTAAAGCTTTCTCAACACACACACACAGTAACTGTGTGGAGGTTGTAGATATGTTAATTAGTTTGATGATGGTGATCATTTCACAAAGCATATGTATATGAAAACATCATTGCATACCTCAAATATATACAATTTCTATGTCAGTGACATCTCAATAAAGCTGTTCAAAATACATATAAAAAGGAGACCATCAAGCGGGAACCCTCCTCTGGCCTGCCTTCCTCTCTGCACTCTGAGTTGCATTCATCAGAAGCTGCTTCACATAAGGATGACATGAACATGTAGACACAGGTTTCCCCCTGATTACAGCCTCTTGATGAGGAGGACATCTATTTCACTGACCTGAACATGGCACTCAATGCTTGTTGGGTAAAAATCCAATTGAATTTACTTTGGCATCAGCTTCCCTGGTAGCTCAAATGGTAAAGAATCTGCCTGCTATGTAGGAGCCCTGGTTTTGATCCCTGGGTCAGGAAGATCCCCTGGAGAAGGGAATGGCTACTGACTCCAGTGTTCTTGCCTGGAGAAGTCTGAAGAGAGGAGCCTGGCAGGCTATATCCCATGGGGTCACAAAGAGTCAGACACAGCTGAAGGACTAACACTTGGCATCAGCTGTTAGGTTCAGAAGCAGCCCGAGAAACGCGGATATTAGGGTAACTCCAGTTCAGAGATTCATCAGATATTTTTGTGAGTGCTCACCAAATGCTAGGCACTGAGCTGGGCTTACGGCTCCCAGCAGGCTCTGGTCAGTTAAAGAAAGCAGATGTCCAAGAAGCAAGGAAACAGGCCAGTGTCAGTGCTCAAGCAAAGACTGCAGGCACCAAGCCCTAGAGGGAGAGATTCTGGGAGGAACTGCAGGTGGTAACAGCTACAGCTGCCCTCCCAGTTCTCACACCCGCTAAGGTGGCCTGTTTACTTCCCTGTCCACTGACTCTATTCCCCCTTTCTTCTTCTTTTTTTAAATTTAGGGATTAAAATAAGGTTGATCTTACTTTGTGGAAGATGTTTTTTTTATTTATTTATGTATTAATTATTGGCCGGTGCTGGGTCTTTTTTGCTGTGCTGGCTTTTCTCCCTCTGATGGGGCATGAGGATGCCTACTCTTCTGACTGAAATTCCCCACTTTATTGGATAGGAGAATCTAAATGAGAAACTGGGCTTTGCTTTTCAGCCATTAAGAAAGCTAACATTCAATTGTATTTCAGTGGTACTGATTTGATCCTGAAATTAGATCTGAGACTGTAACTCAAAGTCAAATGGGCCACAGTTAACTCACCCTGGGTCTAGGAACGTGGACAGGCAACACCTCTCTGAGACTTCATTTTCTTATCTATAAAATGAAGAGTAAAGGATAAAGGATAAAGGATCCTTTATAAAGTAAAGGATCTCTATGCCCCTGCCAGATTTGTCATTTTAGGACTGTAATAGATTCATAATGAGGACTCAAGGTTTCCCAAACCTGGCTGTGTATAATGAACAGCTGAGAAGTTTGTTACAAATACAGATTTTCTGATCCGACTGTGGAGATTCTGATACTGTTGGTGTAAGTTAGGGCCTAGAAATATGTATTTGCAATAGACTTAGGGGATTCTGCAAAGCCCATCCTCAGCCTGCCAAGTGCTTGAGAACCTGTTGAAGATCTGAGGGCTCTTTGCAGCCAGCTCAGATCGGGTCATTCTTGTTTGTTTGTTTTTTAAAGGTCTTATTGGATTTAAAAGTGTTGACCTCTCCCTGGCACCCCTCACACCCATCCTGGATTCTAGGTCTTGAAACTAGCCCACATCTGTAGAAATCTTCCAGACTAGTTATACAAACTCATTTGGGGAGCCAGGGAGAAATCCTTGCATTTTGTATTTTTTGATTCCCTTAGAGTTAGAACATGGGTCCTTCCAGGTAGTCAAGAGTCTGCCTGCCAGTATAAGAGATGTAAGAGACATGGGTTCAATCCCTGGGTGGGGAAGATCCCCTGGAGTAGAAAATGGCAACGCACTTCAGTATTCTTGCCTGGAAACTTCTATGGACAGAAAAGCCTGGCAGGCCACAGGCCATGGAGCTGTAAAGCGTCAGACACAATTGAGCTACTGAGCACACAGAGCTGGAACATAATTAGACCCTCTTACCGGGTTAGCAGGGGCTTCCCTGGTGTTTCAGATGGTAAAGACTCTGTCTGCAATCCAGGAGACCTCAGTTTGATCTCTGGGTCAGGAAGATCCCCAGGAGCAGGGAATGGCAACCCACTCTAGTACTCTTGCCTAGAGAATCCCATGGACAGACCATGGGGTCACGAAGAGTCGGATATGACTGAGTGACTAACACACACAAGGTGCTCGGAAAAGGGACAGTTTCTGAAGCTGTGGTGTTTGGATTCAGCACTGATAGGGAGCCTGCAGTGCTGTGTGTGCTGGAAAGAACACAGAACTAGAGATGATCTGATTTGATCCCAGAGGACTGAAATGTCTGAATACAGAATCCAGGTGGGAACAGCCCTGGCGAAGAACAGGCACCTTCCCAAAACCTGAAGCACGGGACAGAGGTCCCAAGCTCAGGGTGGGGAGGGAAAGGAGATTTTGGAGGTTTGAGGAAGGAGGGAAAGGAGAAAGTGAGAGTAACTGACAGGGAAAACATGGTAGGAAGGTCAAGCAGGATTAAAGGTCAACTTGACCTTCATGGACATGAATTCCAGGAGAGTGCTGTCAGCTGGGTGTGTTGTTTTTGCAGATTACATCCAACTTTCTGGGGTAGGAGGTGACAGGCTGAGTGTTGGAGTAGACTAAGATTTGAGTTTTGCCAGGCAAGTTCAATGGAGAAAGGGCAGGCAAGAGACTTGACAGGCAAGGCATGGGGGTGACCACAGGCTAACCTGTAGGGAAAGAGTAGCCCCGTTATGGCACACATCATGGGAAAGCAGAGTGAAACGCCTTTCCTCCAAGGAGGTGGAAGAGAAAGGGGCTAGGTCACCAACTTATGAAGTGATTAATTCACTCTCCCTTTCCCGGGAAGGATAGAGGTTGGACATATTACCAAAATAGAGAGTCCTTTACTCAAAGTGAAGTTGTGGGGAAGGGGTATCCCCATCAAAATCAACAGAGACCCTGGAAGACAGTGATCCAGGGCCAAAAGGATGATGTCATCTGAGTGTGTGAAAGTCTGAGTGCACTCTTCATTCAGGACCATGACCATGTTTGCTTATAAACTGTATATATGTCTGTACTCCGTACTCATCAACCAAAGGCATCACAGAATATACACAAATATCAGGCATTAAAATGGGAGCTTAAAATAAAATACAAATAGAAGTTCTAATAATTTCTTCTTGTGCCCCAGGAGATCATTGTTCTAATTCCCGTGTAACACCACTTCATTTGGAAAATAATCTTGCAGCCCAGGTTTCCATGAGAATCACTTGTGGATCTTAAATTGCATATTTTGTGTGTGTGTGTGTGTGTGTGTGTGTGTGTTGGGTCTTAGTTGCTGCACACGGGCTCTTTGTTGTGGCACACGGGCTTCTCTCTAGTTGTGTGGGCTCAGTAGTTGTGGCATGTGGGCTTAGCTGCATCATGGCATCTGGGATCTTAGATCCTGCACGAGGGGTCAAAAGGGTATCCCCTGCACTGGAAGGCAGATCCTAACCACTGTACCACCAGCATGCATGCATGCTCAGTTGCTCAGTCATGTCTGACTCTTTGTGATCCTGTTGAGGAGCCTTCTAGGCTCCTCTGTCCATGGGATTTTCCAGGCAAGAATACTGGAGTGGGTGGGTTGCTGTTTTCTCCTCCATGGGATCTTCCTGATCCAGGGCTCAAACCCAAATCATCTACATTGGCAGGTAGATTCTTTACCACTGAGTCACCAAGAAAGTCCCCGGACCACCAGGGAAGTCCCCAAATGCATAATTCTGATTCAGTAGATCTTGGAAGTGGGAACTCAAGAGTTCAACAAGCTTCCCAGGGATACCAAGCACTTATGGTCCTGGACCATCCTTAGGGCAGAAAGACTCCAGTTCATCCCTTGTGATAGGTGAAACAAGGATGCCTTTTTGAGGGACAGAGAATAGCAATGAAAAAAAAGGCAAGGAAAAAGACCCTGTTTTGGCACCAGTAGCTATATAACTGCCCTGAACCATCTGTTTAATATAAAATATCTTAGTTCAGTGTGATGATAATAATTATTATACCCAATTTATAGATGTAAACCTTGAACTTCAATGAGTTTAAGACATTTACCTGAATTCATGTGGCAGATAAATGCACAATAACAAATATGAACTGAGGTCTGTTTTCATACTAAAAAAAAAAAAAAGCATATTTATTGTAGAAAAAGGCTTCCCAGGTGGTGCAGTGGTAAAGAATCTGCCTGCCAATGTAGGAGATGCAAGAGACGTGGGTTTGATCCCTGGGTCTAAAGATCCCCTGGAGAAGGAAATGACAACCCACTCCAGTATTCTTGCCTGGAAAATTTAATGGACGGAGGAGCCTGAGAGGCTACAGTCCACAGGGTCCCAAAGAATTGGACATGATGGAGCACACACACAGGCACACAAACATTGTAGAAAATTTAGAAAGGTATATAGGCAACAGTTAAACTTCTTTGTATTCCCACTACCCTAAGATAACTGCCATCAATATCTTGCTTTTATTTTGTTTTTATAAAATGTTGACTTTTTTTTCTTGGGTGGCCTATAGGTCTGAGAATGAATCTTGGCTGCATCCCTGAAGATCACCAATCTTTCTGGAAAGGTTGGTGCCTCATTTTCTCCATCTTTAAAATGGAGAACAACACTAGGACCCAGATAGAGATTTTGGTAGGGATAAAACAAGTTACAGGTGAGGTGCCTAGATCACTCCCTGGCAGATAGAAAGTGCTCAGGAAATATTATCAATTATTATTTTTATTGGCACTAATAACAAGAAGGGGGAAGACATATCTACTGCAAAACCCATATAGGTTAGATACAGAAAGATTCCAGTAATTCTCAGATTAGCTGTACCAATTCATTGTGGGGGCGGGGAGGGGGTGGAGCTTGTTATATATGCAGCTTTCAAGCTTCCCAACTCCCCCCCTCTCCCTGCACCCCCACACCCACCCACCGTCTGAGTTCTTTGCAGCAAATTTTGATGGAGGTAGGAGTGGTGATGGTGGAAGGATGTCAGGAATCTTCATTTTTACGTTATTTTATTTTAATTTTTTCCATTTTTTATTGAGTGAAAGTCTTAATTCTAAAGTGTTATACAATTTTCAGAAGTTTCACACACATGATTTCATAGAATCCCATAACCCCTATTTTCCCCTCCTCCTATGTTGCCCCTACCCCGTTCCCTCGCTGTCACTCCACTGGTAACCATTATTTTGTTCTCTGTATCTGTGAGTCTCCTTCTTT
>SJYX01021168.1:127382-185894 GCA_006410675.1 Oreotragus oreotragus | reverse complement strand
AAAAAAAAAAAAGCATATTTATTGTAGAAAAAGGCTTCCCAGGTGGTGCAGTGGTAAAGAATCTGCCTGCCAATGTAGGAGATGCAAGAGACGTGGGTTTGATCCCTGGGTCTAAAGATCCCCTGGAGAAGGAAATGACAACCCACTCCAGTATTCTTGCCTGGAAAATTTAATGGACGGAGGAGCCTGAGAGGCTACAGTCCACAGGGTCCCAAAGAATTGGACATGATGGAGCACACACACAGGCACACAAACATTGTAGAAAATTTAGAAAGGTATATAGGCAACAGTTAAACTTCTTTGTATTCCCACTACCCTAAGATAACTGCCATCAATATCTTGCTTTTATTTTGTTTTTACAAAATGTTGACTTTTTTTTCTTGGGTGGCCTATAAGTCTGAGAATGAATCTTGGCTGCATCCCTGAAGATCACCAATCTTTCTGGAAAGGTTGGTGCCTCATTTTCTCCATCTTTAAAATGGAGAACAACACTAGGACCCAGATAGAGTTTTTGGTAGGGATAAAACAAGTTACAGGTGAGGTGCCTAGATCACTCCCTGGCAGATAGAAAGTGCTCAGGAAATATTATCAATTATTATTTTTATTGGCACTAATAACAAGAAGGGGGAAGACATATCTACTGCAAAACCCATATAGGTTAGATACAGAAAGATTCCAGTAATTCTCAGATTAGCTGTACCAATTCATTGTGGGGGCGGGGAGGGGGTGGAGCTTGTTATATATGCAGCTTTCAAGCTTCCCAACTCCCCCCCTCTCCCTGCGCCCCCACACCCGCCCACCGTCTGAGTTCTTTGCAGCAAATTTTGATGGAGGTGGGAGTGGTGATGGTGGAAGGATGTCAGGAATCTTCATTTTTATGTTATTTTATTTTAATTTTTTCCATTTTTTATTGAGTGAAAGCCTTAATTCTAAAGCGTTATACAATTTTCAGAAGCTTCACACACATGATTTCATAGAATCCCATAATAACCCCTGTTTTCCCCTCCTCCTGTGTTGCCCCTACCCCGTTCCCTCGCTCTCACTCCACTGGTAACCATTATTTTGTTCTCTGTATCTGTGAGTCTCCTTCTTTTGCATTTAATTCACTAGTTTGTAGTATTTTTTAGATTCCACATATAAGTGATGTCCAGTTTTCCCCTCCTCCTGTGTTGCCCCTACCCCGTTCCCTCGCTCTCACTCCACTGGTAACCATTATTTTGTTCTCTGTATCTGTGAGTCTCCTTCTTTTGCATTTAATTCACTAGTTTGTAGTATTTTTTAGATTCCACATATAAGTGATGTCCTATGGTATCTGTCATTCTGTCTGGCCTATTTCACTTTTAGCACAATGCCCTCCAAGCCCATCCACGTTGCTGCAAATGGCAGAAGTGCGTTCTTTTTTATGGCTGAGCGGCATTCCAGTGTGTCTGTGCGCCACCTCTTCCTTATCCGTTCGTCTGCCAAAGGGCCCTTATGTTGTTCCCATGCCTTGGCTGTTGTGAATAGTGCCGCTGTGATCATTCCAGGCTGAAACTCCCATACTCTGGCCACCTGATGCGAAGAACTGACTCACCGGAAAAGACTCGGATGCTGGGAAAGACTGAAGGCAGGAGGAGAAGGGGATGACAGAGGATGACATGATTGGATGGCATCACTGACTCGATGGACATGATTTTGAGCAAGCTCTGGGAGTTGGTGATGGACAGGGAAGCCTGGCATGCTGCAGTCCATGGGGTCACAAAAAGTCCGACATGACTAAGTGACTGAACTGAACTGATGAACACTGGGGTGCATGTGTCTTTTCAAATTAGTGGTTTTGTTTTTATATCAAACCAGTCAAGCCTGAAGGAAATCAACCCTGAATATTCATTGGAAGGATGGATGCTGAAGCTGAAGCTCCAATACTTTGGCCACTTGATGCAAAGAGCTGACTCATCTGAAAAGACCCTGATGCTGGGAAACATTGAAGGCAGGAGGAGAAGGGGATGACAGAGAATGAGATGGTAGAATGGCAACACTGACTCAATGGACATGAATTTGAGCAAGCTCTGGGAGATGGTGAAGGACAGGGAAGCCTGGTATGCTGCAGTCCTTGGGGTCTCAAAGAGTTGGGCACAACTGAGTGACTGAACAACAACAAAATGCCCGGGAGTCGCATCGCTGGGTCATTCGGTGCATCTATTTTTAGTTTTTCTGACAAGCCTCCATACTGCTTTCCACAGTGGCTGCATCGATTTACATTCCCACCAACAGAGTAGGAGGGAGGAATCTGCATTTTAAATAAGCTCCCCATCTAGTTTTGTGGCCAATGGCCTGGGAAGCACGTTTGAAGAAATTCTGCTTGTTTGAGTCACACACAGTGTTTCCATCTAAGGGGATATGTGTGGCCTTTCCATTGTTTTAACCTTCTCCCTACATACCTGCACAGCTGATAAGAGGTCTCGATGTGTGTTAGTCACTTAGCCGTGTCTGACTCTTTGCGACCCCATGGTCTGTAGCCTGCCAGGCTCCTCTATCCATGGGATTCTCCAGGCAAGAATCCTGGAGTGGGTTGCCATTCCCTTCTCCAGGGGACCTTTCTGAACCGAAGATCAAACCTGGGGTCTCTTGCATTTCAGGCAGATTCTTTACTATTTGAGCCACAGGGAAGCCCCAAGAGGTCTAGATGTCAGGGTTTAAATGTCACATTATTCTTATCTTGCTATTTGTCTTATGCAGGTGTTCTGAACCTGGCCTGAGCCTCTTGCAGTGTAGAGCAGCCAAACTCTGACAGCTCAGCCTGGCCCCTGGAGCCAATCCCTCCCAGCTCCTCTTCAGCCTCTCCTTGCCCAGAATGAGCAGGAAAATGTCTGCTCCTGCTGCTTCTAATAAACTGGCCCTGTAGGCCAGCCAGGAAGGCCAGTGTGCCCAGCTCAGAGAGGTCAGCCTAGTGCTTTTTCCAGGTGGGATCCCTAGCATCTCACACATGGCTGGGAACACAGTGGAAACTCATTAAATGATTGCTGAATAAAAGAAAGTGAACTGCATTAAATAACCCATGCGAAATGACTTTCTTTTCATAAAACAACCAAGGTGTGTTGAACAAAATTAACCCACCACCCATATTTTGTGTTAGAATATGGGTCAGAAACTACTGCCCTGTATTTTCCAGAAGCCCAAAGACATTAGTATAGGCTCTTTGACTTGGCAAGGAGGCATACTCAGCTGAGAGGGCACAGGAGGGGAAGATCTCAGGGCTGACACACCATAGGGGCTCAATCAAATGCTGGTTCCTGTTTTCTTTTCTCTTCTACCCAAAGATTCAGTAGATTAGGAATCCAAGTGGTGGTGATCTCTCTGAGACAGAGGTTTATTGACAGATGAGGAAACCAAGGCCCAGAGAGGTTAAGCTGCATGCCCAAAGTCACTCAGCAAATCAGTGACCTAGTGAGGGTTTGAATCAGAGTGGATGTTGCTTTCTGATTCTGCAGTTCTTTCTCTTTTTATTTAATCAGAGTTTCCTGAAGTTGACTTCCTAGCCATCTGCATCAAAATCATACCTATGACTTGCAAAATGCAGAGTCAAAGATACCACCCTATTGAATCAGACTTTCCTGGAATGGGGGCTAAGATTCTGTATTTTCAGTAAAGCAAGGGGGCAAATCAAATACACCAAAGGTCAAGAGCCACAGCAAGTCAACCTTCTCTAATTAACTTAGAGGATCCCTAAATTAATCTAAGTAAGGATCAGATTCTGAACCCCACCCATTTGTTATTTTAAATTGTTTTCTCTCTTTTTTTTTTTTAAACTTTTTATTTTCTATTGGGGTACAGCTGATTAACAATGTTGTGATAGTTTCGGGAGCACAATGAAGGAGCTCAGCCATACATATAGATATACATATATCCAATCTCCCCCAAACAACTCTCCCATCCAGGTTCTTATATAACACTGAGCAAAGTTCCATGTGTCATAGAACTTGTCGGTCATCCATTTTAAATATAGCAGTGTGTACATGACATCAATGGACCTGGCAACCATAACCTTTTTTTTTTTTTTCTTTTTAAAGTTGATGACACATGCCTCATTGAAACCCACCCGGAGTTGCTGGTAGCTCAGGAAACGCACTCTTGTCTAAAGCCTCCCCTTTGTCCAAATGTCACCGTCTGGATGGCAGTCCGGCTTTCCTCTCCCTCTTACTCAAGAGCAAGGGGGTGACTTTTAAAAGCCAGCAGAAATAATAAGGAGCGGCTCTTGCCAGGCCCCAGAGAGCTCTGCCAAATTTCTTAAACTCAAACCCCAGAGTTATTTGCCGTCAGGACGGCTTCTGGGAGGGAGCCAGGGATGGGGATTAAAGCATGCATCTCTAAGAGGGTAAACTGGAAGCTAGAGTCCCCGGTGAGTTAACACTGGGACGGAAGATGTGTAGCAGAGATGCTGTAGACAGGGCTCTGCTCAGGATAACAGAGGCAAGGATACGATGCTTCCCAGGCTGCCCAGCAATATGCCTTCACCTGCAGTTCAGCTAACAGCATGTCTCTGGGGCTTCTATCACTATCAAATTTATGCCTTATGAAATGTCAAAAGGGAAGCGCTGCAACTCCAAGACAGCAAGAAAGTTCTTTCTTTCTTTTTTCTTTTCTCTGTTTTTTTCCATGTAATGCCCTCCTGGAGGATTTTTGCAACCCTGGATAAATATTTCTCTGTCAACTCAAATGGAAAAGAGCTTATAATGTCTCAGGAAGGGCACTGTTGCCTCTTTATGAGATTGTTCTGCAAAGCAAACAAGTTGGGCACCGTGGTACGTGGCCGACACTGAGCATTTGCACCAACAGCCAATCACAGTTGCTTTCCCCCTAGTCATTTACCTGGAGAAGAGAGAGAATACATTCTATTATTATTAAGCAGTAACTAAATGTATTTTGTCACCCTGCTTATTTAGCTTATATGCAGAGTAACTCATGTGAAATACTGGGCTGGATGAAGCACGAGGTGGGATCAAGATCGCCTGGGGAAATATCAACAACCTTAGATATGCAGATGATACCACTCTAATGGCAGAAAGTGAAGAGGGACTAAAAAACCTCTTGATGAGGGTGAAACAGGAGAATGAAAAGCTGGCTTAAAACTCAGCATTAAAAAAACAAAGATCATGGCATTTAGTCCCATTATTTCAAGGCAAATCGAAGAGGAAAATGTGGAGACAGTGACAGACTTTATTTTCTTCGGCTCCAAAATCACTGCAGATGGTGACTGCAGCCATGAAATGTGGGGTGGGAGGTGGGTTCATGTGTAAAAAAATAAATAAATAGAAAAAAAAAAGTCACTTTCATCTTGGGATTTCTCTTTATAAGTCTCTTCAGACTACATTTCTGGGTAAATTTAAAAATGCAAAGACTAGATAATTACATTCAGACAGTGAGTTCTGTATATATAAATAAATTCATATATAAAAAAAAAAATAAAAGATGCTTGCTGTGACCAACCTACAGAGCATATTAAAAACCAGAAACATCACTTTGCCAACAAAGGTCTGTATAGTTAAAGCTATGGTTTTTCCAGTAGTCATGTATGGGTATGAAAGTTGAACCATAAAGAAGGCTGAGTGCCGAAGAATTGATTCTCCTGAATTGTGGTGTTGGAGAAGACTCTTGAGAGTCCCTTGGAAAGCAAGGAGATCAAACCAGTTAATCCTAAAGAAAGTCAGTCCTGAATATTCGTTGGAAGGACTGATGCTGAAACTGAAGCTCCAACTCTTTGGCCCCCTGATGCAAAGAGCCGACTCACTGGAAAAGACCCTGATGCTGGGAAAGACTGAAGGCAAAAGGAGGAGGCAGTAGAAGATGAGATGGCTGGACGGCATCACTGACTCAGTGGACGTGAGTCTGGGCAAGCTAGGAAACAGTGAAGGACAGAGAAGCCAGGTGTGCGGCAGTCCATGCAGTTGCAAAGATTCAGACACACCGAGCAATTCAAACGCACACATCTAAAGGGGTATCTTACCAGGTTTGCTAGCCCTCACCTACTTTTCTTCCCTCACTCCATTGCCTTAGGGAGGTAACTTTGGTGTGGTTACCAAAGCATTAAAGAGCTTCATCTTTCCAAATACACGAAGCAAAACCTTTGGGAGAGGGACAAAGGAGTAACAAAACTCTTTCTCTCTTTTTATCTCTCTCTCCATCTTTCCATTTGCTCTCTCCCTGTTTTTCTCTTTCCATTTTCTTCTTTGGAGGGCAAAAAGGTCCTTGAGTGAAGATTGGAGGAGCATTTATTGTGACCCTGTGCTGCCAAATTCAAATACATTATCTCTTTCAAGCAGTGGAGCAGACCTGCTAGCTAGCTTGGAGTCCCTGTGTTACACATGATGGGGATGGAAGTCCACAGAAGTAATGAAGAAGCTGAGCTTAGCACTACACAATGGCATAAGGATTTTGACTTCTCTTTTATTCCAGTGCCTGAGTGTTTGTTTGTTTTTTTTTAGATAAAACAAACTTTATTTTTTATTTTTATTTATTTAATTTTTAATTTTTGTTTTTACTTTATTTACTTTACAGTACTGTATTGGTTTTGGCATACATTGACATGAATCCGTCATGGGTGTACATGAACTCCCAAACATGAACCCCCCCCCTCCCCCAGTGCCTGAGTTTTAACTACCCAGTGATTTTCGAAGAGTTTTTAATTATATATTTCAATGCTGTGAAAGAAGAGGGGTTTTTTTTTGTGGGAATGTTAGGATTAAGTGATATAAGTCATGTTGGCCCTTTAAGAAAGTATAGGAGCTGGACATATCAAAGAGATTCCACTCTGTTCCAGTCTAGTTTGCAGATTGAGATTGAGCTGAAAGGGTCAATCTGCGGAAAGGGTCTTCAGAAATCACCTACACCAAGGGTTGACAAACTAAAGCTTGCAGGCCAAATCTAGCCTACCACCTGTTTTTGCAAATAAAATTTTGCTGGAACACAGCCATGCTCATTTATGTGCATACAGCTTTCGTGCTAGAAGAGCAGAGCTGAGTAGTTTTGACAAAGAACATATGGTCTCCAAAGCCCAAAATATTTTACTATTTGGTTTTCTACAGGAAAAGTTTACTGACCACATCAAGTCCAGAGGCTTTCAAGCTATTTTGATCATGGACTCCTCTTAGTTAAGAAACCCACATCTTTTGACCTACATATGTATATTTGTTTACTTATGAAGTAGTATTTAAATGTCCTACCATACTATTAGTATGCTTTTTAACCATAAAGCATTTATGCAAAATGGACATTTAAAAATGAGTTGAAAATAAAGATCAATTCAAGTATTATTTCCAAAACCCCAAAGGGTCATTTTGAGCCTTCTTTGTTCTAGAGATTTGAAGACTGATCTTGATGATGACTTTCAAACTTCATGCATACCGAGGAGCAATAAGGGGTTCTATAAGTAATGAAAGAATTATGTCTAAGAATATGATTTAAATTCAGAGGCCCTCCAAATTTTTCACATTTACCCCTCTGCTCTATTGTGACCCTATGACAGATTTCATTCAAAAAGAGAATTTTGTGGCTAAAAATAGCTTGAAAAGGGACAAGATTCCTGTTCCTAGTCAGGATGGAATAACTGGGACTAGAATTGCCCTCTCCACTATAAACTGCTACGAAACAGGATAAAGTATACGAAACTGTCTTCAGTCATTGGATGGCAGGCAGTGTAGGACAATGACTGCCGAGAGAAGTGGAATGAAAGTGTAATTCCTGCCAGTGTCCTGGCTTTTGGCTTGGAGGCACTGTCCTAACCATGTTGCATGGTGGTCTGGCTGAGATGAAGACATAGGGCTTGGAGGTCAGGGAGGTTGTGGTGGCTGGCATTTATGGGGCATAGAGTAAGAAAGGATGGGTTTCCTAGGTGGCTCAGTGGATAATCTACCACAACGCAGAAGATGCAAAGGGCACAGGTTCATTCCCTGGGTCAGGAAGATCCCCTGAAGGAGGTCATGCCAGCCTGCTCTGGTATTCTTGCCTGGAGAATCCCATGGAAAGAGATGCCTGGTGGGCTACAGCCCATAGGGTCCCAAAGACTCGGACATGACTGAAGCAACTGAGCATACACACATACAGAATAAGAGAGGATGCAGAGAGAGAGAGAGAGAGAGAGAGGGAAGTTGAAAGCGAAAACTTCAGAAATCTCCATAGGAATTCATCCAAGTCTTGCTGAGTGCTAAGCTGTGTGTGTAGGGTGAAACTCCATGAGGCTGGGCAAAGTGACTGGAAAGCTGTAAGCTGAGGAATCCCCAGAGTTCACAGAGGGCTGAAGACATCTGCGTTGTGACTGTCTAGGGTGGAAGCGCTCTTTGAACACCCAGGGCAATTTGTGGAGACCCAGAAGGATCATGCCTTAGTAGTGAGGCTAGACTAGACCCAGAGGGAAGGCCTGGGTCTAAAAGCAACACTAAAAAGAATGAACTCCGAGTAACACGTTGCTTGCCTGAAAATACCCAACATTTTTTGAAAGGAAGACAAAAATTTAATCTAATAAAAAATTTCACATACAAAGAAACAAATGTGACCAGGCAACCTAAACAGATATAGGAATAGCAGGAACAGTGAACAGCCAAGGATATGAAAAAGCTATTTTAAATATGTGTATATGTGTGTGTGTTCAGTTACTCAGTAGCGTCTGACTCTGTGATCCCATGGTTTGTAGCCCTCCAGGGTCCTTTGTCCATGGGATTCTCTCAAGCAAGAATATTGGAACAGGTTGTTATTTTCTTCTCCAGGGGATCTTCTTGACCCAGGGACCAAACCCTTGTCTGCTGAGTCTCCTGAAGACAGGCAAGCAGATTCTTTACCACTCGTATCACTTGGGAAGATACTAGGATTTAAAAGAAAATATGAACATATTAAGGAGAGTAAGATATAAAAAATGAACCAAATGAAACTTTTGGAAATGAAAAATGTAATGTCTGAGATGAAAAATTTGCTGGATGACTAGGGATTTCAAAAGCCAAATGAAGTTGAAGATGTAGCAATAGAAATAATCTAATCACCTAAACTGAATCAAAGGAAATTTTAAAATAAGAGAAGAAATGAACAAAATTTTGGTACCATGTCACTTCTGACATTGTAAGATAATATCAAGTGATATAATATGGGTGTAATTGGAGTTCCAGGTAGACAGAAGCAGGGACAGAGAGGATATTAGAAGAAATAATGGAAAACTTTTCAATTTGCTGAACACTATAAATTCACAGGTCTAAGAAACTCCACAAACGTGAACTAGCCAGGAAAAAGGACATAGGATGTACTGGGGAGTCAAGACAAGAATGGCTATAGACTTCATGACAGAAATAGAGCAAACTAGAAGACAGTAAACGAAAATTAAAATCGCCATTGTTATGGACTGAATGAATGTGTCCCCTTAACCCCCAAATCTGTATGTTGAAGCCCTAACCCTTGGTACGGCAGTATTTTGAGTAAGGAAGTAGTCAAGATTAAATGTGTCATAAGGGTGGGGTTCTGATCCAACAGAATTAGTGTCCTTATAAGAAAAGACACTAGACTCTGTCTCTCTCTCCCCTTTGTGAGAATATAGCAATGAGTGTGTCGGTGCAACAAGAAGAGAGTCTTGGTGCAAACCAGGAAGAGAGCATTCATCAGGGACTGACCTCACTAGACCTGATCTGGAACTTCTAGCCTCTAGAACAGTGGGAAAAGAAGTTTCTTTTGTTTAGACCTCTCAGTCTATGATTTTTTAAAATGGGATCCCAAGTAGATTAATATACCAACCCAAACTCAAATCTGTCAATATAGAATTCTGTACTTGGTAAAACTATCATTCAAATATGAAAACAAAATAGACATTTATTCTATGTGGAAGTGTACATATTGGGAAAAAATTACTCATGGAACAGACCGGAAACCAGCTTCATGTTTGGAATCTAATGCTATTACCCTTCTCTTGAGGGAGACACTAACAGAGCAGGATTTGTGAGGTCTTAGACTTCAAGTACTTTCACAATTGCTCTTCACAATCGCATCTCCAAGGATGCAAATAACCCCAAGCTTTTCAAGTTAATAATGTGTCAAGACCAAGGGTATCTGCAGGGTAGTCATGGGCATCCAGCTGAGAGAACATTAAGTGTGATGCTCACGTGAGACTGTCTCGTTTGATTCTAGGAGGAAACCAACCCATATAGCATGCAACAAAGGAAGGGAGAATGGGTTCCTCACTTTTACTTATGACTTAGAGCTGGACCTTGAACTCTGAGAACCATTGCATGTAGAGATAAGGTTGATGTGCTTCAGAAGACAGGAAGGCCAGGGCAGTGCCTAGGCTCATTAAGGCTGGTATTGGAAGCAATATGGAAAGCATCATCTGGGTCTGGAGAAAATACTCTGTCTACTCCCAGTGCACATTTCAGGCACTGAACTGCTATAAGAAAGGAAAATGATATCAAATTACTCATCAAATTTCCTGGGTTCCAGGTCACTGTGACTACAAAGGCATGAATCTCAACAGCTCCTCCCTCTTATCCACATGAGTCTCTGGGTAGTTGGGCTCAGGGCCCTCTTGAGGAGTCAGAGGGCCTTGGAGTCAGGAGTTCTCTCTGTCTTGCTATCTGTTTGTCTTGCTGCATGCCTGTTTGAGCACATTCACCCTCAGTGTCAGAAGGCGGAGGGATGCCTAGACCCAAGATCTGAGCCACATGCTCAGCATTGTACCTGAACTCCGCAATGATGAGTTCAGCTAATGGGAAATTCTGGCTGAAGCTAAGTCTTGACAACCATCCTGTAATTGTCCCCTGTGTAAGCAGGTGCCATGCGGGCCAAGTGAGTATCTGAGCAATCTTGTGTGCACCAGCTTTTATTGCTGAGAAGTATGATGAATAGGTTGAGTCGAGACCTACACTACCAGAAGAGATGAGAGCTAGAATGACATTTTGGAATCAGGAAGAAAGGAATTCGACTCCACCTAGTCTTTGAGATACTTAGCCCGAATATCCTTTTCTGTTTAATGGGAGTGATATGACTTGTATTAAAGGGCAATTGTGATGTGATTGAGTGATTTCTATATATAAAGCCAGTTGTAGAGTGAAGCAGTGTATACCCATGCAGTGAAAAACCGTTAAGAGTAACCATAACAAGGGCATCATTATTACCAAACTTTATGGTATTAACCAGAGAAGATGCGCACATCTCCCTGGGTACTCCTGTCACATATAGATACTATATGGAATACTAGTTGGGATGCACCATGATGTAGCACATGGTGACACTTGCTATGCAACAGTGTCACTAAAGAGTACTGGCACTAGATTAGCATTGCAAAGTCTGAATTGAAGTTTCAACCAGCTCTGCCAGACTAATTTTGTAACCCTGGGCAAGCAAGCTATATCTTAAAATTCATACATGCAAATAAAAACATTAAATATAATTCTAAAGTAAAAGCTTCTAAGTAAACACCTTAATACTACCACCCAGACCATTACCAACACCCATGGAGGCCCTGGGGAGTTCATCTTTCATCTCATAGTCTTCTTTCTCTGTATTCTGTGCAACTCCACCCCCTCTTACCTCCAGAATTTTATTTTATTTATTTTTTGGTGATTTATATTTTTTATTTTGCTTTTTATTTTAGTTTTTGGCCACGTCCCACAGCTTGTGGGATCTTAATTCCCTGACCAGGGATAGAGTCTGAGCCGCTCGCAGTGGAAGCACCAAGTCTTAACCACTGGATGGCCAGGAGAAGCCCCCTCCAGAATTTTAGATGGATCATTTCTTGAAACAGATTTTTAAATTTCTCATACATTTGTTAAGAAGATTGAAGTAATCTTGTTTGTGGACAGTGCGATGTAAATGCTCATTATTACAATTACCTTGTTTTAAAATCTGCAATCAGTATGCGGCTACGGACTGGAGATTAGACACCCACTGGCTGCTTTTTTGCAGCAAGATGCCCCGGTTTCAACAGTCAAGTGCATTTTATTTCCCTGCTCTGCGCTCATTGTTAGGGTGGCAACTTTCATAAATTCCAACTAATCTGTTCTGGAGGAAGAGACCTGAGAAGTCATATTTCTTAAAATCGTGAACTGCCTCTCAGTTCTGTCAAGGTGTCTCGCCTTGGAGTAGAGTGCATGAACTTCACTGCTTGCCTTTAAAGGTATTTCCTTCCATGTTTCAGAGGACTTTTCTTTATTCTTCACATTTGTTCCTCAGCTGTGCACTGACGAACAGTAAGTAGCTCTCCATGTTGAATCATTCTTAGATTTTTACTCCATTTGCTCATGCAGTAAACCTTTATTGTGTGCCAAATATATTCCAGTTGGAAATAGAGAGTTTTGAAGTACATTGTTTTTCTTTTGTGGGGCAAGGGAGTATACATACATGTCATAGGACACTCTGTGCTGTAAGAGTGGTGCCTGAATGCTCAGGGACGAGAGGAAGTCCAAGAACAAGAAGAATGAATGGTCAAGGGTTGCTTCTCAGAAGAGGTGGCGTTGAGCTGGGTTCTGGAGGTAGAACAGGAGCTGGCTCGGTGAGGATGGCTGGGAAGAGTGTTTGGGGCAGAGGAACTGGTGATAGACAGGTGTGGTCCTGAAAGAGAACAGCTGGGCTTCTGGCCTAGCCTTCCTCACCTCGGCATCATTTGATGCTTCCACCCAGGATGTGGAAGACCTCAGGGCCATCTTAGCATGGATGTTTCTTTCGTGCCCGCATCAGCTCACTTCAAGTCCAGTTACTCCAGCATTCAAGTTGCTCTCAGGTCTTCTTCTTTTCATACCTATGGCAACCGTTCTTCCATGACTGGTCTCTTACCTGGGCTTTTGGAATCCTCTTCTCACTGTTCAAGCCCATTCTCTCCCCCAGAGGATCTGTTTTCCATCAGCCAGATTGAACTTTCTAACACAGCAAATCTGAGCACCATCCTGCTTAAACCCTTCAAGGGCTTCCTGGAGTCCTCGACATAAACTCCTAGCATCTGTAGTCTGGCCTGTGAGACCTTACACAGTCAACCTCTCTACCCCTCTACATGTACCTCCTGTGTCTCTCCCCTTGATCACTCACAGCAGCCACATTGGCTATTTTCTCTGGCTCTTTTCAAGATTTTCTCTTTATCTTTGGTTTTCTATCATGTGGTGGTTTCCAGGTCCTCAAAACCTTTCAGCTCCTTCTTTTCTCAGGGCCCTAGCAAATACTATTTTCTCTGCTCTCGTTTTCTGTCTGGCCAACTCACATGTATCTTTTGGGTCTTAGCTTTAATTTCAATTTCCTCAAAGAAGATTCTTCAGATTCTCCAATATTTAAAAATTTTTTCTCTTTGTGAAATCCTGTTTTTTCCTTGTTTTGAACATATCATAGTTTATAAATTAAGCATCTACATGGTGTTTGTTTGTGCCTTTCACCACACTCAAGGCTTCAAGAAGGTAAGGAGTATATTTCATTTACTACTATCTACTCATTGTTTATCAAAGGAAATGGCAACCCAATACAGTATTCTTGCCTGAAAAGTTTTATGGACAGAGAAGCCTGGTGGGCTATAGTCCATGGGGTCAAAAAGAGTCATACATGAGCAAGCATGAATGCACTCGTTGTCTATCACAGTGTGTAGCAGGTAGTAAGTCTTAATATGTGTAGGCTGGATGAATGGATAAAGGGGATGGGCACCCCCAGGGGAAACACATATATCTGGGTTAGAATAGTCAGGGAAGACTTGTGCATTTTTTTAATGCATAACAAATGGATACACATATTACACCTTAAAAAAACATAAATTTATTATCTCACAGTTTTGTGGGTCAGGAATTCAGGCACAGCTTAGATGAAACCTCTGCTCAGGCTCCATCAAGCTGCAATCAAGTGCTGACCACACTGTGGTTCTCAGTTGCAGCCTGGGGTCCTCTTCCATGCTCCTTTTGGATTTTGGCAAAATTCAGTTACTTGTGGCTGTGGGACTGAGTCCCTCCGTTACTGTATACTGCCCTTCTCCAGAAGCAGCTATATTTTCTTTCTTCCTTGGCACTAGCAGGATCATCTTTCTGAGCTTCCTTTTCTTTTCCCTTTCCCTTTAGAACAGATTCAGATTTATGAAAAAGTCACAAGATAACACAGAAAATTCCCCACCTATCCCACACCTCTTTTCACCTGTCATTAACATCTTACCTTTAGCATCATTGATGAACCAATATTAATACATTATCATGAACTGAAATCCATATTTTATTCAAATTTCCTCATGTTTTTTCCTAATATCCTCTTTTGTTCTGGGTTCCCATTCAGGATATCACATTCCATTTATTATCTGCAACACACCTTAACATATAATCTAAGTCTGGTTTCAAATAATACTACACCACTTCACAGGTCCTGCAGGTATCTCATAATAGAGTATTCCCAATTTCTCATTCTCATCCATTGTGATATTACTGTTATTTATTTCAACTATCCATATGATATAATTATGCAATACTTTGTTACCATTATTGCTTTAAAATGTTATATTTTAAATTGATTAAAAATTAGAAAAGTAAGAGATTTTATTTTACTTTCATTTGTTCCTCCTCCAATATTCTTCATTTTTAAAATGCACATCCAAGTTTCTGATCCATATAATTTTCCTTCTGCCTAAACAACTTCTTTTAACATTTATTGTAGGGCAGGTCTTTTGGGCAATGAAATTCCTCCAAATTTGTGCAAGAAGTCTTTATTTCTTCTTCACTTTTGGAGAATAATTTTGCTGGATATAAATTTCTAGGCTAATAGTATTTTTTTCTTTCAACACTTAAAGATTTCACTACACTATCTTTTCTCTTGCATGGTTTCTGATGTGATATCCCTTGTGATTCATTGTTGTTCTCCTATAGGTAAGGTGTATTTTTCTTTTGGCTTCTTTTTAAAGATTTTTTTCTTTGTCTTTTTGAGGTTTGAATATGAATGCCTTAATGTTTTTGTTTTTGTTTTCATTTATCCTCACTGGTTTTCTCTGGACCTGTGGTTTGGTGTTGTTATTAATTTTGAAAAGTTCTCAAACATTATTGCTTCAAATATTTCTTTTGTTTCACTCTCTCTTTCTTCTTACAGTATTTCTGTCATGTGTATGTTGCACCTTTTGATGTTCTGCAATTCTTGGATGTTCTGTTTTTTCTTTCTTTCTTTTTTTTTTTACCATCTCAAGGGGCCCCGGTGCACATGACGGAGAGGGGATGACTTGGACTGTGGCTATTGGGATAAAAGGAGACAGGTCCAGGATGGAGCTCGGTTCTCTACTATCTGAGAATCTCAGGGAGAAATCTGCAATGTGCTTGGGTGTTAGCTCCAAGAACAACTTTGCCCCAAGAGCCCTTGGAATAAAACTCCATAATCACAGGCCAGACCCGTGGCTCACTATTTCCAGGGGAAGAGTTCAGGGCAATTTCCACTGACCTAGTCCATGACAATTCTAAAAACTTAAAAAAAAAAAATTATTAAACAAAGCCCCAGAATAACAAAACATATCTGTCAGTGATTCTTCTCCATAAAAACCACTTGCTGCATATATAACCGTTATCTTTTCTTGATTATTCTGATATTTAATATGCTTAGGAATATAATTTTAATGACCCACTTCTGAGGTAAAGTAGAATGGAAATGATAATGAATATAACCTTAAGTTGAACTTACCGGCACTCAGGGAGATCAGCCGCTAGGACTAGAAGGAAAACTCTACAAGTGGAAAAATGTTCTCACAGACCACTGTGCTGAGTGACTGACCTCACCACAAACCCTGCACTCTACAATTAATGACAGCAAGACTAGACACTTCTTCAAGGCTGCTGGCAGTCGCCCTGCTCGAGCTGGAACTGCTGCTTAGAAAACATCCAGGTGTGAGCGCTTGGGGGCACCATGGTGTCTGTATCCTGTGGTCATGAAGGCACCTGCAGGTGCTAACTGCTTGGGGTTAAAAACAATCTGTCCCCATACTGGGGTTAATTATCAGGGCTGTTGGAAGTGGAAGAGAAGATGCTGAACAACTTGGTTCTTTTACTTGATAGCAACAGTTTTAAGCAACAAGCATGTAAAAAGTTCTTCAATGGAAAAAAAAAAAATCAAAGTGACCCGAATGCTGGAGTGATTAACTCCTAGATAACCACATTTGGAATCTGACATTAAGAAACTCAAGGAATTTTCTGAAATGTCTTTTTACTATAATGAAAAATTAAGACCTGATTGTGAATACAAGGCAAAAATCTCATGCTTAGACTTCTAGTAAAAAAGAAAAATTATACTCTCTCCATTTAGTCCTACATCCCAGAAACTGAGTTTGTCCCGTTAATTGGCTTCCCCCTGCCTTGTCAATAGGACTCTCCTGCCATACCCCACCACAGTGCTCTCCACAAGGCACAGTACACCAGGCCTTCTCCTCCTCCCGTTAAGTATCGTTGTGATAGAGGAAATGGGATCAAGGCCAGAGACGTCATCCAGGACTTATTACAGGGAACGAGTAAGAGTTTAGAGGTTTGTTAGCCACTTATTTTTTTTTACTTTAATGAGGTATAATTGACATATAATAAGCTGCATATATTTAAAGTGTACAATGTGCTACATCCTAACATCTCCGTACACCTGTGAAGCCATTACCACCATCAACACAGTGAACCTACCAACCATAACTCCCCAGCGTTTCCTGCACCCTCCTCTGCAAGCAATGACTGATTTGCTTTTTGTCACTATGGGTTAATTAGTACCTACTTGAACTTTATATAGGGCTTCTCTGGTGGCTCTGTGGTAAAGAATCCGCCTGACAATGAAGGAGATGTGGGTTAAATCCCTATGCTGGGAAGATCCCCTGGAGAAGGAAATGGCAACCCACTCCAGCACTCTTGCCTGGAAAATCCTATGGACAGAGGAGCCTGGTAGGTTACAGTCCATGGGGTCACAAAGAGTTGGACCGGACTGAGCTACTTCACTTCAATGATTTTAATTTGCATTTCCTAATGACAAATGATAAAAGTATCTTTTCATCTACTAATTTTCCATCTGTGTATCTTTGAAGTCAGTATAAATGTTATGCTATTAAAAAATAGGTTGGTTGTTTCTTAAATATTGAGTTTTGAGAATCCTTTATATATACTAGATATAAGTCCTCTAGCAGACACATGATTCGCAAATGTTTTCTCCCACTCTGTGACTTGTCTTTTCATTTTTTTAACAATGATTTTGAAAAACAAAAGTTTTTAACTTTGACAAAGTCTAATTTATCTAAGGGAGGCCTAGTGTGCTGCGATTCATGGGGCTGCAAAGAGTAGGATACGACTGAGCGACTGAACTGACTGAATTTATCTAATTTATTTTTTTTGTTTATGGATGATGCTTTTGGTGTTGAATCCAAGATATCCTTGCCTCATAACCCAAGATCACAAGGATTTCTTCCTATGTTTTCTTCTAGAAGTAGAGTGTTATGACCCCTTTGGAATTAATTTTTATATTGATGCAAG
Organism: Oreotragus oreotragus; assembly: GCA_006410675.1. Classification (NCBI taxonomy): domain Eukaryota; kingdom Metazoa; phylum Chordata; class Mammalia; order Artiodactyla; family Bovidae; genus Oreotragus; species Oreotragus oreotragus. Next base: position 168,462 of record SJYX01021168.1, on the reverse strand, counting down.
GTATGGGTCAAAAATAATTATTTTGCATCTGGAAGTTCAATTGTCTGATACCATTTGTTGAAAAGACTCTTTTCTACCTATTGTTTAGACATTTTTTTATTTAAAAATTTTTGTTGAAGTGTAGCTGATTTACAGTGTTGCATTAGTTTCTGGTGCATGGCGAAGTGATTATATATATATATACACACATACACACATACACACATATATGTGTGTGTATATATGTATGTATATGTATGGGCTTCCCTGGTGGCTCAGCTGGTAAAGAAGCTGCCTGCAATGCTGGAAACCAGGGTTCAATCCCTGGGTTGGGAAGATCCCCTGGAGAAGGGAAAGGCTACCCACTCCAGTATTCTGGCCTGGAGAATTCCAAAGACTGTATAGTCCATGGGGTCACAAAGAGTCGGACATGACTGAGCGACTTTCACATACACATACATCATATATATATATTTATACACATACACACACACATATATTCTCTTTCGTATTCTTTTCCATTATGGTTTATTACAAGACATTGAATATAGTTCCCTGTGCTATACAGTGGGACCTTGTGGCTTAACTATTTTATATATAGCAGTTTGCTAATCCCAAACTCCTAACTTATCCCTACCCCACCCCCTTTCCCCTCTGGTAATCATGATTTTTTTTCCTATGTCTGTGAATCTGTTTCTGTTTTGTGAGTATGTTATTGTTATCATATTTTTGATTCCACAATTAAGTGATATATTTACCTATTAGTTTTGCATCTTTGTAAAAAATCAGTTGTCCATATACCATATATATATGGAACTATTTCTGGACTGTCTAATCTGTTACATTGATCTATTTGTCTATCTTTATACCAATTATCCTGTTTTGATTACTATAGCATTATAATAAAATCAGATAATGTTAGTCCCCCAATTTTGTTCTTTTTCAAAATTGTTTTGGCTATTCTAGATCCTTTGCCTTTCCATATGGATTTAACTGAATTAAGTTTGCCAGTTTCTACAAAGTAGCTTCCTAGGAGTTTTATTATGATTACATTGAATCTTTAATTTGGGGAAACTGATATTTTAACATGGAGTTTTCTGATCCATGGACAACAGGTATTTCTTTATTTAGTAAATATTTTATCTTACTAATATTTTATAGTTTGTGTCTAGGTCTTTAATGTATTTTGCTAGATTTCTTTCATTTTTTTGATACTGTTGTAAATAGCAGTATTTTTAAATTTCAATTTTCCTATGGTTTATTGCTAGCATTGATTTTCGTATATTGAGCATGTATTCTGCAGCTTTGCTAAACTCATTATTTTAGTATCTTTTTTCTTTTTTGGGGGGTAGAGTCCATAGATAATTGTGTTGTTTGCGAATAAAGCTAGTTTTACTTCTTCCTTTCTAACGTGGGTGTCTTTATTATTATTATTATTTTCTTGCCTTATTGCATGGGTGTTAAGTTTAGTACAATGGTGAACAGAGGTGGTGAAGCAGGCATTCACATCTTGTTCCTCATCTTAGGGGGAAAGCATTCAATCTTTCATTATTAAGTGTGATACTAGCTGTGGGTTTTTTTGTTTTTGATACTATTTATAGTTTAAGAGAATTTCTGAGGATTTTCACAAGGAAGGGATTTTATGTTTTGTCAGAAGCTTTTTCTCTGCGTCTATTGAAATGACTGTATGGGCTTTTATTTTTAGTCCCTTACTATGTTTTTAGCTGTACTGGGTCTTCGTTGCTGTGCACAGGCTTTCTCTGGTTACAGTGCGTGGGGGCTACTCTTGTTGCAGTATGCAGGCTTCTCACTGTGGTGGCTTCCCTTGTTGTAGAGCGTGGGCTCTAGGCTTGCAGGCTTCAGTAGCTGTGGCACTCAGACTCTACAACATGGGCTCAGGAGTTGTGTGCACTGGTTTAGTTGCCCTTTGGCATGTGGGATCTTCCCAGACCAGAGATCGAACTTGTGTCCCTTGCACTAGCAGGCAGATTCTTAGTCCTAGTTCCTTAATATGGTGAGTTACACTAATTGATTTCAAGTGTGAAACTGACTGCATTCCTAGAATAAACCCCATTTGACCATGGTATATCACTTTTAAAATATATTGTTGAATGTGATTTGCTGAAATTCTGTTTAGAAAATTTGAATCTATGACCATCAGAGATACTGATCTATAGTTTCCCTTTTTCTTTGTCAGACCAAGGTAATGCTGGCCTCATACAGTGAGTGGCTTTTTGCTTAATTTTCTGGAAGAGTTTTTGTAGAATTGCTATTATTTCTTCCCTAGGCTTCTCTGTTAGCTCTATTGGTAAAGCTGTCTCTTATACACATCTAGATGTGTATAAGAGACAGGTATTACTTTACTAGCATGTGAGATGAGTGCAATTGTGCAGTAGTTGGAGCATTCTTTGGCATTGCCTTTCTTTGGAATTGGAATGAAAATTGACCTTTTCCAGTCCTGTGGCCACTGCTGAGTTTTCCAAATTTGCTGGCATGTTGAGTACAGCACTTTTACAGCATCATCTTTCAGAATTTCAAACAGCTCCACTGGAATTCCATCACCTCCGGTAGCTTTGTTCATAGTGATGCTTTCTAAGGCCCACTTGACTTCACATTCCAAGATGTCTGGCTCTAGATTAGTGATCACATCCTCATGATTATCTGGGTCGTGAAGATCTTTTTTGTACAGTTCTTCCGTGTATTCTTGCCACCTCTTCTTAATATCTTCTGCTTCTGTTAGGTCCATACCATTTCTGTCCTTTATCGAGCCCATCTTTGCATGAAATGTTCCCTTGGTATCTCTAATTTTCTTGAAGAGATCTCTAGTCTTTCCCATTCTGTTCTTTTCCTCTATTTCTTTGCATTGATCGTTGAAGAAGGCTTTCTTATCTCTTCTTGCTGTTCTTTGGAACTCTGCATTCAGATGCTTATATCTTTCTTTTTCTCCTTTGCTTTTTGCCTCTCTTCTTTTCACAGCTATTTGTAAGGCCTCCCCAGACAGCCATTTTGCTTTTTTGCATTTCTTTTCCATGGGGATGGTCTTGATCCCTGTCTCCCGCAGACATACTGCTTTTCTTTATTTGATGTCTTCTTGAGAAAAATACTCATGTGTATCCCCATTTCCCCCTCCCTATAACAGCAGAGTAAGTACATAAAATCCCCTTGGGGAACGTTTACACAGGGGCTGACCAGCTTTCAAGAATCTATTCTTTAGAACTGTTACTGCCATTAAAAATTATAATAATGGTGCTATCTAAAATTTATTGAGTTCTTACTATGTGGGCAACTGTGCTAAGAAATTTACAAATATTTCCTAATGTGGTCATCCTGGTCCAAAAAGGGGTGTGTGCTATTATTATCCTCATTTTAAAGATGTGGAAACTGAGGAAACTCGGAGAGGAACCTAACCTGTCCTAAGTATCGATACTTGGCTGGTAACTGGCAGTGTTGAAATTTAACTGTATTCTGTTTGCTCCAGAGCCCGTGGCCATAACTGCTATGCAAACTGCTTCCAGGGGAGCAGTAACCTACCAGAGTGTACCAGGGATGGAATAACTAGGAGTCAGGTGTTTCTCCACAAACAGTGCTACTGCTTGGAGATAATAAGATAGCAATAAGCAGATGACCATTAGCAGTCCCTAAGATCTGGCACAGCACAAAATCTCACTCATTCATGTCCATTATACTTTCATAGTTCAGAATAAAACACTAAAATGGCCTTGACACACTTGGGGGTGATGATTTTATTAAGAGTTTTTAATTAAAAATACATAAAACTAACAAGAAAAGATTGAACAAGGGCATGCAAACACGTACCGTGCTCTAATCTTTCATAGTCTGAATCCAGGAGAAATGTTTTAAAGCGATTAGACACATAGTGGAAAGCCAAGAACTTTAAGTAATAAAGATTGAATTCAAACTCAGTTGGATACTGGTTGTGAACCTGAAACACACAAGGCAAAGAAAAGAATAAGAATTAAATGGAACAAAAAGTGGATGCCAGGCCACTGAACACTGACTGAAATGCATGGGAGACCATTTGGTGACTCAAGTCAATTGAATCCCTAACAGGAGTGGAAGTGGGAAGTGAACCAGCCTTTTGCCAGACACCATGCTAGGGGGTTTTTGCATTTCTTTTCCATGGGTATGGTCTTGATCCCTGTCTGGCATGGTGTCTGGCATAATCTCATATAATCTCCATAACACTGCAAGATATGCATTATTTTTTGCTGGATTTATTGAGCTATAATCGACATATAACATTGTATAAGTTTAAAGTGTATAACTCAGTAATTTAATACACAAATCTATTGTAAAATGATTACCATGTTAGTGTTAACACCTCCATAACCTCATATGATTACCATTTTGTTTTTTGGTGGTGAGAATATTTAAGATCTATTTTCTTAGCAACTTTCAAGGATATAATACAGTAATGTTAACTATAGCTGCCATGGTGTACAATGGATCCCCAGAACTTTCTCCTCTTAAATCTGGAAGACAAGCATCTCCCATCTGCCACCTCCCCACAACCCCCAGCCTCTGGTAACTACTATTGTACTCTGTTTTTATGAGTAAGGCTGTTTAAGGTTTTACCTATAAGTGAGATCACACAGTATTTATCTTTCTCTGACTTATTTCACTTAGCATAATTCTCTCAGGGTTTATCCACACTGTTAAAATGGCAGGATTTACTTTTTTCTCATGACTGAGTGATATTCTAATATTTATGTATATGTTTATAGCATATATTATCCATTCATCTGTAGACGGATACTTAGGTTGCTGCCATTTCTTGACTATTGTGAATAATGCTACAATGAGGTATCTCTGAGATAATGATTTTATTCCTTCTAATATATCCAGGAATGGGATTGCTGGGCCCTAAGGTAGTTCTATTTTTAATATTCTGAGGAGCCTCCATGTTGTTTTCCATAGTGACGGAACCAATTTACATCCCCTCCAGCAATGCACAAGAGCTCCCTTTTCTCTACATCCTCTCCCACAGTTACCTTTTGTCTTTTTGATACTAGCCATTCGAACAAGTGTGAAGTGATGTCTTGTGATTTCAATTTGCACTTTCCTGGTGGCTCAGAGGTTAAAGCGTCTGCCCGCAATGGGGGAGACCTGGGTTCGATCCCTGGGTGAGTGAGCACTTTTTCATATACCTTTGGCCATTTGTATGTCTTTGGAAAAATGTCCATTCAGATCCTCTGAAGATAGGTATTACCACCCAGCCCTAACCCTATACGAACGAGGAAGCTGAAGATGAGCAGGATTAAGTGATTTGCCCAAGGTCACTTACAGTAATGAGTGAGCCCAGATTTGAATCCTGGCTTGTTAGGTTCCTCAGTCAGTGTCTCATTTACTTCATACTGTGCTAGATACTTGACAGACACGAATTATTGTATGCTGTGGTCCTTGCTTTCTAGGCATTTGTGGTGTAACAGTGTGTAATACAATAAGAAAAATTATACTTAGAGAAGTTTGGCAGTGAAAGGAATGAGAAGAGAAGGCGGTGGTTTGGGGGGTGGACAGCAAGAGTTGTTTTCCTGACAGAAGAAACGTGTGCCCTGTCTGAGGGCAATGCAGAGGAGCCAGCAGAGCATAAACTGTGGAGAAAGAGCTGATAACTAAGAGTAAGGCCCTGGGCAAGCAAGAATGAACGAGGCCAAGGGTCCAGAAGCTGGCAAAAGCCTTAAAAATGAGGCGGAACGGAAGAGTAGACAAAAAGAACAGTATGTTCAAGTGCCAAGGGTGGGAGGGAAGAACTTATGCCTTTTAACTTTAATTTTCCATCAGTACCTTAGTGAGGTCACTGGAGGGAGGAATAAGGATGAGGGAATGGCATGGAAGGGTGGGAGCAAGGCAGAGCCTGGAACGGTCACTGAGCTGTGGTGTGCTTTAGCAGACTCTCTGGAGCCATCTTATGCTGGCAGAAGATAGGCTGATGACCTTGGGACACTCTGTAGTCCACCCAGCAATCTCACCTCTGGACTGCTCACTCTCTCATGACCAATGAGAGAATTTCGCTTGGTTGAGATAAGTTCCAATCATAATTGTATTTGCTTAAAAGCTGTTTCAAATGAACACTGCAGGCAGGCTGTCTAAAAGCCAGCTTTCCTCTCCATGTTTAATTTGGCAATGTAGACTCACACTTGGTCAGCCAAGAGAGTGGCATATGTGCAATATGTTGATTACTCAATAGATCAATGGGAGTTTAAAGTCATGATCTGGATACCAACAATTTATCAACCTTTATCACTTGATTAGAAACCTAGATTTCTGCGATGATTAAAGGTTTTTTTTATGTACAGTTCTTCTGTGTATTCTTGCCACCTCTTCTTAATATCTTCTGCTTCTGTTAGGTCCATACCATTTCTATCCTTTATCGAGCCCATCTTTGCATGAAATGTTCCCTTGGTATCTCTGATTTTCTTGAAGAGATCTCTAGTCTTTCCCATTCTGTTGTTTTCCTCTATTTCTTTGCACTGATCGCTGAAGGTTTTCTTATCTCTTCTTGCAATTCTTTGGAACTCTGCATTCAGATGCTTATATCTTTCCTTTTGTCCTACTAGTCAACCCAATTCTGTCACTGTCTACCTGGAAGTGACCCCAGATTCCATAGCTTAAGGGCTCAGTGCCACAAGACTACCCCCAACCTCAAGTCCAGGTCATCACCTGTACTTCTGACTGTCTAGCTAAAAATCAGAGGGCTTCATAATCCTTCCCACCTTGGGTTTGATGAATTTACTAGAACAGGTCATAGAACTTAGTGCCTATGTGCGTGCTCAGTCGCTTCGGTTGTGTCCCACTCTTTGCAACCCCATGGACTGTAGCCCACCAGGCTCCTCTGTCCTTGGGATTTCCCAGGCAACAATACTTGAGTGGATTGCCATGCCTTTCTCCAGGGGATCTTCCCAACCCAAGGATTGAACCCAGGTCTCCTGAATCTCCTGCATTGTAGGCAGATTCTTTACCTGGGAAGCCCTTTTATTTGCTAGAACTCTGGTTTATTATAAAAGGATGCAACTCAGGATCAGCCAGATGGAAGAGATACCTAGGGCGAGGTATGGGGAACAGGCATGGAGCTCCCATGCCCTCTCTATATCTACAGGTATTCACTAACCTGGAAGTGAACGTCCTTTGGGGTTTTAATGAAGGCTTCTTTACACAGGCATGGCTGATGAAATCATTTGCCATTGGCAGTGGATTAAACTTCCAGCCCCCTCCCATCCCCTGAGGCTGGGGGAGGGGGCCAAAAATTCCAACCCTCTACTCACGTGGTGATTTTTTCTGGCAGTCAGCCCCCATCCTTCGTTGTGGTCCAAGAGTCACCTCATTCATATAACAAAAGACCCCTCCTTTTTTTTCCTTTTGCTCTCACCACTTAGAAAATTCCATGGGTTTTAGGAGCTCTGTGCCAGAGTTGGGAATGGAGATCAGGTATACATTTCTTATTATAGATCACAATATCACAGGTGAACGTACCTCTAACCAGGGCATGGGCATCAAGACGAGGGAACCATCGAGAGGAGGGTGCAGTGAGAGTGGTTCAGGCTCTTTTCTCATTGTGAGGCATCTCGGATGCCTACTGGGACTTGTTCCACCTTTAGTGCAGAAAGGTAGGGAATGTTGAGACTCACCTTCTTGTCCAGTTCAGTGTTTAAACAGAAACAAATGTGGTTGATATCAGGCTAACTTGTCATCTCCATTGTTGCCCAGGGAAGAATAATTCTGGCTGATCATAGCATCACATAGAAAAAATTTAAAAGCTAATCCTCGTGTTTTTTCCCAGAGACATAGGTGATTCTATTATGTAGCCATCTAGCCATGCTCTTTGAAAAACATTGGGTGTAAACAGTTATGCTGTTTATTTTAATCATAAAAAGTTTTTTCCTCTAAGTGAGTGAGTGAGTGAGGTCGCTCAGTCGTGTCTGACTCTTTGCGACCCCATGGACTGTAGCCTACCAGGCTCCTCCCTCCATGGGATTCTCCAGGCAAGAGTACTGGAGTGGGTTGCCATTTCCTTCTCCAGGGGATCTTCCCAACCCAGGGATCGAACCCGGGTCTCCAGCATTCCAGGCAGATGCTTTAACTTCTGAGCCACCAGGGAAGCCCAACTTAGTGAAGTGGATTTTAAAAAATTTGACAGTCCCACCAGCCTTGAGATAGACGCTAGGCACAGCCACCTTGACACGCTCACCGTATCTGTGTGTCTGTACCCTGATGACTGTGAACAAATAGGAACTGAATCAGTGTCATCTGTGGGTGCCCCAGAAGGTTTCTGTTGACCCACAGTCAGTGGGGATGGAGTCCTTGCAGGCTGTTTTGTGCTGGGTAAGCAACCCTCTTTCCATGTGTCATTGTCTTAGATTCCTAGGACTACCACAAACTGGATGGCTTAAAACAATAGAAATGTATTCTTCTCCTATAGTTCAGGAAGCCAGAAGTCCAAAGTCGAGGCCCATGCAGGGCTGGTTCCTTCTGGGGAGTGCTGATAGAGAAACTGTCCCATGCCTCTCTCCTGACCTCTGCTGACGCTGGTATCCCTTGGCTTGTAGACATGTCACTTTAACCTCCGCCAACCACTCACTGCCTTCACCTGGCCTTCCTGCCCGTGTCTGTGCCTTCACTTCTTATAAGGATACCAGTCATTGGATTTGGGAAATCTCAAAATCCTATTTTCAATTAAGGTCACATTCTGAGATTCCTAGGGCTTCCCTGGTAGCTCAGACGGTAAAGCGTCTGCCTACAATGCTGGAGACCCAGGTTCGATTCCTGGGTCGAGAAGATCCTCTGGAGAAGGAAATGGCAGTCCACTTCAGCACTGTTGCCTGGAAAATCTCATGAACGGAGGAGCCTGATAGGCTACAGTCCATGGGGTCACAAAGTGTTGCACACGACTGAGTGACTTCACTTCTGAGATCCTAGATGGATATGAACAGGGGACGTTATTTGATGCACTGTAGTCACCTGTGACTGGCACATGGCCAGGGTCAGGGGACACTAAGTAGGGGGAGCTGTCTTGGCCTCCCACCCTAAACCTGGGACCCTCAAATATTCTCTGAGTCTTAGAACAAGAAAATGAACCATTGGCAATGGAGATACCGTAGTCCTAGGTGGACACCTGGCCCATTGAGGAGTCCAGCTTTCACTGGTTGAACTGGCTGGTTCTAGAAGGGAGAGTTGAAAGGGGGGAGGACCAGTGCAGGGGTGGAGAAGGGGCAGCAGAAGATACAGAGAAGTCGGATCTGGTAGAATTTGTGACTCCAGGGACTGTTTCCATTGCTCATAGATTTCTTTAGCACTTATTTTATCCCTTGGTCTTCATTTAACTTCTATAAAGGGTATGATGCCTGGGCATGATGAGGACAAGGAACCACCCTGGTCCTTTTCTCTGACCACTTAGACACTGACTGTACATTCAGGCATTTGGCTTAACAATGTATGATGAAGTCATTTCATCTGGATACTTCATGTGAAATCTGTATTGTGTCCTTTGGGTAAAGAGCAAATCTCAGGAGTTGTGTCTGTGTGTTATGCTCACGTTGAGGCCAAAAATACCTGTGGTTTGTACTTGGATTATAGCCAGACATGTCCCCAGGTGTCCTGTCTGTGTGGAAGTAAAGTCTTGCTCAGGCCTCAAGATGTTCATTGCTACACATATATCACCTTTTAGGCAATTAATATTATTTGATTAAATCAAATCTTATTTGTATATGAATCATATATATGTATACAATGCCAAAGAATGTTCAAACGACTGCACAGTTGCACTCATCTCACACGCTAGCAAAGTAATGCTCAAAATTCTCCATGCAAGGCTTCAACAGTACGTGAACCAAAAACTTCCAGATGTTCAAGCTGGATTTAGAAAAGGCAGAGGAACCAGAGATCAAATCGTAGAAAAAAGCAATAGAATTCCAGAAAAAAACATCTGCTTCATTGACTACGCTAAAGCCTTTGACTGTGTGGATCACAAGAAACTGGAAAAGTCTTCAAGAGTTGGGAATACCAGACCACCTAACCTGCCTCCCGAGAAATCTGTATACAGCTCAAGAAGCAACAGTTAGAACCGGACATGGAACAACTGGCTGGTTTTAAATTGAGAAAGGAATACATCAAGACTGTATATTGTCACTTATTTAATTTATATGCAGAGTACATCATGTGAAATGCTGGACTGAATGAAGCACAAGCTGGAATCAAGATTGCTAGGAAAAATATCAATAACCCCAGATATGCAGATGACACCACCCTTATGGCAGAAAGTGAAGAGTAACTAAAGAGCATCTTGATGAAAGTGAAAGAGGAGAGTGAAAAAGCTGGCTTAAAACTCATCAAAAAACTAAGATCATGGCATCTGATCCCATCACTTCATGGCAAGTAGATAGGGAAACAATGGAAACAGTGACAGACTTTATTTTAGGGGGTTCCAAAATCATTGTAGATGGTGACTGCAGCCATAAAATTAAGAGATGCTTGCTCCTTGGAAGAAAAGTTATGACCAACCTAGACAACATATTAAAAAGCAGAGATATTATTACTTTTGCCAACAAAGGCCCATTTAATCAAAGCTATGGTTTTTCTATTGATCACGTATGGATGTGAGAATTGGACCATAAAGAAAGCTCAGTGCTAAAGAATTGATTCTTTTTAACTGTGGTGTTGAAGAAAACTCTTGAGAGTCCCTTGGATGGCAAGGAGATCCAACCAGTCAATCCTAAAGGAACACAGTCCTGAATATTCATTGGAAGGGCTGATGCCAAAGCTGAAGCTTTAATACTTTGGCCACCTGATGCAAAGAACTGACTCCCTGGAAAATACCCTGATGCTGGGAAAGACTGAAGGCAGGAGGAGAAGGGGATGACAGGATGAGATGGTTGGATGGCATCACCAAATCGATGGACATGGGTTTGAGCAAGCTCCGGGAGTTGGTGATGGACAAGGAAGCCTGGCGTGCTGCAGTCCATGGGGTCGCAGAGAGTCAGACACAACTGAGTGACTGAACTGAACTGATAGGAGCTTACTGTTCAAAGAGGCCTTACTTTGAACATGCTTATGAATAAAACCATACTTTAAATGCTTTTGTATAACTATAAAGTTCATGTAGCATAACAAGTTTGCTTTTTGGGAGTCCCTGCTTTTGAAAGAGACTTGAAGCTCAGAGTTTCCAGTCTCAGTGCCACCTGACTGAGGTCTGTCCCTGTGCTGCGTGTGGCCCACCATGCCACCCTCTGTGTTCTGCCTGGTTTCCTCCAGTGCAGTGAGCATGTGAGAGGAATAGGGCTGTACAGTGGGAAAGATCCAGAGGTCTGGGATTTGAATCCTGATTCTCCACTTTTTCTGGCCTCGTGAGTTTGGCCAGCATACGTATGTTTGCTGATCATCCGTTTTCTCATCAGTAAAATGAGGATAGTAATAGGAACCTGATGGGACGGTGTGTTAATTTCCTAGAACTGCCATGAACTGCCATAAACCAAGTGACTTAAAACAACAAATGTGTTCCCCTCACAGATCTGGAGGCCAGAAGCCCAGATCTGTGGGCTTGTACTACAGATCTGGTAGATCTGTAAGTAAGATCTGTAATTAAGGTGTCGACAGGCCCATACTCTCCGCAAAGACTCTAGGGGAGAATTCTTGCGTCTTCTGGATTCTGATGGTTGCCAGCATTCTTTGTTTAATGGCATCACATCTCTGTTTCCGTCCTCACGTGACCTTCTTCCTGCTTCCTCCATGTCTTCATCTCTCTCTCCTTGTAGGGACACCAGTCAGGAGCTTGGAGCCTGCAAAAGCCCTCTTTCAAAAGAAGGTCAGGACTTCCCTGATGGTCCAGTGGATAGGAATCCATTGCCTGCCAATGCCGGGCACAGGAGTTCAGTCCCTAGTCTGGGGAGGTTCCATATGCCGAGAGGCAACTAAGTCTGCATGCCACAGTTACAGAACCCGGACCACAACTCCTGAAGCCCACACCTAGAGCCAGTGAGCCACAGGAAGAGGGACCACAGCAATGAGAAGCCCATGCATCGCAATGAAGAGCGTCCCTTGCTCGCCGCAACTAGTGAAAGCCCGCACACAGCAACAAAGACCCAGGGCAACCAAAAAAGTTTAAAAACTGAAGCTTAAATAATTGTCACATTCTAGGGTTGGGCAGGGGGACATGGATTTTGTAGGATTCAAGCCAGTACAGGTGCTTAGACTGAAATGAAAGCAATTCTTTAGAGCATCCAGGAAAGGACTATTATGTAGTAGAAACTCAGTACGTCCCAGGAAGCCATATCTTTAAAATATAGACTTGATCCCTTTGCCCTACAGCCTCATCACTCCTTTCTCTTTTTGGTTATGCTGGGCCACCCTCATCTCCCTTTCTTACCGTCTTTTGGGGGCTCTTCTCCAGGAATCTGGCTACCAGCTTCTGATTTTCCTTTCTGCCATCATGGTGGAAACTTACATTCATCTAAATGACCCACCCAATAACCTGTCTCTGGTCTATAGCACTCTGCCCTGGACCTTACCCTTATCTGCCCCAATCCCACTGTCATTTCAAATACCTGTTCACTGGCACCTCCTGTCCTCTTGACCCTGAAATCTCTGCTTTCTCTGTCTTCCCAGTCTCCAGGCATGGATCAAGCTACCCACCCTCTGCTCCCATCCTACCTAATGCTTCTGGTGAAAAATCATATGACTTTACTAAATGGTTTCTTTATGGAGTTATAATTCTTACTCTCAGCTGGACCTTCAGGGCTGCTTGAAAACCCCTTTACTCATTTCAACTGAGTTTCCTTTCTCATTCCCTCAGGAGCTATTGGGAACATTTGCTACTGGGAACATTATTCAAGCTCCTTAGCCCCGCACTGACTCAGCCTCCTTTACCGTCTGCCTCCCCGAGCAAACAGAAGCTGTAAAGCATGAGTTGGCGTCTTCTCCACTACCATGACTCTGATCACCTTCCTCTTCCTCCCTTGTCTTAACATGACTCTAATCCACAGATCAGCCTTCTGCCTGAGTTGAATCCTCTCTTCTGCCCCCTCCGTCCTTATATTTTTCATTCCTCCTTTCTCCATGGACCTCTGTGCTTGCCTCAGTCTATAAACACACTTAAATCTTGCTCATCCTGAAAAGTGCATCCATTTTCTTTAAATTGAACTGCTTTTAGCTTTCTTCTCTTGATAGAACCAAGAATAACTTTATGTTTCTTAGCTTCTCTGTGTCTGTTTCCTCATCTGTAAAGTGAACTCAGGATGGTACTTGCCTCATAGGGTTATTGTTAATATTAAATTCTGTTTATACTCTTGGTCATGTTGTTGAAAAGTGAAAGTGTTAGTTGCTTAGTTCAGTTCAGTCACTCAGTCGTGTCTGACTCTTTGCGACCCCATGAATCTCAGCACAGGCCTCCCTGTCCATCACCAACTCCCGGAGTTCACTCAGACTCACGTCCATCGAGTCAATGATGCCATCCAGCCATCTCATCCTCTGACGTCCCCTTCTCCTTCTGCCCATAATCCCTCCCAGCATCAGGGTCTTTTCCAATCAGTCGTGTCCAACTCTGTGATCCCATGGACTGTAACCCATCAGGTTCCTCTGTCTATGGGATTCTCCAGGTAAGAATACTGGAGGGGGCAGCCATTCTCTTCTCCAGGAGATCTTCTTGATCCAGGGATTGAACCCACATCTCTCCCACTGCAGGCGGATTCTTTACCACCTGAGTCACCAGGGAAGCATTTATGTAATATTATGTAACATTGTATGTAATTGCAAGTATGTAATATTAAGCAGGAACTATAGTACAGTTCTTAGAACTATATGGTTTTAGCTGTTTGGGTAGTAATAGTATCCCCTGTGCGCTTTGATAGGATTCAGTTCTCATCTCTGGCCGAACACTGACAGATGATGAGGTAGTTATTGTGTGTGTTTCTGTCCTCAAAAGTAGGTCAGTTTCTTCAGGGTCAACATTACTTCATGTCCATCTTTTTATCCCTAAGGCTTTGCATAGTAACACACACAGACACACATACTGGGTTGATGGATGTAAATAAATGAGTGCCAGAGCCCAAATGAATTGGACGGAACCATCTTCAGGGTGAATGTTACTTCATATTCGTCTTTTCATCCCTAGGGCTTTGCATAGTAGCGCACACACACATACACATACACACACACACACACACACACACACTGGGTTGATGTATGTAAATAAAATAAATGAGTGCTTGAGCCCAGTTGAATTGGATGGAACCATTTTTCTCCCTGAAGGGTAAAATTGGTTTGACCTGTTTCCAGGCTTTTGTCTGTTCCCATGAGACTGTTTTTACCTCATGTGACATGATTTTGAAGTATAGAATAATGTTTTTAACACTAGCTAGCGTAGTGTTCTTGCCTGGAGAGTCCCAGGAACAGGGGAGCCTGGTGGGCTGCTGTCTATGGGGTAGCATAGAGTTGGACACAACTGAAGCGACTTAGCAGCAGCAGCAGCATAGTCAAAGGAAGGCATTTGATAGGAACATGGAGCCTTTATGTACCTTTGGGACTAAGACAAAGGCATCAAAGGAGGAGGCGTTAATCAGTACCGGCTCCCAGAGTAAAAGGAAGGAAAACAAAGCTGGTGAAGGACCAGCTCTGAACTGGGCCCCTACCATCTGGCGGCAGTGGGCCAGGGGCCAAAGCTTTATGGCAAACAAGACAGATGCTGGCCATTGGCCGGCCACTGGCCATTGGACTGGATTGAACTCATAGTCCAGTGAGAGTTGACAGACCTTTAAAAATATTTTAGGAATACTGTTTAATTACAGTTGTGCCAAATGCTATGGAAGAGAAGAACAGGAGAGCCCAGCAAGGGGAAGTGACCTGGTCCAGTGATGAGTGGTGAGTGAGGGGCGGGCAGAAATGAACAGGGTGATCTGTGAAGTGGGTCAGGTGGAGGGACCAGCCTGTTTCTGGATGGAGGTGTTTATGATAATATGTTATGTCCATGTCATAGCATTCATCGTTTATGTGGAATCACATAACACAGTCTGTTGAAGGGAAGCTGACAGATTTCAGAGTGATTTGCAGACACACCATAACCTGCTTGTTTGAATAATCTGACATAAAAATGTGGGGAGAGGGAAACTCATTTTAGATGAACTTATGTTTTCATCTGAAGTAACTGACATTATATAGAAGGCTCTTTATGATGCTGCTGGGCTTGTTAGGAGGATGGTGAGATTTTAATGTCCTGGTGTATTAGTAATTTCCTGGGTTTTCCATGGACGCTAAAAAGGACAGTCTTGTAAGGCCTCACTTGGATCAGCTCACTATTTACACTCTCTTCTAAATACATCTTGCATTTTTCAATTGTTGTGTCTTCTCTCCATTAATGTAAATATTGCTCATTACAGAGTCTAGTTTATCATCCAGTCAAATAGCCTTCCCGCCCCAGCTGAAAGTTGTCCCTCTCTTTTATTGGACTGATTTCCAATTTTACTCCCTTTTTCACTCTGATGTTTTGTTTCATATTGTTGGCATATTTCTCATATTGCTAGATTTTGTCTCAATATATAGAAAATTCAGTAAAGACTATGCCAATCATGTAAAAGAGTATGAATGATTGTTGTTTAGCAACTAAACAACTACATTGTATAACGAGGTAGAATGCCTTCCAGTTTACTGATAGGAATTGAGAGACTCAGATGTCACTGACCTGCTCCATACCACCTAAATGGGAGGTTTTGGTGCTGGAATACAAATACATGAATGTAAGATCTATAGAATGGAGAAGATCCCCTGGAGAAGGAAATGGCTACTCACTCCAGTATTCTTGCCTAGAGAATTCCATGGATAGAGAAGCTTGGCAGGCTGTAGTCCATAGGGTCGCAAAGAGTTGGACACGACCTAGCGACTAAGCACCTTAGCACACCTAGTAGGTAGATATCTAATAATTACTGACTGCTGCTGCTGCTAAGTTGCTTCAGTCGTGTCCGACTCTGTGCGACCCCATAGACGGCAGCCCACTAGGCTCCCCCGCCCCTGGGATTCTCCAGGCAAGAACACTGGAGTGGGTTGCCATTTCCTTCTCCAATACATTGAAAGTAAAAAAGTGAAAGTGAAGTCGCTCACTCGTGTCCGACTGTTAGCGACCCCATGGACTGCAGCCCACGAGGCTCCTCCACCCATGGGATTTCCCAGGCAAGAGTACTGGAGTGGGTTGCCATTGCCTTCTCCGAATTACTGACTGGTACAGTCAGTAGGGAAAAATATCATCTGGCTTGAAGTATGTCAGCTTCTTGTCCTCTTTCTTAAAATGGGAGCTATGTTCTTTTTTCTTCTCGGATGGTATGAATCTGAGGCCTTCCCAGTGGTGAAAACGGTGTCTCCTTTGTCTAATGTTTATTTTAGCCTAACTGATTGTTTTGGCAAAACAGTCTCCTTTCCATAAACTAGAGAGAGAAATGCCATCTTTCCAAAGATAATTTCTCAAATAGACTTCTCCAGATGGCTGCTCAAGCTCCATCCAACGGGAGCTATGCAAGTGTTTGATCCTTAGGGTTTTCAGCATTTTTCCTAAAGGAAGTCAAAGAAACTTTCTCTTCCTGGATCACTGTGCCACTGGATTATTTTGGTTTGGGCTGGTGTATTCCAAAACTCAAACCTGCCCACTAGCCCGATGCCTGTGACTGCTGTTTCCACTGGTTTTTCAGTTCCCAGTGATCAAACCAAAATAAAAGAAGGTGATACTATGTCTGGCCAGGGGCAGACGCTGCCAGATGCCAAAGCCCAGTGTTCATCACTCGGTTGACAGGGTCTCTGCTATCCTGGCAGGAGGCATGCTCAACTTTCAAAAGCCCAAGCTTGAAGGAAAAGCTCTTAAGTGAGTGTCATTTGGAAATGATTTGATGAATAGGACAGTTACAGGCCAGCCATTGAAAATCCCCTATGTGATATATTAGCAGGAATGTTTGGAGCCCACATGGAAGGTAAGATCTGCCTTTCCCACATGCTGCCCTTCATAGCTGACACATTACACATGTCTCCGGAGTGTAACATATGGCTTCCTGAACTTGCAAATGGGGCCCAGTGTGCTCTGTTGAAATAGTGTCTGTTTAAACAGTCTCCTGGAGAAGTGAGCCACAGTCACTAAAATAGTTAATTTCATGTCTGTGAATGTCTTCTCTAGAGCCCTTTAAAATGCGCATGTGTTTTTAAGGAACATAGTAAAAAATTTGCAAATTTAAGGCTTTGACTGCCTTTGAAGGGGTTGTGAGCCATCCTTACTAATTTGTACATTTTGAAAGACTCATAGCGTAAACCAAAAATGGAGCAGTGCAGATCATCTAATTCAAGCCTAATCATAATCACCATTTTTTTTTTTTTTGGTGCCTTATATGTGCCAGGCCCTTTATATTAGGCTGAGCAGTAAAGAATCCTCCTGCCAGTGCAGGAGACATTAGTTCGACACCTGGGTTGGGAAGATCCCCTGGAGAAAGGAATGGCTACCCATTCCAGTATTCTTGCCTGGAGAAATCCCATGGCCATAGTCCACGTGGTCATAAGTTGTTCAGCGACTAAACAACTACATTGTATAACCAGGTAGAATTCCTTCCAATTTACTGATAGGAATAGAGAGAGTCAGATGTCAATGACCTGCTCCATATCACCTAAATGGGAGGTTTTGGTGCTGGAATTTCAACTCAGAAGCACTAAAAACGTGAAGCGTATCTTTCTCTGCCAGCAATTCTTAATTTGGGCTTACAGATGGGCTTTGGGTAGGGATTTAAGCTGGAGAGCCCTCTTTTGAATGCAGACATTTGTGTGTTTGTGCATTATTCTGAGGAAAGTCCATATGTTTATCAGATTCTTCTGGAGGTTTGTGTGGCCTCCTAACTCTATTTTGACAGCAGGCTCTGTTCAGTGTAGAGACAAGAAGACAGCAAATAAGAATGCAAACCTTCCAAAGGCATTTTGATCTGGTGTTGGTTTGACCAGAAAATGATCCACAAGTCTTCTTTCTAAACTCTGTGTGTGTGTGAAATGAATCACATATAGAGAATGTAGCCTTTAGTGAACATCTGTGCATGCTGCCTGCTGTGTCTGACTGTGACCCCATGGTCTGTTGCCCACCAGTCTCCTCTGTTCATGGGATTCTCCAGACAAAAGTACTGGAGTGAGTTGCCATGCCCTCCTCCGGGGACTCTTTCTGACCCAGGGGTCTAACCTGCATGCCTTGCATCTCTTACATCTCCTGCATTGACAGACGGGTTCTTTACCACTATCACCTGGGAAGCCCAGTGAACATCTGCAAGAGGCACTATAACCAGGTCAGGAAATTGAGTCAGACTCTAGAAGATGTCCCTTTCTTCAGATGCCATGCCTCTACCCAAACGACTGTCTTGACTTCTGTGGTAACCTTGTGCTTTTTTTTTTTTTTATGGTTTTACCATCTTTATATATATGTACCGTTAAACAGTATGGATCCATTTTTCCTATTTTTATCTTTATACACACGCAGTCATACTATTGTGCTCTTTGGTGTCTTGCTTAGTTAGTTAGTGAAAGTTGCTCAGTTGTGTCCGACTCTTTGTGACCCCATGGACTACACAGCCCATGGAATTCTCCAGGCCAGAATACTAGAGTGGGTAGCCTTTCCCTTTTGCAGGAGATCTTCCCAACCCAGGGATCTAACCCAGGTCTCCCGCACTGCAGGCAGGATTTTACCAGCTGAGCCCCAAGGGAAGCCACCTTCACCAGTATTGTTGTAACTGTCCATGTTGTTGCATGCTGTTGCAGTTCGTTCACTTTCATTGCAGTGTTGTATTCCATGGCTTGGTTATACTGTAACTTATCTTCTGTTATTAGATATCTGATTATTTGTAAATTTTGCCTATTATGAGCAATACTTTCATTAACATTTTATACATGTCTTATACATGGGTTCCACATGCAACTCCTAGGGAAAGCCTAATATATTTATTAAGTTTTTGTAGGAAGTGAAATACTTACTTCCATGAGGCAAAAGTCAAGAATTCTTCTCTTCTCCCATCCTTGTCCTTAATAACACTTTGTGAAAGAAGAAAATTCTTTCAAGTAAATTCTCTGCTTAGCCTTAGCATGGGTTCCGATTGTCCCCAAACTTGCAATCAGAGCAGTCGTTGAACCTGGATCAGTCCAGGGCTCTGTCCCCAGCCCTATCCCCCAGCTCACTGAGACCGGAAGCTCCAGGATAGGGCCTCGAGGGAGTCTGTGTATTTAACCAGACCATTCCCATGACTGGGAGACACTGGGTTTACCCTGATGAATTGATGAGGCGTGGATCCTTGGTTGGGAAGAGATTTGGAGAAAGTGTATCTGTGATTAAAATCTTGGAAAATTGGCCTTAGAAAGGAAAGTTGAGGGAGCTGGATTTGTTTGGCTTGTGTAAAAAAAAAAAATCTGAACCATGATTAAACAGGATTTTTTTTGCAAAAGGATGAAAGAGTTTTAGAAATGAAAAAAACATTTCCCAAGTCAGAGATTGTGAAAGAAACTCCTACTAAAATCAGCAGATATTGAGCATTTACTTGGCACCTTGGGGGTAAGAAATAAAGGCTGTTGTCAGTGCCTTGAGGGAGTTGGAGACAAAATGAGTACATGCTGAGCTGGTGCACAAAAGCCAGGACATGATATTTCATCCAGTCTAGACTGCGGGCTTCAGTGGAAGTGAGTGGGTGGGCCCTTGGGAGGAGACGCTGAGAGAGAGGTCACCAGGAAAGGCTGGAAGTGCCTGCAGGGTGTGCGCTGGGCTTTAGAAGGCTGCCCCTCTGTGGGCAGAGGGATGGGATGACTGCACTCTGAAGCAGTGATGTCCATTTCTTTTTTATTGTGATACCCCAGTAAGAAATATATTTTATATCACTACCCACTACATACTTAAAAGTTTCATGGAATGTTTAGCCTTATTACATGTTATGGATGTGATGCTTAAAATTTCTTTATATATATATATATATATTTTAATGTTGGATTAACCCAGTACGAGGTTGAAAACACTGTTCTAAGGGGGCCAGGAGCCCAGTGTGAGGCAGAGCTGAGGCTGCCCTGAGCCTGCCTTATGTTCCATGGGAAGTGGTGAGAGAGGGATTGCTGGTGTGATGGTGGGCTCCTGAAATCTTCCTCGATTCCAGAATGTGAGTGAATTACTTTGGAATATTATAACAAAAGTTCACACTTTACCTATCATGGGTGTTGAGCCAATAGACACAACCAAGCCAGAGATCTGGAGAAGGAAAGGTTAATTATTGAAGCAAGTAAGGGGAACACTGGGAATCTCGCCCAAACCAGTGCCTCCCCAATAGCAAAATGGAGGAACTTTTAAGCTAAAGGTACCTCCACATTCCACTGGAGAAGACCCTGATGCTGGGAAAGACTGAGAGCAGGAGGAGAAAGGGACAGCAGAGGACCAGATGGCTGGATGGCATCACTGACTCGTGAATTTGAGCGGACTTCAGGAGACAGTGGGGGACAGAGGGATTTTAAGCTAAAGGTACCTCCACATTCCACTGGAGAAGACCCTGATGCTGGGAAAGACTGAGAGCAGGAGGAGAAAGGGACAGCAGAGGACCAGATGGCTGGATGGCATCACTGACTCGTGAATTTGAGCGGACTTCAGGAGACAGTGGGGGACAGAGGGACCTGGCGTGATGCAGTCCATGGAGTCACAAAGAGCTGGACATGACCTAATGACTAAACAGCAACAACATTCATACTCCTGCAGGGGCTTGAGCAGAGGAGAGCTTAGCGTAGAATTGGGGTGTAAAGATCAACAGAATCCGAGCTTTAGTTAATCGAAGTCAGGAAGGTCAGCAGCAGCATACCGTCCTCCACCTGGGCGGGGGCCTTAGTTCCTGCCGGTACGCGAGTCACGTTAGTTGCTCGGTCGCATCTGACTCTTTGCAGCCCCATGGACTATAGCCCGCCAGCTCCTCTGTCCACGGGCTTCTCCAGGCAAGAATATTGGAGCGGGTAGCCAGTCCCTTCTCAACGCAGGGATCGAACCTAGGTCTCCTGCATCGCAGGCAGATTCTTGACCGCCTGAGCCGCCAGGGAAGCCCTTCTCAAGGATGTATTGTTATCACGTGTGTCCCCTGAGGAGGAACTGGGGCTCTGTCACTGCATTATTGTTTGACTGCTGTTTTCTGTTTCTGCATTCCTTGTTTTCCCGGATCACTGAGACTTGTTCAAGGGCAAGAACTGCGGCCAGACCCAGACCACAAAATGGCTCAGGACAGAGTGGCTTCTCTTTCGTCAAGAAAGCCGTTCCTGGATTTCTTTCTCCAGGGATCCCCTAACCTATCTGCTTACAATACCAGATGTGAGGGTGGGGTGTGCTTCATATGAAGAAGGTTTCCCAACTTTCCTGACAATTGGGTGTCCAGTAATTCAGTTCAGTTCCGACATGAATGCCCTGGATTCCACAGGTTAAAGGGCTCGATCCCACAAGATTCCCCCCACTTCAGATGCCAGATTCAAGTCCTCGGCCAACCATATGTCTCACTGACCAGCTGTAAAGTCCAAGTGTTCCCACAGCCCCTTGTCCAGGTTTGACAGTTCACTAGAAATACCAGTCGGAACCCAGGAAGGCACTTCACTTTCCAGTGTGTTTATTATACTGGTACAATTCAGAGATAGCCAGATAGAAGAAATGCTTGGGGCAAGGTATGGAGTGTGTGCGCACATGCGTGTGGGTGCCCCACTCTTCCATGGTTTCTGCAGAAAAACCACGCTCTCGGCACCTTTGTAACTGTACAGGACGCCATGGGGCCTCCCAGCACAGACCCCTCCCCCGTATCCTCTGCTGTGGGTCCTCTCCGAAGTACCCAAATAATAATATCTCATACACATTTCCTGAGTTTTTCAGATGCTAGAAAACCACCACTAAATGGAAGAACTAGTTGATGATCAGGAGCATGGAGCCCCCAGACCTTCTGGCCCCTAAGAACAGATGCTGTTAACCACCCATCAGCCAGTTAGAGAATTGTGCAGGAGCTGATCACATACCCTGGAACGCCCCTTGCCTCACCTGAACTTTAGAAATGCTTTGCTGAAACTTTCAGGGAGTTCAGAGTTTTTGGGGGGTGGGGGGATGAGCCACCCTTTCTCCTTGCATCGCCCGCCCTGCAATAAACCATTCTCCGCGCCAGATTCCAACATTTCAGTTTCTTGGGCCTCGCTGTGTGTCGGGCACAGGAATGTGTGTCCGGTAACAGATGCACATGTAACTGATTTTAGGGAGCCCCTGCAATCAGACTTTTCTCAACCAAAAGTTGAGTGCCGTAGCTGCACTGAGAAGGAAAATCCTTTCATGTGGCCTTTCTTTGCTTAAGTACTTTGAATCATGTCCTCTGAGATTTAATATCCTTTTGATCTTCCCAATCCAGTTTTAATTGGGTCAGTTTTAGTTAGGGAAGGATTTTAAAAGACAACACTAATAATGGAGCAGTCGGGATGATGTAGATAGGAATAACTGGTTGGAAATGTGCTTCAGTAAACGTTTTTTGTTTTGTTGTGGCTTGTAAAATGCAGTCTGGAGGGAAGTAAGCTGCAATCCATTTCTCTTAGTGTTTGCTACGTTTTGCCATTAAGTAAAGCCTGCGATTCTACTGACAAACACTTGTGCCATGGGCAGTGTGTTTGTTCTGTTCCCCTTCAATAGGAAGCCTGATTTGTTTTTTATAAATAATTTTTTAAGACGTGAATTTATTATTTATTTATTTTTTTGCCATGCCACGTGGCATGTAGGATCCTAGTTCTCTGACCAGGGATCAAACCCATGCCCTCTGCCTTGAAAGTGTGGAGTCTTAACCACTAGACAACCAGGGAAGTCTCAGGAAACTTGATTTGTAATAAAAGATAAAACCAGTGTCTTCTCTGTGAGCAAATTGTAGGAGAATGGTGGATAATTTGGCCTAGACACGTTCTTTCTTTGCTAAACAATGTTTAGAGAGCCTTTGTGTAGAGCTGCACTGTTCTATGTGATATCCACTAGCTACTGACACTTGATATCTAAAATTAAATTTTGAAATTCAGGTCCTCAGTCTCACTGGCCACATTTTCAGTGCTCAGTAGCCACACGTGGCTAATGCGAGATTGGTGGCGAGATAGTTGTGTGTTGGGGGAGAGGGGTATCCTGATTATTGTAAGATGTTTAGCAACACCCCAGCCTCTACCTACCAGATGCTGGTAGGACACCCTAGTCATGACAATCAAAACTGCATGTCAGGATTGCCAAATGTCCCTTGAGGGGCAGTCACCCCTGGTGGAGAATCACTGGCCCATGGCTACAGTTTTGGGACAGTTGCAGATAAAGAACATTTCCATCGTCACAGACTGTGCAATTCTAGACTAATTCCGAGAAGAGTTTGGCTTTGGACATTTTTTAGGTTAAACCTTTTAAGCTTTAGAGCAAAGACAGTGATCGTTCATTTCAAAGCCTTGGGAAACTGAGACACACACAGGTGGTGTTCTTTTTTTTGGGGGGGTGGTGGTGACTTAATATCTGAAGCATGTAAGTACCCATGTGGTGTTCTGGATTTCATGCAGCCTAGAGGACAGATGCACTCTCTCCGTGTCCTTACACTCAGTGATGGCAAGGAGAAGGAGGACTTCCCCTTCATGGGAAAAGGAGAGAGTCCTGAGAAATGGAAGATGTCCAGCCCTGAGACTCTCAGAGAAGGAAACTTCTGACTTGAGCCCTGGGTTACCTCTTCCATGGCCTGTGGCTTCCTCTAGGCTAGGGTTGGAAGGGGTGCTGGGGCCATCTGCTGGCCTCACCCTTGCTCTATGAGAGGCACAGTCTTACTGAGTTTTCTGGTTCCATGAGTGCAGAGAGATGCAAATTGTCCTGAGCCCATGGAAGACTGCAGTCCTTTAAAAGAATCCCACCTGTTAACTTTCAAATCTCCAGTGTCTCTACACTTTCCTGGAAGTGGTCCATGGCGGAGTCTTTACTATGAATTGCCTGGTGATTCTTATTTCCAGGGTCACAGGAAAGCAGCCAGCCCTAGAGACCTGTCTGTAGAAAGTATTGGGGAGCAAGGAAGATTCCCTTTCAGGGCAGAGGTGTCCATCCCTGGAGTCACCAGAAAGTAGGCTTAGCAAGGGTGTGGTGGGGGTGTGTCTGGAAAGCAGGCTGGGCTTGCAGTTTCCCAGGGGCTTTGAGGTGTCCCAGGGTCTTTCCCAAGGGCTTTGAGGTGTCCCAGGGTCCCTTCTCTGTGAACCCCATGTGCCTCACACGCCTCCTGTTGATTCTTCTTCCATCACGAGTTTCTCCTCTGCTCTAAAATCTTCAGTGGCTCACTGCTGCCTTTCCACGTTGGACACTTCTTAGTACTCAAGGCTCTTTTTGCTCTGATATCAAGATCTTCTCTATCCCTTAATAAGATTAGAAATTAGTTTTTGTGTCGCCAGAAGCTTTCCTGTTACTGCCTTTTGCAGAATTATTCTCTCGGAGCTGAGGGTCCGTGGTGGTGGAAGCTTTGCTCAGGACCATTTGATGTGTAATAGCTCGTTCAGGAAGAAGTTTTGTTTCTGGTGATATTCTGTTGAGTTGGAAGCCTAGACAGCTACTTAAAACCAGCATACAACTCAAAACTGCAGTAAATGGGCCGGGAGAAGTGACAGCAGAAGTAGATAAGGGGGTTGCCTGTGTAAATCCTCAGGCTGCCTTGGGCTGGCGGCCGGTTGGTCCTGTCCCTTTATGGGCCCAGTGAGCTGTGGACCAGGTCAAAGGTCAATGTTCTGTGGTGCCAGCTGTCAAGTTTAGCCGCAAATAAGCTAATGTGTAAACTGGCCTCTTGGTCTTTGAAAGTTGCTTCATCTTCCCCATTTCAGTTGAAAGAAGTTGCTTTGTTGCAGAGTTTGTTGACCGGCTGCTATTTCATTCAACTGTGGATGTTTTCTTTTGGGAAACCAGCCTTTTTAGGTGTCTCCATGGTGAAGGGAAAGGTATTTTTAAAAGTTGCCCATTGCGGGGCAGGTTCTCATTTGAGTGACGGGGAGGGTGGAGAGCGGGGGCGTTCTGGATCCTGAAGGCAGGATAGCTGTGGCTGCTCTCACTTACTGGCTCTATGTGTCCCCTTTGCTCCGCAGACCAATGAGTGGAACAAGAATGATGACCGACTGCTGCAGGCCGTGGAGAATGGAGACGCCGAGAAGGTGGCCTCGCTGCTGGGGAAGAAGGGGGCCAGTGCCACCAAGCATGACAGCGAGGGCAAGACCGCGTAAGTTAACGAGATTGGCTTCTGACAGCTGCTCCTGGGTTCTCAGCTTGTTCTCTGAAGTTCTCAGGATCCCTAGGGAAACTTTGCAAGAGCATCTACCCCCACCGCCCACCCCTTGTTAAAATATGTAAGAGGATATTTAAGTCTAGCTCCCCTCTGAGTTCCAAGTAACACAGCTGAGTTTTGCCTTGAATGGTTACATTTGTTCCTGGTGTAACCAAAGCTTTTGCCAGAGAACAAATAGCACCGTCCTTGTAACCAGCTAACTGATGGGTGGGAAATGAACCTGATCCCAGATCAGAAACAGCGTAAGAGAGAAAGGCTGTTGGTTTTTTTTTTCATAACCTTGAAACCTTATTATTTATAGTATTTGTTGTTCAGTCGCTCAGTCGTGTCCGACTCTTTTTGACCCCATGGACTGCAGCACGCCAGGCTTCCCTGTCCTTCACCATCTCCTGGAGCTTGCTCAAACTCATGTCCATTGAGTCCGTGATGCCATCCAACCATCTCATCCTCTGTCCTTCCTTACTCTGGTCATCTTACAGAGAGGTTATTGACTTTAGAGTTCTAATCTGGACTTTTATCAGCTAGGATTGTGTAGTCCTTGCACCTCAATTTCTTCACGATACAGTGGAGATGACAGTATTCAACCTCTAGGGTAGTTATGAGAATAAAACAAGATACTGACATGGGTTGGGTGATCCCAGAAGTAGGCTGTGAGGTGTGGATTTGAGTGCAAGAAGTTTTTATAGCCCGTGATCTCAGCAAGTGGACAGTAAGGGAATGAAGCATCTGTAGCATGTTATTGACAGGTTACTGCTGTGAGCAACTGAGACTCATTCCCACCAAAGACCTCTGGGAACCTGTGTAGACTTAGAGTAGGGGTTGGCCAGCCCTGGCCCGACTGTCTGCCTTTGTAAGTCGGGTTCTGATAGAATGCAGCCACACCCATTCATCAGCATTGTTGGTGGCTGTTTCTGCACTGCAGAGGCAGATTTGAGTCTTAAGACAAGGACTGTGTGGCTCACAAAGCCTAACAATTTAACTAGTTTGCTTACCCCAGGTTTAAAGTCTGTCCCAGTGCTCTTGCCTAGAAAATCCCATGGATGGAGGAGCCTGGTGGGCTACAGTCCATGGGGTCGCAAAGAGTCGGACACAGCTGAGCGACTTCAGTCACTCACTCACTCAGAGTTGTCCCACCCAAGAGGTAAGGAAGCTGGGGTGGCTATTCCTGATCCCCTGACCCTGCAAGGCTGAGTGCCTTTGCTAGGGGCGATAACGCTCAGGGCCAGAACACCTCTAAAAGGATGAAGGAGGGGCACCTACAGCCATAGATGCCAGGTGTAAAGAGCTGCGCAGTGCCCAGCCCACAGTAAGCATTTGATAAAGCCAGCTCCCTTCCTTTCTTGTCCTAGATTACTGTTGCTCAATTCTGGCAGCTCTGGCATTAGACTCCCCTGGGGCGCTTTTATTTTTATTTTTTTTCAACTTTGTTTTTGCTCCCGCTGCACCTCTTGTGGGATCCTAGTTCCCCGACCAGGCATTAAACACACGTCCCTTGCATTCGAAGGCAGATTCTTAACCACCTCACTTCACTGCCAGGGAAGTCCACCCTGGGGTGCTTTTTAAAATATGGATGCCATGCCCACCCTGATGTTCTGAATCATTTGGTCTAGGCAGANGGCTTCCCTGTCCTTCACCATCTCCTGGAGCTTGCTCAAACTCATGTCCATTGAGTCCGTGATGCCATCCAACCATCTCATCCTCTGTCCTTCCTTACTCTGGTCATCTTACAGAGAGGTTATTGACTTTAGAGTTCTAATCTGGACTTTTATCAGCTAGGATTGTGTAGTCCTTGCACCTCAATTTCTTCACGATACAGTGGAGATGACAGTATTCAACCTCTAGGGTAGTTATGAGAATAAAACAAGATACTGACATGGGTTGGGTGATCCCAGAAGTAGGCTGTGAGGTGTGGATTTGAGTGCAAGAAGTTTTTATAGCCCGTGATCTCAGCAAGTGGACAGTAAGGGAATGAAGCATCTGTAGCATGTTATTGACAGGTTACTGCTGTGAGCAACTGAGACTCATTCCCACCAAAGACCTCTGGGAACCTGTGTAGACTTAGAGTAGGGGTTGGCCAGCCCTGGCCCGACTGTCTGCCTTTGTAAGTCGGGTTCTGATAGAATGCAGCCACACCCATTCATCAGCATTGTTGGTGGCTGTTTCTGCACTGCAGAGGCAGATTTGAGTCTTAAGACAAGGACTCTGTGGCTCACAAAGCCTAACAATTTAACTAGTTTGCTTACCCCAGGTTTAAAGTCTGTCCCAGTGCTCTTGCCTAGAAAATCCCATGGATGGAGGAGCCTGGTGGGCTACAGTCCATGGGGTTGCAAAGAGTCGGACACAGCTGAGCGACTTCAGTCAGTCACTCACTCACTCAGAGTTGTCCCACCCAAGAGGTAAGGAAGCTGGGGTGGCTATTCCTGATCTCCTGACCCTGCAAGGCTGAGTGCCTTTGCTAGGGGCGATAACGCTCAGGGCCAGAACACCTCTAAAAGGATGAAGGAGGGGCACCTACAGCCATAGATGCCAGGTGTAAAGAGCTGCGCAGTGCCCAGCCCACAGTAAGCATTTGATAAAGCCAGCTCCCTTCCTTTCTTGTCCTAGATTACTGTTGCTCAATTCTGGCAGCTCTGGCATTAGACTCCCCTGGGGCGCTTTTATTTTTATTTTTTTTCAACTTTGTTTTTGCTCCCGCTGCACCTCTTGTGGGATCCTAGTTCCCCGACCAGGCATTAAACACACGTCCCTTGCATTCGAAGGCAGATTCTTAACCACCTCACTTCACTGCCAGGGAAGTCCACCCTGGGGTGCTTTTTAAAATATGGATGCCATGCCCACCCTGATGTTCTGAATCATTTGGTCTAGGCAGAGGACCAGGAATCCATATTTTTTAAAGTATCCCATGTAGATTCAACCAGAGACAACCATTCTCCGGAAAATAGATTGAGTGTAGGTTGAAACATAGATATCAAGAATAAATGGCAAATTGTCAGGGAAAATTGTCCCATTTTAGTGTTATGCTGTGTGCTAAGTTGCTTCACTCGTGTCCGACTCTTTGCGACCCCATAGACTGTAACCCACCAGGCTCCTCTGTCCATGGGATTCTCCAGGCAGAATACAGAAGTGGGTTGCCATGCCCTCCTCCAGGAAATCTTCCTGATCCAGGGATCAAACCCACGTCTCTTATGTCTCTTACATTTGCAGGCATGTTCTTTACCACTAGCGCCACCTGGGAAACCCCAAATTAACCCCTCTTCCCAGCACCCATAGATAAGGGTGATCGGAGAAGGCAATGGCACCCCACTCCAGTACTCTTGCCTGGAAAATCCCATGGACAGAGGAGCCTGGTAGGCTGCAGTCCATGGGGTCGCTACTAGTCAGACACGACTGAGTGACTTCACTTTCACTTTTCACTTTCATGCATTGGAGAAGGAAATGGCAACCCACTCCAGTGTTCTTGCCTAGAGAATCCCAGCGACGGGGGAGCCTGGTGGGCTGCCGTCTATGGGGTCGCACAGAGTTGGACACGACTGAAGCGACTTAGCAGCAGCAGCAGCATAGAGGAGACCCCAACTCTGTTGATTGGTAGCCACAAGGAAGCTGAAAGGGCTAAGCTTTCTGTAGGAACCAGGCTAGCCAGCACATAAAGAGGAGAGGGTACACATTCTCACACAGGTCAGGGTCTGGTTCTGTAGGAGATGGGCTTGTCTTTTCAGCCAGTCACCCTAAGTTGAACTCCAGCCCCCCAGCCTCAGCTTGACTTCTCCTTGGCAGAGGCCTGTCTCAGGTGTGGGCACAAGGCCATATCCCTGGGAGCCCTGACTCGCTAGTCAGGGTAGTAGGCTGGCTTAGGGTGTTGGCTAATGTTTTGTTGCATCAGTTGCCTACTCAACCTTATGTAACTGTTAGTTCTTAGGTTTCTTGCACTCTAGACTATAACTTCCTTGCTAGAAGGGACTGTGACCTTACAGTTCCCAGCTGGAATTATCTAGCCAGCGGCTTGGTTTATAGTATTCTTTTTAAAATAATTTTATTTATTTTTGGCTGCACAGGATCGTCACTGCTGCACAGGCTTCCTCTAGCTGTGGTGAGCAGAGACCACTCTGTTGTGGTATATATGCTTTTCATTGTGGTGGTTTCTCTTGTTGTGGAGTACAGGCTCTAGAGGCATGGGCTCAGAAGTTGCGGCTCACAGTCTCTAGAGCCCAGGCTCAGTAGTTGTGGTGCGGGGGTTTAGTTCCTCTGGCATGTGGGGTCTTCCTGGACCAGGGTTTGAACCCGTGTCCCCTGCATTGGCGAATTCTTAACCATTGGACCACCAGAGAAGTTCTGTAGTAGGCAGCCAATAAATATTTGTTGGATGAGTTAATCAACCTTTTCTTGTGATGCTACATTTGGAGTTCACGCTCTCTGAGACACAGTGGCAGAGGCCACCTCCTAAGCCTGTTCTGAGATTTTCAGCAGTAGGCCTGGTGCTTTTGTATTACTCCACACACCACCATACAACTTTCTAGGCTCCGCCTCCTCCCAGTCTGGCTCTGCATATGTCTGTACAACCTTTATAGCCATCCCAGAGAAAGAGAAGGGAACTGTTCATGATAGTTTTGTCCAAGACAATACTCACTAAAAAAGAAAACTTAGATTAGCAGCTTTGCCATAATTATGATCACCTTGATCAATCTGTGCTTTTTGTTAGCAAGATATTCATTATGTATAGAACAGATGGTCAAATTTATTTTCTCTTATCTCTCTTTTTTAATTGTAAAATATACACATCATAAAACTTACCAGCTTAACCATTTTAAAGTATCCATTTTAGTGGCATTAAGTACGTTCACAGTGTTGTACAACCATCATCATCATCATCTAGTTCCAGGAATTTTTCATCACCCTGAAAGGAAACCCACACCCATTAAACAGCGACACTCCTTAACTTCCCCTCCCACTCTTCTGGCGACCACTAATCTGCTTTGTGTCTTTATGAATCAGCCTATTCTAGGTATTTCATATAAACGGAATCATACTATACGAGACCCTTTGTCTCTGGCTTCTTTCAGCTTAATGTTTTCAAGGTTCATCCTCATTGTAGCATGAATCAGTAGTTCATTCTGTTCTTTTCAACTAGAAATGCACATAGCAGCTATAAAAAAAAAGTCACCACCTTCATTTAAAAGATGATAAAACTAAGGTCCACGTGATGCCTCTCTCCCTGAATTAACCCTGAGCCATTTCTAACATCTCTGCCTTTGCACTTACAAGCCACCATTTTCCCCTTCAGTGACACCTAGGTAGAAAACTAGAGAGACTCTGTGCAAAAGGAAGAGAGGAGGGAATTCATTTTTCCATGCAAGATTTTTCATAAGACATCATCTGCTAACGTTCAACGTTTCTGGTTGGACTGTTCCTTTTGATTTTTAAAGTTATTAACTGATAACGGTAAGAATTTAGTTTTCAAAGCCACCATAGAATGAAACCTATCTGGCTTCATATTTTCTTTCAAATCTAATGGTCTTAGTGTTGAGAAGGAAGGGGGAGGGGTGCTGTGGGGTTAGAAATCATCTCTCTTGTCCCTTTGTTCTGTGTATGTTAGTCGATCATCTGTGACTAACTCTTTGTGAACCCATGAACGGTAGCCCTTCCAGGCTCCTCTGTCCATGGTATTCTCCAGGCAAGGATACTGGAGTGAGTAGCTGTTCTCTTCTCCAGGGGATCTTCCTGACCCACAGGTGAAACCCAGGTCTCTTGAACTGCAGGCGGATTCTTTACTGCCTGAGCCACTAGGAAAGCCTGTCCCTTTGGTACCATGTAATTCTGCAAGGCCAAGTGTCTGCTGTAACAGTGAGCCCCAGGCAGCATTGTTCCCTTGGTTTCAGCATTCTTACCTTGCAAGTCTACACTTCTGGCTTTGGGTTAGTCTAATCTGTGCATTCCTGCCTGCGTGTATGTGCATGCCCCTCAAGCTGGAAACTTTGCTGTTCTTGTTCCTGTTCTTTCCACGTGCATCTGGTTTAGTGTCAGGGGAATGGGGAACTCCCTAGGAGCAGTTCTGAATTCAGGGCGGGCCAATGCAGAGTGTTCTTCCTTCAAGAACTCTGGCTCCATCGGCCGCCTGGAGCTTGCAGGGCCTGCATTTGTTGGAGGATGTGTATAGAATGGTTTGCATTTGTCTCCAAAGGGTAAGACTAGATCACATACCTGGAAGTTAGGTCCTTGACAGGACTTGGCCTTGTTCTCTGCCCACTCATTAGGGTTTACCCTATGATTTGTGCACACCTCCATATCAAAATGAATTTGGAGGCCTGTCTTCTAGTGAGCTTTTGTGATAACCCGTTTTGTCATCTTGCTCAGTGATGCACAGGGTTTTCCTATCGCCTAACAGCCTGGAGTCCTGACTTTGGCTTTCAAGGGCCTCCTGGTGGCCCTGCCCTTGTTTTGCTGTTTTCTTACTCGTTTCTTCTGCTGGAGGTGGCACTGTCTGCTCCCTGCCTTCCTCTCCTGTGAGACCATCTAGGTGTTTGCCCCAAGTTCTCTAGTCCAGAATGCCTTCTTCCCTGATATTCTCAGTCTTAAAAAAAATTTTGTCTTCTCTTTGAGATACTAGAATCTTGATGGAAAATCTTGATGTAGGAAAGTCTCTACAGCTTAAATATGATCTGTATTTTTTTTTTTTTTGGCCATGCAGTGTGGATGCAGGATATTACTTCCCTGACCAGGGATTGAACCTGTGCCTCCTGCATTGGAAGTGCAGAGTCCTAACCACTGGATTGCTAGGGAAGCCCCCAAGATCTCTGTTTTCTGAATGACTCAAATCCCTTACAACATGGAAGCTCTGTGAGGACAGGGATCCTATGATTTCAGTGGTGGTGTTGGTTTCTCCCACTGTTCCAGGCATATAAGGGGCACTTGGCTGCTATTTGTGTCAGGGAACTTTTCAGCATGGTTCTAATGGAGAAAACACTCTTTTTGCTGGTACTATCTCATGGGTAAAGCTGTTAGGGATGAACTACCTTGGGGCTCAAGAGGGGAAAAGCTGTTCTGGTGAACATCACAACCTGACACATGGCTCTCCCAGCTTCCAGGGCAATTCCAGTAGAGACAGACAGCCTCACTACCTAAAGAATCGGACAACCCAAAAAGTCCCAAGAATGAGGCAGCCATCTCGGTTGACATTCTCCAGAAGCTCCCATAACCCAAGGTCAATAACCAGATGGGTGGTTTAGTAATTCTTCAGACTTTTCAGTTCTTCCTGGAATACTTCCTTTAGGGAGAGATAAGAAACCTTGTCTGATTTTTTTTTTTTTTTTCCTCTAAAACTGATCTAAGGGCGGTTAAAAAGTGGAGGGGAAGCAATCAAATAACTCAAATTCATTTCACAAAGAGCAAAAGAAAGGTGACGTCTTGGGTCAGAAGAGAACAAAATAGAGCCGGGCAGAGAGCTTCAGCCACAGGCTGTGTTTATGGAGTCAAGCTTGGCTTCCCTGAGCCCATCTGTTCTCTTTCCACGGTGGAGGTGAGGAAGGGGGAGATGCCATGCCCTAAAACCTCTCACCATAGAGCAAGCTAATTGTTTCAAGATGCTTTCCCCTACATTTGGATGTGCATTTAATTAAAGTTATGTGTGTTTGTTTTAGGAACAACTAGACTAAATAAAATCACTGCTGGGACTGTAGTATTTGAAGAAATACCACCCAGCCATGTGTGTATAAAGACAAATATATATATATATATATATATATATATAGTCTTCATCCATGTTTAGCCCACCTTTCAAAAACCTGATCTTTTTGGCTTTGAAAACAAGAACTTCTGCAAGTATTTTTAGATAACTCGGTGGCACTTACATGTAAAATAGAAGAGGAGTCCTCGAATTCTGCAGATCAGCATGAGAAGGGGCGTCTCTGGCTGGTGGATTATTGTACTTCTGACTCTTCCTGTTTCCTGGAAGAGAAAACCAAGAGATTTCCAAAACTGAAAACCCTTGGAAATCAGTCTTGGAAATCAGGTCATACCACCTGATTGCCTTCTCTCACAGCTCTCAAATTCATTCACCTAAAACTGCAGTATACTTTATGTGTAATTGCAGCCTCCTTCTCAGCAAAATCGCCTTCCAGGCAAAACCACCCTGTGTTTTGTCTAAATCCTGTTAATATCTGGCAGAGGGATGAACTGAAAGCTATAATTTCTTTATAGCATATCTACTCTGCTTCTGGTCAAGTGCGTTTTTGAAAGTGACATAATGTCTGTTCCTGTCTTACAAATGTACCCAAATGTTTGCTTCTAGTTGGGAGGTATTAAAGTGCTCCAAAATCATTCATAAGCACATAACAAAAGAAGGGAGAAGATATGGTCCTTGCCTACAAGACGCACAGCATCTGGCTGAGAAGATAAGACCAACGGAAGTACTGGAGAATAATTAAGTGCTAAATCCTAACATACTAACTGTAAGGGGTTCAAGATGGGAAGAGGTGGTGATACACTGGAGTAGTGAAGGAATGCTTCCTGTGATGCAAGTGGCCCCGAGAGGATGGGTTGGGAGGATGTGGTGGGGACAGAGGAAGTGGCAACTGCGTGGATGGAGACCATCCCAAGTGGAAAAGAAAAACAATACCATGGTCATTGTTTCCTTCCCTTCCTCCAAAGCTTATCATAGCACTTCAGGGTCAGGACCCAGTTGGCAACTAAATCCGTGGTTCTCAACCTAACTCCCAGTAGAAGCTTCCTGGACAGCTTTGAGAAGTGCTAGGCATCACCCTCAGAGCTACCTGTGTAATTCCTGTGGGGTGCAGTCTGGGCATGGGGTTGTTTCAGCACACAGGTGGCTTGCATGGTCAGCCCAAGCTGAGGACCATGGTGCTGGTCACTCTGCAGTGAGACCCCAGGCTTTATAGCCCAAAGCTTCCCACAGGTTTTCCCTTATGACAGGTTACAGGGGGACTGAGGAAGGCCCAAGGAGCCCAGGTGAAATGTTTTCTAGCATACATGCACGTGTGTGTGCATGCGTGTGTGTGCGTGCGCGTGCTTAGTTGCTCAGTTGTGTCCAGCTCTTTGTGACCCCATGGGCGGTAGCCCACCAGGCTCCTCTGTCCATGGCGATTCTCCAGGCAAGAATACTGGAGTGGGTTGCCATGCCCTCCCCCAGGGGATCTTCCCAACCTGGGGATTGAACCCAGTCTCCCACATTGCAGGCAGATTCTTTACTGTCTGAGCTACCAGGGAAGCCCATCCACACATACATGTGTATATCATGCTTGTGCACAGAGTAAAATTTAAATGAAAGATAAATTTTGTCATAAAGTATATTAAGGTTATATAATTCACAAGGTGTTTATAGGGAAGTAGTGTCATGAGTTAAAGCTGAACAGGTCAGGTTGCAAAACTGTGCTTTGGAAGGAAGATTTGTAACCGGGGAAGTGGTACAAATTGATGAGAATAGATACGGGGATTAAGAACTACAGTGATTAAAATATTGGTGGGGGTCACAGGAGTTTTTCCTTTTGAAACTTTGCAAGGCTGGATTAAGTATATTGAAAAGGAAGGATTTTAGACACTCAGATGGCTTACTGTTGCCCAGGGTTGCAGCAATCTGGCTTTGCCTCAGGGGCGAGGCCTGCCGCCACATACAGAGGTCAGGAGACCCTGGGAAACGGAGTTGTGATAGAGGGCGGAGCCGGGGCGAGTGGGCGTGGCCGGCAGCACACGCAGGCGATGACCTCCATCCAGACTAACCTCGCAGGAGGAGGGGGCACCTGGGGCAGGAGGTTCTCACGCTGGCAGCCACCAGACAGTTCAAGGGTTGAGGCACATGACATCACTCAACACATGCCTGTCCTTTAGAAATACTCCTGCTTCCTTGCCTACATCCCTGAAAGTGACACTTTACAAAAGGCCACCACCACCACCATACAGGCTGCAGAGTCATTCGAGGTCCAGTTTGCTCTCTCTTTCNGTTTCCCCTACATTTGGATGTGCATTTAATTAAAGTTATGTGTGTTTGTTTTAGGAACAACCAGACTAAATAAAATCACTGCTGGGACTGTGGTATTTGAAGAAATACCACCCAGCCATGTGTGTATAAAGACAAATATATATATATGTATATATAGTCTTCATCCATGTTTAGCCCACCTTTCAAAAACCTGATCTTTTTGGCTTTGAAAACAAGAACTTCTGCAAGTATTTTTAGATAACTCGGTGGCACTTACATGTAAAATAGAAGAGGAGTCCTCGAATTCTGCAGATCAGCATGAGAAGGGGCGTCTCTGGCTGGTGGATTATTGTACTTCTGACTCTTCCTGTTTCCTGGAAGAGAAAACCAAGAGATTTCCAAAACTGAAAACCCTTGGAAATCAGTCTTGGAAATCAAGTCATACCACCTGATTGCCTTCTCTCACAGCTCTCAAATTCATTTACCTAAAACTGCAATATACTTTGTGTAATTGCAGCCTGCTTCTCAGCAAAATCGCCTTCCAGGCAAAACCACCCTGTGTTTTGTCTAAATCCTGTTAATATCTGGCAGAGGGATGAACTGAAAGCTATAATTTCTTTATAGAATATCTACTCTGCTTCTGGTCAAGTGCGTTTTTGAAAGTGACATAATGTCTGTTCCTGTCTTACAAATGTACCCAAATGTTTGCTTCTAGTTGGGAGGTATTAAAGTGCTCCAAAATCATTCATAAGCACATAACAAAAGAAGGGAGAAGATATGGTCCTTGCCTACAAGACGCACAGCATCTGGCTAAGAAGATAAGACCAACGGAAGTACTGGAGAATAATTAAGTGCTAAATCCTAACATACTAACTGTAAGGGGTTCAAGATGGGAAGAGGTGGTGATACACTGGAGTAGTGAAGGAATGCTTCCTGTGATGCAAGTGGCCCCGAGAGGATGGGTTGGGAGGATGTGGTGGGGACAGAGGAAGTGGCAACTGCGTGGATGGAGACCATCCCAAGTGGAAAAGAAAAACAATACCATGGTCATTGTTTCCTTCCCTTCCTCCAAAGCTTATCATAGCACTTCAGGGTCAGGACCCAGTTGGCAACTAAATCCGTGGTTCTCAACCTAACTCCCAGTAGAAGCTTCCTGGACAGCTTTGAGAAGTGCTAGGCATCACCCTCAGAGCTACCTGTGTAATTCCTGTGGGGTGCAGTCTGGGCATGGGGTTGTTTCAGCACACAGGTGGCTTGCATGGTCAGCCCAAGCTGAGGACCATGGTGCTGGTCACTCTGCAGTGAGACCCCAGGCTTTATAGCCCAAAGCTTCCCACAGGTTTTCCCTTATGACAGGTTACAGGGGGACTGAGGAAGGCCCAAGGAGCCCAGGTGAAATGTTTTCTAGCATACATGCACGTGTGTGTGCATGCGTGTGTGTGCGTGCGCGTGCTTAGTTGCTCAGTTGTGTCCAGCTCTTTGTGACCCCATGGGCGGTAGCCCACCAGGCTCCTCTGTCCATGGCGATTCTCCAGGCAAGAATACTGGAGTGGGTTGCCATGCCCTCCCCCAGGGGATCTTCCCAACCTGGGGATTGAACCCAGTCTCCCACATTGCAGGCAGATTCTTTACTGTCTGAGCTACCAGGGAAGCCCATCCACACATACATGTGTATATCATGCTTGTGCACAGAGTAAAATTTAAATGAAAGATAAATTTTGTCATAAAGTATATTAAGGTTATATAATTCACAAGGTGTTTATAGGGAAGTAGTGTCATGAGTTAAAGCTGAACAGGTCAGGTTGCAAAACTGTGCTTTGGAAGGAAGATTTGTAACCGGGGAAGTGGTACAAATTGATGAGAATAGATACGGGGATTAAGAACTACAGTGATTAAAATATTGGTGGGGGTCACAGGAGTTTTTCCTTTTGAAACTTTGCAAGGCTGGATTAAGTATATTGAAAAGGAAGGATTTTAGACACTCAGATGGCTTACTGTTGCCCAGGGTTGCAGCAATCTGGCTTTGCCTCAGGGGCGAGGCCTGCCGCCACATACAGAGGTCAGGAGAGCCTGGGAAACGGAGTTGTGATAGAGGGCGGAGCCGGGGCGAGTGGGCGTGGCCGGCAGCACACGCAGGCGATGACCTCCATCCAGACTAACCTCGCAGGAGGAGGGGGCACCTGGGGCAGGAGGTTCTCACGCTGGCAGCCACCAGACAGTTCAAGGGTTGAGGCACATGACATCACTCAACACATGCCTGTCCTTTAGAAATACTCCTGCTTCCTTGCCTACATCCCTGAAAGTGACACTTTACAAAAGGCCACCACCACCACCATACAGGCTGCAGAGTCATTCGAGGTCCAGTTTGCTCTCTCTTTCGTAAAGTCCTTTCTAATTTCCAACAGGGGTGAGCTTGACCTCGACCACTACCTCTCTTAAACCACCTAGAACTTGATGGTCTTGTTTACTTCTGTACTGATCTTACACAACTGCTGCTGCTGCTGCTAAGTCACTGCAGTCGTGTCCGACTCTGTGTGACCCCATAGACGGCAGCCCACCAGGCTCCCCCGTCCCTGGGATTCTCCAGGCAAGAACACTGGAGTGGGTTGCCATTTCCTTCTCCAATGCATGAAAGAGAAAAGTGAAAGTGAAGTCGCTCAGTCTGTCCGACTGTTAGCGACCCCATGGACTGCAGCCCACCAGGCTCCTCCATCCATGGGATTTTCCAGGCAAGAGTACTGGGGTGGGGTGCCATTACACAACTAACAATTGTTATTTATCATGTTAATATTGAGTACCCAACACTGGGCTGGAGGCTTTCATATGTGTCCTTCCGTCAACAGATAGTTGATCTTTCATCCATTAGAAAGATCATGTCAGTTTCCCCCAGTATTTCTCATCTGATGCTCTCAGTCACCCTGGAGTAATTTGTGAAGAGAAAAGCATGGGTCAGAAAGGTTTGGAAATTGGTACAAATCACCCATTCTGGGTAATAGAGTCTGGGAGTCATGAATCAGTTCAGTTCAGTTACTCAGTCATGTCTGACTCTTTGTGACCCCATGGACTGCAGCACACCAGACTTCCCTGTCCATCACCAACTCCTGGAGCTTGCTCAAATTCATGTCCATCGAGTCAGTGATGCCATCCAACCATCTCATCCTGTGTTGTCCCCTTCTCCTCCTGCCTTCAGTCTTTCCCAGCATTCATGGTCTTTTCAAATGAGTCAGTTCTTCACATCAGGTGGCCAAAGGATTGGAGTTTCAGCTTCAGCATTAGTCCTTCCAGTGAATATTTAGGATTCACTGGTTGCATCTCCTTGCAGTTCAAGGGACTCTGAAGAGTCTTCTCCAACATCACAGTCCAAAAGCATCAATTCTTCGGTGCTCAGCTTTCTTTATAGTCCAACTCTCACATCCATACATGACTACTGGAAAAATCATAGCTTGGACTAGGTGGACATTTGTTGGCAAAGTAATGTCTCTACTTTTTAATATGCTGTCCAAGTTGGTCACAGCTTTTCTTCCAAAGGAGCAAGCATCTTTTAATTTCATGGCTGCAATCACCATCTGCAGTGATTTTTGAGCCCAAGAAAATAAAATCTGTCACTTTATTTTGGATTTTGGAGCACAAGAAAATAAAGTCTGTCACTGTTTCCATTGTTTCCCCATCTATTTGCCATGAAGTGATGGGACCGGATGCCATGATCTTAGTTTTTTGAATGTTGAGTTTTAAACCAGTTTTTTCGCTCTGCTCTTTCACTTTCATCAAGAGGCTCTTTAGTTCTTCTTCACTGTCTGGCTTAAGGGTGGTATCATTTGCGTATCTGAGGTTATTGATATTTCTCCCAGCAATCTGATTCCAGTTTGTGCTTCATCCAGCCTGGCACTTCACATGATATACTCTGCATATAAGTTAAATAAGCAGAGTGACAATATACAGCCTTGACATACTCCTTTCCCAATTTGGAACCAGTCTTTTGTTCCATGTCCGGTTCTAACTGTTGCTTCTTGACCTGCATACAGATTTCTTAGGAGGCAGATAAGGTGTCTGGTATTCCCATCGCTTGAAGAATTTTCTACAGTTTGTTATAATCTACACAGTCAAAGGCTTTGGCTTAATCAATAAAGCATAAGTAGATTTTTTTCTGGTATTCTCTTGCTTTTTTGATGATCCAGCAGATGTTGGCAATTCAATATCTGGTTCCTCTGCCTTCTCATCTGGTATTCCCATCGCTTGAAGAATTTTCTACAGTTTGTTATGATCTACACAGTCAAAGGCTTTGGCTTAATCAATAAAGCATAAGTAGATTTTTTTCTGGTATTCTCTTGCTTTTTTGATGATCCAGCAGATGTTGGCAATTCAATATCTGGTTCCTCTGCCTTCTCTAAATCCAGCTTGAACATTTGGAGGTTCACAGTTCACGTATTGTTGAAGCCTGGCTTGGAGAATTTTGAGCATTACTCTGCTAGCATGTTGAGATGAGTGCAATTGTGTGGTAGTTTGAACATTCTTTGGCATTGCCTTTCTTTGGGATTGGAATGAAAACTGACCTTTTCTAGTCCTGTGGCCACTGCTGAGTTTTCCAAATTTGCTGGCATATTGAGTGCAGCACTTTCACAGCATCATCTTTTAGGATTTGAAAGAGCTCCACTGGAATTCCATCACCTCCACTAGCTTTGTTCATAGTGATGCTTTCTAAGGCCCATTTGACTTCATATTCCAGAATGTCTGGCTCTAGGTGAGTGATCACACTGTCATGGTTATCTGGGTCATCTTCTGCTTCTGTTAGGTCCATACCATTTCTGTCCTTCATCGAGCCCATCTCTGCATGCATGTTCCCTTGGTATCTCTAATTTTCTTGGAGAGATCTCTAGTCTTTCCCATTCTATTGTTTTCCTCTATTTGTTTGCATTGATCATGAATACAAGAGACAAATCATTTGCCCTAAAGAAAATTTCATACTTCTTAAGTGCTACTTTCAGACTGCATTTGTGAAACCAAACAGTCCTGAAGAAAAAGAGCTAATGTTCAGCTTAAGTGTCTCAGGGTTTCTTAGCTCTGGGTATGTGATCTTTCATCTCAGCGTCTCCTCCTCCGGTCACTAGGAGACCTCTGTCCTGAGAAGAAGCATGGCTGACTCTATTAGAACATTATGGGCACTTAATAACAATAATCCTGTTTTTACTGTCTTTATTTATTTTATGCCAGTCACCTTTTATTATATCTACCTGAAATGTTTACCAGGAGAAGGCAATCAATGTTTGCATTTTTCAACCTGTCTGCCACCTCAGTTACTGATAGAAGCAGTGATCAGAGTCACTGTTGCCTCTGCCTTTGAAATAGCAGAAACACAGGCAGGCTTACTACTTCTCTGCCTGAGGCGATTTCTCTTGGCCCATGGAGTTGATCCCTCCTGCTACAAGAGGAAAATAGTTTTTCAAGTCTTTTTTGACTAGAAGCTATTAGACAGGGATGCCTTCCTTTCCCTCAGATTATAATCTGAAACGGAAATCCTGGTCTAAGGATTAAGGTTTGTCCCACTGAAATATTTGATGTATGCTAATCTAGAGCCAGACATCTTGGAATGTGAAGTCAAGTGGGCCTTAGAAAGCATCACTATGAACAAAGCTAGTGGAGATGATGGAATTCCAATTGAGCTATTTCAAATCCTGAAAGATGGTACTGTGAAAGTACTGCACTCAGTATGCCAACAAATTTGGAAAACTCAGCAGTGGCCACAGGACTGGAAAAGATCAGTTTTCATTCCAATCCCAAAGAAAGGCAATGCCAAAGAATGCTCAAACTACCACACAATTGCACTCA
Organism: Oreotragus oreotragus; assembly: GCA_006410675.1. Lineage (NCBI taxonomy): Eukaryota > Metazoa > Chordata > Mammalia > Artiodactyla > Bovidae > Oreotragus > Oreotragus oreotragus. The sequence goes on along the minus strand of SJYX01021168.1, from coordinate 127,437 downwards.
TCTCACATGGTAGTAAAGTAATGCTCAAAATTCTCCAAGCCAGGCTTCAGCAATA